>OX246746.1:9600579-9938322 GCA_945910005.1 Isoperla grammatica | reverse complement strand
CACTTCACTGTTGGCTCCAAAATGATGATGACTCCCTCTACTTTCGATATTCATAATCTATTCATGTGAAATGAAAATGTTATTAATGTTAACGTTAGTTAAATATCATGGCTGTAATTGTTGTGACCACAATCAGAATGAAAAAACCCACGAAAAAGTGTAGCTTTTATTTTTGGATTGCCTCAAAAAACTGATTAAGTGACGGGACTACTCAGTGAAAAAAGTCTGCAATTTTCATGAATTTCTCTTAAAACTAGTATAAAAAGACATCCTTTGAACTATTGAAATTGGATAGTAATAAATGTGTAACTGTATGTAACGTCTCTATTATATCATTTATGAAGTGAAATTTATTTTTGTAATTATTATGTTTCCTGCATTGAAAACAGTGTTGTTGAAAGTCATGGTATTCCCTCGACGTCGACAACCATTCTGCAGGCTGACCATTTATGAAAGTTGTGGAACAAAGAGTCACTGATGCTGAAATTAAGCGCGTTTAGCCAAGCGTTTATTATTATCACCGTGAAAATATGACGTTTGTCAGTATAAAACTCTCTTTTTGTACAAAATGGAGTACAGTACACAGAAACTCTCGAACAATTCCTTTCACAAGAGCTGATATTTCATGACCATTCTTTTACGTTCAGTCACATTCACGTGGTCTATGTTTATCACGCTATTTCTACTCTCAACTCTACTCAACTCTCTCAACTCTCTCTCTCTCTCTCTCTCTCTCTCTCTCTCTCTCTCTCTCTCTCTCTCTCTCTCTCTCTCTCTCTCTCTCTCTCTCTCTCTCTCTCTCTCTCTCTCTCTCTCTCTCTCTCTCTCTCTCTCTCTCTCTCTCTCTCTCTCTCTCTCCAAACGCCAAGTTTCAAATCGAGACTATTCGAGTATTTCTTTTAATCGCTGCTTTGTAACACCTCTGAGGTTGGCGCTCTTTGTTCGTTAGAATCTATAACGTCATTGTTTTATAAACTTTCCCGCATATTAAGTATTACACATCTAATAAACATTTCTTCAACGTCTCTATACATGCTTAGATAAAGAAATATTCCTCTGAATAACATTCTTAAAATACATGACAAGTCGTCATTTACACCGAAATGCGCTCAGCAAAGATATTCGACAATTCTCTTTTTAAGAGTTAATTTTTTCGAGGCTATAACTACCGCGCCTGCTATATCTGCAGGCTTCGCTTAGTCGACGTTGGAACACAGTCAGACCTCGACAGAGTCACGCCATTATTTCAAGGCCTACAACTTGCCCGGTTTTTCCATGAAATATTTTTTACAATTACCTTACCATCTACAATAGATATGAAAGTAACATGGTCGTAGAATAAGCAAATACTCCTCATTCGAGGAGTTAAACCCACACGCCTAGTGGATAATACGCAAACACTCGAGCAAGCACGTGGTTTATGTAAATTTAAAACAAAAGTAACATTAGCATATAGTTTAAGAGTAGAGAAATAGCGCTAAGCAATATGATTGAGTAGAATGCATCTTCTCTTGGCCGAATACTGGGCTAATCCTTGACTGGTATAAACTATCCACTACGACCTCTCTATACTAATGAATGATAGAACCCGAAATAATAATGTCACTAACAAATATATGTTTCTGTATTGTGGTTCAAAATGAACTGTAGCCAATATAAATAAAAAACGCAAAATCCAATTTATTGTGTTAAGCAGATGTTAAGAAGCTGCTTAACCACGCTTGCCCCTGGACAGTAGCCAACTCGTGGATATCACTGTTCGTGAATGAAAAAAACAAGTATGCTCTTAAAAACGGTATATATTGTTGGTAGTATGTAGTATATATAATTATATGTATAATTATAATATTTCATTTCCGAAATATTAACGCGAACGTTCATCAACATGAAAAATAGTCATAAAGCATAAAATTGATGGTCTAGTTCTAGACTGAACAATGCAAATATCAAAAAGCTCTCAAGATGTTGTAGATTCCAACTGGCGCTGCTGGTGAGAGGCTCCGTATGGGTGATCGAGTGGTCGACTGCTTCAAACTAGGGCAAGTACGAAGGTACTAGTTCTTGCCATCTAATGGTCAATACCTGTCTGCATGGACAGCCACTGCACTTGGGCTATCACAAAGATGGGCTGATTATTATAATGTTATTGGTATATTAGATTTGACAAGATAGTGGGATTTCGCCTGCCCTGATTTTATTTGGAGTTATGCCAGAATGGTGTACCTTCATGGAACACGTTAAAAAGTAAGGCTTCCCATAATAACTACAAAAATAAAAAAAATAAAATGATAATAATTATAATTATAATTGTTATTAATATTAATATTATTATTATTATTATTATTATTATTATTATTATTATTATTATTATTATTATTATTATTATTATTATTATTATTATTATTATTATTATTATTATTATTATTATTATTATTATTATTATTATTATTATTATTATTATGTGAGTATATTATTAAATTGCGAGCTAGTAATCTTTTACGTAATATCAAGCGTAGGGCAATTATTATACTTTATTATTTTTAGAGTAGGATACAAGTATTTAATATTCAGTCTCCATTTGTAAACATTACAGTTTTTATATAATCTCGCACGATCCAGTGTATTTATTTTTTACTGTGAGTTTATGCGGCTTGACGTTAAAGACGAAAATTTAAATTTGTGTGTGCAGATTTAAATTAATAAAACGAATAAAATTCAAAGCACAATCATCATCATCATAATTATTACTTATAAATTATAAGTATCGATATTTTTTTGTTTTATTTTCCTTGTAAAAATTATAATTACCTACTGAATCTACTGAACTTGTGTTCGTATTTTTTGTCGTGGCTACGCGTGCAGAGTTGGGTGGTCATTGGTCAGTTAGTATCGTTGACCCTATCCAGTATCCACACCTCTCATGTGTACCATACGCCAGACAAGTCCAGGTGTTTACTATGCTGCTTGAGCTAATACACTGTCCAAACATATCGGCCGTTGTAATGAGTTCATCACCAGGGAAGGCGTCTTCTTTAGAACAATAGACATCACCATTATTGTGTCGTTTCTTCGATTATGATTGGGTGATTGCCCATGGCAACTGGACAAATTGATTTTCACAGGCGGTTTTGAACTTTAAGGGGTAAGCGTTTTCTGCATAGGAGATTATAATTAATGGAGTTGTTATTTTGATTGAATTTCGATTAATAATTATCGATTTAATTAACTAAATAACTACCATACTGATTATAATAATATAAATATGTACACTCTTGAAATATAATTACAAAGTTGTAATTTCACGGATAGAAGTTTAATACTAAGAGTATCCTTAAGTACCTTAAGTATCCTTTAGTAGCCTTAAGAACTAAAGCCCAGTCCGCGCCCCTCACTCCCACCGCCGTAAACCCAAGCACAATTGGCATATGAATTACACTTGTGCATCCAGTTGTTCAAACATTTCGTTTTTTGGAAGTTTTTTATTTAACTTGTTAGGCGAGGGACTCGTGCAAGAAAGACTCAAGGAGACATGTTTTGCTCATGCTCCAGAAGCCAAAATGAGGGCAGTGACTTCTTCGTCGGTGCTGGCTGCCATTGCAGTAAACGTGGAGGTATTTGTGGCCGCTTTCACACATTCGATGGGTGATATTTGGGCTTTACGTCGCACACTTTAGCTTCTATGTTTCATATTCTAGACGAATCACACAATTCAGTGCAGGCCTAAGAAATATGAGTATATACGTATAAAGTACATTTTTTATTCGAGAAGCACTCTCGTGGGTAGAAATTAAAAAAAAAACGACTGGGAATCGAACCCAGGTATTTCACTTGCCGGGTGGGCGCCTTGACATCTAGACCGGGTTTAACATGTGGGATATTAAACAGTGGGAGATCTGGGTTCGATTCCCAGTCGCGGTTGTTTACTTAATTTCTGGATTTCACAACATTAATATGTCCATTGAACAGACTCTTTTACAAAAAAGTTTACAAGTGTTGCCGACGTAAGTTTTATTACCACAAAATATTTGAAAATATAATGTATTTTACATTCAAAGTATGACTAAAACGCATATAACGTAACGTACCCGTTATTATTATTTGATACATGTTGTGATTATAATATGGCAGACTGTAATCTACCAGCAAACCTAAATGAATTTTATTAAATTACACAAAAGAAAATCCTGTCACATAATGCACACGAATGTTTCAAAAAGCGCGATATCTGCTCCCATCTCCCTTAGCAGTGCTGAAATGATGATGTTCAACAGTTGGCATCTCTAGATCCATTAAATAAACAAGAGATTTCTTTCGATTGAGCATTCTTTTTCAAGAGTTAAAAATAACAATTATAATTAAGCATCACCTTGCTACGCAAGTTGACCACTTATGTCCTCCAGCTAGAGCTATGAGACACCACAAAGAATGCAGCATTATAGCTTCGGGCGTTCAGTTCACCACACAACCAGTCCACCTCTAAGATACAGCCAAAGTCGTAACCATCCAAAGAAAGCCAACTTTGAAAAGAATAACATTTCGTTTTATATATACCTATACAAAATGTATCGCGTTTAAGAGGTACAGCTATGGAGATCATGGTCTCAATTTATAGCACGTAAATATGCTGATTAGATCCTGGACATTCCTAAGTCTGGATTATACTGGTTTAATTTATCACAACAGGCTAGCCACCTCACTCCCATACTCCACCCTCTTTTATTCGAACTCTGTGGTGATAAACAAATTGATCTCTAAAAGCTTTGAAGGAAAGGAACACAACCATTCGAGGTGTGGGTAATTTGATACTTTGCTGTTCCAAAACTTCAGATGCAAAGATCAAGAAAAAATCTCTAAAAGTTTAATTTGTAATTTGCAAATGTTTTCGGGTGAAAATAATGGGGCTGGTATAATTTAAATAACGTATAACAAAAAGACAATATAAAAGAGTATACGCCCTCAAAGCCCTGAGGTAAGAGAGTAGAGTAAAAAATGTATCTGAATTGCGTCATGACTCAGGGAATGACGTGATACAACTGACGTTGGTTTCTCCAGACACGACACTAGAGAACACGAACCGCGTTGAAGGATGAGCAAGTCGTTGGGTAGAAATCAACAACTCTAGCTAGTGCTCATTTACCAATACATTAAAAAATACTAATACTCTAAGAAGTGGTTAATCCAGACAATGAAAGAGTGATACGTAGTAAAGATATGAACATGAAAATTCCGATAGGAGATTCGCAGGAAAATATTCCCTCACGATTTTCCAACCCATTAGTTGATTAGTTGATGACAAGGAAACAGGGCCCTGAATTTAATTCAAACCAAAGGGTTTACGGATATTCCATGCCTGGATCATAAACATAATTTTGTTTACAGTTTCAACACCGTAAAATACCAATTTTAATGTTCATTCCACAGACATATATTTTCATAGATTTTAAAGAAAATGAAAAATTTCGGTGGAAGCGGTCATCCACCATCTTTGAGAAAACCATGGACATCTCTGTTCAAAATTAAAGCTCACTTGGACACGCATACGTTCATTAGATAAAATATTGGGCCTATAAAGATTTATTGTCTAGTTTATGATGTCAGAGAAGCTACAATTATTACTGTATTTAAACTATCAGATATCATAAAATTCAATACATTTTTAAATTTATATTTCTTTGCTACGATTTCGACTCTCACGTTTCGAGAAATTAAAAAAAACGGTTTCTCACACTTTCAAGCAGTTTGTAATGAAACCTGCCAGCTATGCTCATTCTTAGAGTGATTGTTGTTGTTGTAAACAGTCTCTCCTACGTAGGCTAAACGCGAACACGCCTAGACATGACAGAGACCAAGTAACGTGGGTTGAATGTTGAATCCCACGTATTTACGTACGTTACTGGATTTAGACTTGAGTCTTTAGTTTAATATGTATCAATACGGAGTTGAGAGAGTTCATTTAGTGTCAACAATGACGTTCGAAAAGCTCATCTGTAATAATATAAATAATCCGTGATTTTTGCAAACAATGTTTTATATTAATTATTTATTTATATTTAATTTATTTTTACCATCAGTCTTCTTACTCTACATAATACACGCATATATAAATATATATATATATATATATATATATATGGATATTTTTCAAGAACACTCTTGTCGTTGTTGTTATGTGAAAATCCAGAAATTAAAAAACCAACCCCAACTGGGAATCGAACCCAGGTCTCCCACTTGCCGGGTGGGCGCCATAACCCCTAGACCACCGGGACCGGTAATTCAATGACTGGATGTAGTGCACTAAGATAGGTTTTTTAATTTCTGGATTTTCACATATATATATATATATATATATATATATATATATATATATATATATATATATATATATATACCTCACTAGCAACTATGGTGATTCACAAAAATAACCCAGTCGCATAACTTATTAATATTCATGATTACGCCTTCGTAATTCTATTCATATTATTTATGTAAGCCTCAGATAAGCGTGCGTTGAGAGACAATATCTTGCCCAGAAGTGGCTGCAGTTTCTAATGAGATGTATGTATAACTATAATACATGACAAATATGTGAAGGACGCTACACCTATGACAATGTGGTATTTCCCATGCGATTTCAATAGCTCTTGAATAATGTTTAAAAATGTGACAGAAAAAACGAATACGCACATTTTCACGTTAGGAACCGTTTTCTTTTTCTGTTTTGATATCGGTTTATATAAAGAGAAAAATGAATTGAATTGATTCACTGGTATTCGATCTGGATGAGTAGATCTAATTTCCATGTATTTATTGTTTTTGTCAATATCTAGTTTATGACTGGAATATGACTATACAAACTTAATATATCTAATAATTATACACTCTCTGAGAATATGTATTGTAAAAGTATGGTTTAGAGTACAAAATGAATTAGACAACAGGTGTAACACTTATTTACCATCATCAGAACTAGTTTCTGAACATCACCATATGGCAGAATGAATACCCATACCAATGGTAACTACCTACTAATTGAAATATTTAATTGTTTGTATTTTAATGTTTATCGTCCTATTAAATTTCAAAAATAATACGGTTTGTCACTGATTCTAAAATCAATAATCATATAATTTTTTCCTCCTGAAACCTCACATTTCCTGGCCTACATACCACGTCCATTAAGAATGCTCTCATACGAGACAGTAAACTTCACCTTCAGAAATTCCAGTATTTTTTAAACTGATTACATATTCATCACATATGAAGCTGGAGGTTATAATTTCCATAGTCTGAATTAATGATTACTACTGAATGAGCATATGTGCTTGGTTTCGCCTAGAAACGGTGTATAAATACGCACGCCGCTAGAAAACATTTACGAGATAGCCATTTTAAACACGGTTTAAAATACTTAAACGTGCCAACAGAAGAATGCACAGTGTAAACTTATGAACGTGTGTATATAAAGGTTTTTTCAATAAATATTCTTATGTTATGCATATATGGTCCCCTGGTAATCTGGCACAACCAAGGAAAAATACGACAATTAATTCTTATCTTCAACTTATTGGTGACCATTTCAAATTTTCAAATTCTTGTGAATGTTTAAATAAAGATACCAAAACGTGTTACGAAAACGAAAAACTATTACATGTAGCAAAAATGCAAGGGTCTATATTTTATAGTTCACTATTATAGAAACCCCCCTAAAAGTGTTTTACTATATAGATAATTAATAATGCTCTATGCTGACGCGTCTTACACAGTCCTGTGTTCTGTGAAATCCACTCAATACAGAAAAGATATTAATCTAACGTATTCTTCCCCCTGTGATTCACCGGTACCGTTTTCCTCATTGATGAAACAAATTGAACTTTTTATTAGATGGGTCGAGAGATTAGCCCGAAAGGCAACTTGCAAATCTTGAAAGATACTCCCATCCCATCTGCGGTTTCCGTCTGAACATGGAAATTTTATGGTTATGTCATGATTGTATTTGCGACCAATTCACTTAAAAATTGGGATTTACAGATAAAATGTTATATACATAATTAAAAAAAAAATCTACGGAGGGCTTGTTTTATTGGTTGCACTCTCAAATATATAAAGAATTAAATTCATCCCCCCCCCCCCCCCCCCAACATCCACGAGGAAAATGAAGATATTAAGGTTCGACAAATGAAAATATAGGTTTATGTTTGTTTTTTCCATTATTAATTTAGCATATAATTATAAATAGATTTTTTTTATGTTTCATATTTTTGTAATATTATGAGAGGGACCATCTTGACGCAATATCTAAAAACTGTTTAATTTTATTAACATTATCCCATGCTATGGAATCTTAAGTGTTTTAGTATATTTTGTATATCCCCAAAACACGAATTACCAATGTATATACAGCAAGTTTGAACGCTTATAATAAGCCAGGTACAGAAAGTGGCATATTATAATCTAAGTGACTCATAACTCGTAAGCTTGTTTCATTCGCCAATTACCACGGTCCTGTGCATACCAACCATATAAAAACTAATGAATTCCGCATTGAATGTTAAAAATTTGAGTGGGTTCAGTTGGGCGGTAAAACAGTTAGGCTAAGGTACTGCGCAACCTTCTAGGAATATTCCGATGTTGTGACTTCTGACGCACAAGAATCGCTTTCTCCACTCACTTATTTAAGAATTACTTTCACTACGACCATCCACCCCAACACATAAAAGCACCAGCCTTAAGAGTTATCATAACGGTGCAATTAATCGAATTGAACTTTCACTTCATTCATCGGAAACATGTTGGAAAAATGTCGGAAAAATATTTGTCATAATGTATATGATATACCGTAAGTTAGGTGGATTTGGTACTAGTGACGTGTTTGCTCATAACATTGCCGCCTTATTTAGAGTCGAGTAAGACCAATTATCACCAAATGTACCTTCCAAGTTTGAATTGCATCACCAACAGTCAACATCCAAAATGACTTCGTACTGTCTGCAATGTCCTACTTTGTGATAATACTTGTTAATTATTACGATTTTTACTGTTGAAGATGCAAATGGGTTTTGGTTTCCGTGACACCGATTGGGAGTATGGATGACGACATACCGTGCTTGTTCGTGCACGTTTCAGTGAGATGGGATCAAAATGGTGCGATTCTTTGGTACCGGTCGTGAGATGGTATGCGTAACGCCCTGCAGAGGCGCGAACAAATAACTAGGGTGTTACGTCATAAATAGGGCTGACTGGGATGGTTAGGGAATTAAAAACTGACTAAAATGCAGGAAAATATTATCACACAAAATATAAGAGAAGGAAATATGAAATTTGAAAATTGAGCTCTTTCCCACATTCGAGCCAAATGTGGGAAAGAGCTCAGTTTTAAAATTTCTTATTTCCTTCTCTTATATTTTGTGTGATAATATTTGCCTGTATTTTAGTCAATTTTTAATTTCCTAACCATCCCAGATCAGCCCTATTCATGACGAACAAATGACTAAACAATCTTAGCCTCACACAGCCCTTAGATTGATTACAGAATAATTGTTGAAGTTTGTAACTTGTATGGCTAACGTATATGTACTGATTTCACCATCACCAATTTCTATATTATACATTGTTCTACGAATGGTATAATTAATATTTAGAATACAGTTTTGGTAAAGTAATAAAATAGAACAAGATTTGTGGGGGAGGGCTGTATCCCCCCGTGTATGCAAAATTGAGTGCAACATACAACAACTAAAGTTAAGTCAGCTTAAGATATACAGTGGGTGAACGGGGTCGGGTTCTATTGTTCTATACCAAATCTGTTGCTCAAAAGCCGTTCAAACAATAGATAGACACAATTTTTTGGGAAGGGACAATAGACTCGGGCTCATTAATTTGCTTTGTTTCTGAAACTGAGTTGAAGTATACTCGAATTATAGGTTATTGTGTGTATATCAAAAGGGTCCTGTAATGACTTAATCCCTCAAAACTGAGAGAAATATCGGTTATCATATCCTGTCTGGGTACTCATTTGCGAGACTCTAAACCACAACCTTCCTAGTCACAGTTTCGAATGCTTCCGCTAGGCCAAATCATTTATTTTCACGCACGTCATGTTCGTTTTCCTCTTCCTGTCTAAGAGGTTTTTAGGTATAGGATTCTTTCCCTTGAATCGGTTATTTTCTCAGAAAGTGAAAGTTAACGTTTGGAACAAATTCACCGTTAACAATTCTTAGTAAGGATGATCGCAAATAGTCTTAGGCTAGTTAATTGTAGGAGATGACGTTGTGCGTTGTGCCGTAACTGACAGGTGTATGATTGTAATGCTGTGTTTAGTCACAATATTAGCTCATGGTTAATTAAGTTGCGTTTTCCTGCGGTGAGTGGGTGTATGGACTGTAGATGACTGCACTTTTCATTGTGTTCGTCACTTATAACTTGAAAAGAGTCTTTTATTCGTATCTTTACAACGATTCTCAATTTCGGCATTTTTAATCGATACGGGGCTAAAGAACATCAAGATCTACTGCTATTCTCCAACAAAGATTCAAAATGAATTATGTTTGGATGATATAAGACAATTTGATATTTTATGGTGATTGTCTAATTTTATTCAAACACCATCAGTTTTTTTATATATCTGTAGATGTTAATAATAATATCTAGCCCAGCATCATTCCAAAACTTCCAAATGATTCCAAATTAGATTTACTTAGTCAATTGAGACATTCATAACAATATGGGAGTCGTGATTGTGAGTGATATTTAAACATTTAGAAGTGTATTTATCTACCAATTAGTCCTGTCAACTAATATAGATAATAAAGTAAATAATATGGCATATTGGACGGCCGACGAAAAAATGCTAAAAATGGGAAATGTTCAAAATAACCTATTTGGGGCAAAACCTCGTAGTGTTGTTTTTACCACAAGATTCAGAAGATGATGGTATTAGGTTTGGGCGTGACTCCATTAGTTAAAATACTAACAAAAATACAAAAATACAAAAATTTCTATCACCAGGGCTGGACAATGAAGCGTGGGAAGGGTGGAAAGGGGGGGGGCTGGGCGGAGGAGACTGAGTTTACGCGGGATTTCTTTGAATCTATATAAAATATATTTCTTGGTGTCTATAAGTAGGAGCAAATTTGAAGTATACATGATAATTTGTGTTATTTGGTATTAGTCCACGTTTTGTGATTGAGTGTATTTTGCACATAGCTCGTTTCACCGAGAAACACATTCAATCACAAAACGTGTATTATTACCCCAAAACACGAATTATCATCATATTGTTATGACTACGAAAATATATAACCATGGAACGGTTATAAGAAAAATATAGATTTGCCGCGCCCATCTTCAAATATGCAATTTCGTTCAACTGAAATACACTTTTAACCATTTCATTTCCATAACATAGACATAAATTGCAGCCAACTCTGCCATGCATGCCAATACAAAAGTCATAGTCCTAGCAGGAATGTCGTATAGTCTCCGTCTTTACAGGTATTTCTTTTAGTAGCAAGACTATAGTTGTTGCTTCTTGGAACCAGTTTCAACAGCAACTTGTTTAAGATGGCAGCCAGGCAGCCAGGCTAGTTCTAGTATTTAAAACCAAATGACCTCCTTTCCAACCGAGAGAGGCTAGCGTAGAATACATATGCCCGCCACTCCTGTAACTAAGTAATGCTGGACCACCACAAATATGCCATCAACATGAACCATTACCACTGTCGAAAGATACGCATAAAAAAATAGCAAATGTGCCTAATTATAAAAATATGTTTAATAAAGGCTAAGCTTAAGCTACCATAAGCATATTTAGCATAACCTAGCCATGATAAAATTTTAAATAGAAATGTAATATGCGCACATTGAAAAAGAAACATTGAAATAATGTGGTCATAGAGCGGATTGTAATTCTAATGACAGTGGTAGTGTTCGTTTACAACAATACATTTCTAACAATGTATTTCACCAAGAATATGCATGGATAGATGACTAAGTTAAAACAATTAATAAAAGAATTGCGCTCACCTTTTCTCTCATCTCGATATTTCTTCCAGCGAAGACCATAGCACTCATTTTCAAACCGTGGCGATAATATCAATAATTAAATAGCAACAACGCATCAACGTTCTACTAAGATAGGCCACCGTTTCTGTAATGTTTATTCTTGAAGGCAGCCAGTGATTCTTTTAGCGGCCACTACACACGTCGCCTTACCACGAAGACTTTCTCGCAACTAACTTGCTTGATCTTATGGCGACCTCAAAACAGATAATAACTCTACTACCAACGGCGCAAAACTAAAACCGCTGCCTGCTTCGAGTTGCGTAACATTACATTTCAAGTTGCAACATGTGGTTTATACTTTGAAGTCTACTTTCAAAAGTCGACGAAAGCGATTTTCGAAATGGAATCGCGTGGTTTGAGAAGAGCGTTGGGGGCTTCTACCCTTAAACACAACCGCACTTATAAACCAATGTGTTATACAATAATAATGAAATAATCGTAATACTTCAAAAGTTTCATGAAAATTAAGTAAAGAACTCTTGAGGCATATATAATAGGTTATCTATCATCAATCGAAATCAAAAATGGATAATAATTTCAAAACGTCAAGACTGTGTTTCCTCCAACCCTGCACGAAGGACAATTTTTTATAACGCTTCAGGAATAGTAGTATTAGTAGTAGTAGTAGTAGTATTCTTTATTAGCAACGGGGCTACTGCCCCACAAGTGCAATATAATACATTGCTGTATAGGCCCTACTGCTTTAAAATTGTCACAAGGAATAAAAATGATGCCATTCTCTGGATAATTTAATGCCCCATTGTTTGGATTTTGCGTACTATCGATGTATTTGCAAAACACACATAAAAAACTTGAACATATCATTAAAAAACATATTTTTAAAACGTAGCACTACGCAAAGAAAATAGAACACTAAATTCCGAAGGAAATATAATCGTAATAACTTCATTTTTACCATTTTAAAGCAAAATGGAGCAATTTTAAACTTGTGAGATAGTCTCACTATTAAAATCGCGCAAAATTAACCGAACACATTCAAAAATATCTTAAGAACCCTGTAGAAAATATTGGAAAAGTGGTAACTCACCAAATTTACCTTTATAGGAACTTAACACTGGATAAAAAAAGTTTCAAATATGTTTATTCTTACAGTTGTTATTTTGGAAGCTAGTTAAAAAACGCAAAAATTATTAATTAGGTTCTCTAATGACAAGCGTAATTATTGCAATATTTAAAATTTTGTAAATCCACTTTTTAGTTCTTATGAAACTTAATATTGGTTAGTAACCACTTTTTTGAATATTATGTTGTTTTATTATGCGTGGTTTTTTTATTTGAAACTCACCTAAACACCTCCATTATTCGGAGAGTGTGTTATGGCCACGGTGCACCCACTGGCTACCCCACTGTCCTATTTCTCCTGTACGGTATAAACCTACACCGTACCATGTCGTACCTATCTCTGCTGATTGGTTTGATGATGCTGCCAAATGTCCACCTCTTATAAAGTGAAGACATTTCTGATTAACGATGCAACAACTCGGAACATGGCATCTTGACTGTTTTTTTTATAGATTGTCCTTATCCTCAATCAGATTTTATAGTTGAATCCACGAATTTTTTTAAAAATATTTTAAATTTATTATTTATTTATTTCACTATTTATAATTCATTTCAATGAATAATTTATTTCAATTTTCCATGATTGGGACTTGCGCGTCTCATATTTTGGCAACGATGAGAATTGGATTAATATAAACCTCTTTTACACTTTAAGTTTGAAAACCAAAATTATTTATAGGTACTTATTTATTGGCTATAAAACAGAACCCCGAGTGGGATTCGAACTCACGTCTCCGAGTGTGGTGATTTGAATGAAGATTTGAGGTGTGATGGGGATCAGTTTGAGACCAAAGTGAGCTAATGTGAATGGTGTAAGTATCAAAAGGTGTAGCTAGGTAGGTACAAACAGATCTGCGACTTGAGGAAGCGAGGAAAGTTGAGCTATGTAGGAGTGTCCAAAAGTGAATCATGCTTGATGCAATAACTAACGGTATAAGACCGCGAAGGTTGCTGTTGCTGCCTTGTAATTGGTACTTAATGGCAGTTATTATAATATCAATCGTGATAACACTTATTATTATTTATATTGCACACTTTGTATAAAAAATTGCCCTCCTGGGGTGGGATTCACAAGAGGTTCTAACTTTTTTTTAGTATTAACTTTAAAACCGGCCTAACTTTGAACCCCTTGTGAATCCAGGCCCATGTCTGAGGACGAATTGTAAAACATATTATTGGATTGCTTATTGCGTCTTTTTACCAGCAGGGAATTAGTAACTTCTTCATGGGATGAGCCTCAAGAGGTTCAACGTAAGACAAGATGAGACCTCTTATGAATCCAGGCCCTGATCTACATAACGTTATAAGAAATGTCATATTTGGCTAGCACAAGAAAAATAAAACAAAATTATTTATCTGTAATATGCGCACCCAACAAAACGAATCAAAATTAAAAAATGCATTGAAAATGTATACAAAAATAAAATGAAAAATATAGACAATATTAAATAAATATAGAGAAAAAGAACTATATCAGTGGAGAGTAAATAAATAAATGAATAAATAAATGCATGTTTTTATTGGGAATATGACGTAATAACAAAGAATGAAAATACGGTTGTTGATTGATTCATAAAAACAAAGCCACGCCCCCTCAGTAAAATACGGCGAGAGAGACTAGATGCTGATAACCCTTATCATAATGTCTCTTCATGATCGTGAATCTGTTTATTCAAATAATTAACTGATTACACCAAAAACAGCTAGCTTAATGTTGAAAATATATTATGGTGACTATACAATAACAAGTGCAAGGTTGAACTGTTGTTTGCGATAAGACAATAATATATTATTTAGATCAGTTAATTGTGCTGTGAAAGTAAAAATATTTTTAAATGAGGGACCCGAGTGAAGAAGTACCAACTTACTATTGTGCAATGTCCAGAGGAATATTGCGTGGCTCCTCTATCGGACAGCTTTATTCAAATAAATCGATGGACTCAAATCCAAAAAGGGAAAAAAAAGAAAGGTTCCAAAGGTTTCAGGGAATCCAACTATTTCCATTCTTATATATAGCACAGTAAATATTAGCAATGAGCAAACGCGGTCGATCTTGAATGAATGAAAGAATAACATATCTGAATTTGAGTCAGTGCTGGATAGGGAAATGCCCATCACATTATTTTTAAGTTCAAGAAGACAGCTTTCTTATAGCAAAACTTTATTTTAATTGAAATAAAGTTCTGTAAATAAAGTGAAAGAAATCCTGCTTAAGCAGGATGAGGCCACGTAATACAGAATGTTTGTTAGTTATTTTGTTGTTATGTTTGGTTTATATGTTTTGTGAAATCTACATGCATCCACGCACACAAAATGTGAGAGTATGTTTATATTTAAATTGGGCATATCCAAACTATAAGCTAGATCAGTGAAAGTGTGTTTGTTTAGTTGGTTGTATTAATTTTATTCGATTGCACTTGGGGACTTACGAAGAAATGTCTTACTTTTCTCACCTTTTAATTACATTTTTCTATTTACACTGAAGAGGTGGAGTACATGGGCGTATTTTGTGACACGGAGTCAGATAAGATTATACAATTCCGTTTTTGGTTAAAAGTCATGCACACTTCAAGTTTCTTTGTAAAAAAAAAAAAAAAAAAAACTAAAAAACTTCTTTGCATGCATGTCATACAGCTGTTTTCAGTGCAACAGGTGCAATCCCTGAATGAATGTCTGCCTATTTTAGTATTTCTACAACAATTTACGATGATCGAGTGTTGGGGATTTGTAGGTTAAGATTTAGTAGAAGCCAAAACGAACGCCTAGTTACGTGCTTTGAATTAGAAGCTACAGGTATAGAGCACTGAGAGTAATTGGGTTAGTCAATATTCCGAACAAGGTAAAGCTTGTGAGTCAGTCTCCGATAATGAAAACACCTCTCTCTCTCTCTCTCTCTCTCTCTCTCTCTCTCTCTCTCTCTCTCTCTCTCTCTTCTCTCTTTCTCTCACTCTCTCTCCCCCCCTCTCTCTCCCCCTCGTTTAGGTACGGGATATAATAGGTCCAAGGTATAGCTCTGCCTGTCGTAAGAGGCGACTAATATACCAACCTAGTATTACCTTGCGGTTGAATACGTCGTAAAACATCAAATAATCCAATATCTCTGTCTCCGCCCCCCCCCCCCCTCAAAGTTATATATCATTCAGGTTAAAATGGACTGAAGCATGTTTTCTATAACGATGCATTGTTGCAGTAAGAAATATAGAATACTATTTTGTTTCTCTGTCCATGTATCTGTGGGATGTCACGCAGGTATGTCCACATATGGTTAAAGTAGGTGTATTTGAGTATAATTTTAAGGAATCAAATTCAATGAATATACCCAGGTTCTCTTGCAAATAGCTTCTATGTGTGACATTACGTAATTTATAATGACAGCCCTTCAAACTTCCGCAATTATCTCAAAATCTGTGGTATGTCACGCAAGTTTGTTTATATATACTAAACACAGATGTAACTGAGAAAAATTGAAAGGAATCATATTATATTAATATGTTCAGGTTCTCTTACAAATCGATACTTTGTTAGAAATTACGAAATTTTCGAATACCAGCCCCAGAAACTTACGTGATTATCTTAAAATCTGTCGTAGGTTTAGTATATTTGTTGAAATGCACACGGGTGTGTCATTGTGGCAAATTTGTATTTAATTTTTGCATTGTTGTATTTAATGTGGGCGTAACTATCGATCAGCTAGCTCCAACAATGAAGAGGACATCGAAATATTGTCTGAAAATATCATTGTTTTCAATCTTTCAAAATGGTGGATCACATTTAAAATCATTGTTTTCTTTCTACGGCAATTACGTTGGTTTGCTCGCACGAAGATAATAACAGGTGTTGCGACTACGATTACTGGACTGATCCTAACGAGAAATGGTGATCATCATCTGCATATTAGGGCCATACACACAGTTACATGGACGAAGCGTGGGATGGAAGGGTGTCAGGTATGGTTGTGTGTTATTTGATGAGTGAAGCAATCACCAGCAATCATCTTGTGACTAAAAAAAACTCGGAAAACCGTTCGGTCAGTATTGCCGGTGATCGGTATCGAATAGGTGATCCCCGAATATGATTCTCGCGTCTTATCGCTGAGCCACTTCTATCGGTAGTTGATAACAGCGATGTGGGCGCTGTAATAGCGTACCCCTCTCGGGACACTCATGATGCATGGTTAAACCACGTTAAACCATCCGGTAGAGGTGGCTCAGAGGTAATACTGCAGACTCTTATTCGATAGGCCGCCGAACCGATACCTGCCACCATCAATTCCGACTGAGTATTCCCGAGGTTTACCTCAGTATAAAAGAAAAGTTTGTGTGATTACTTTCAAAATAGTCCTTGTAGATTCGCTTCAACTGTTCTCTCCCACAATATACCTACACTCGATTCCTGGGCATGTTTCTCAAGAAAAGTTATAATTTTAAGTTTGTTTGTACTTTTATGACAATTTTATGATAGTTTTTATGATTATAAACCCGTGAAAAATCCATCAATAAAATATGTCGGTTTTTTCATCCTCATACTCTATCAATGTTCGAACGAATTTTGAATCTTTTTAAATTGAGAATTGAAATAATACGTGATTTAGCCTTACTACCTCCATTTATTTATAAATTAAATTCATTATGATCACAAGCACGAACTAATCAGTAAAATAAATAAAAACAATAGCTTCCTTAATTCTAAGGTTAATTCTAAAGTTTTGAAGTAGAAGCTTGGAGGTAGAAGTATGGGTGTTGGCAGGGCAAAAGACAACCAAGTTGTATAAGTGATAACGCGAGAGGGACATCGAAAACAATACCATCTCCAACTCGACAAGGACAAAAATCTCTTCTCGCCACAATTTATAATCATTATTAGTTTATATTTTTTAGATTATTATTTCCATTAAAAACGTAAATCATATAAATCCTACTTAGGTTACAGTGAAATCCGAACGCTGGCGGGAGTAACCTTTGGTGCTGCTCTCTACCAAGAACTATACAGTATTCTGTTCAAGTATTCTGGCCAAGACAGTCGATAAAGAAGTCTCTCATTAGATCAAGGTTTGCTAGATCTCCGCTTGAGGGATCAAGCAGTAAGATCAACTAGATCTATAAGCGCATTCTATCGTCGACTTTGCGCACCTCTCTCCGGTAGAGGAGCGTGTTTACAAAACACTCTAATGAAGTTTCTATACAAGATACTATGAAGACAGGTATTTTTGATACAGAATAATATAATCCTACTTATTATCGGGAAAATAAAGAAATCGGGATTTGGTTTTGTCACAACACAAGCGTTTTTGAGTATCCCTAAACATAAACACGTTTCTGGAGGTAAAAAGTATTTATTATCTAAGAATTACAGTTGACACCCTGTTACATAACACAACTAATATACTCAGGGCTTTTTTTCGGCCGGTACGAGCCGGTACGCGTACCGGCTAACACAAAAGGCGTACCGGTAAAAGGCAATTAAGTCACACTATAGCCGGTACGCTACGATTAGCCTTGAAGCGCGTGAATATAACGTTGAAGTGTGCAGTGTGAAAGGCTTGTGACTGCAAAATATGTTTCAAAGGATGTTGCCACCATCTGGTGACATGGGTGTGACATGTAGTAAATCACTTCTTTTTAGACTTTTGGCGGCCACTCACTACAGTTATCTTTTCTACCATTTGGGTCACTAAAGTTCTTGTCTTTTTAACCTGAGCCCGGCGTTTTGTGGGTTCAAAGAAACTAGGATGTCGCCTGCTCTATTGTAAACCCTTCTAATTTGGCAGGTAGGATGGGCCTCCCCGGAACACCGAAGTACAATCACATCCAATGGGCAATACATATTGGTCCGCTGCTAGTGAACCATCAGTATAGTATCGTTACTTGCATGACGATATTACGTAGGATAGTTGTGCCTTGCAAAGAAATACATTGCTATAAACTAAAATCATAATGCACGGGGCTTACCTTCATAAAATATTAATTAAGTGAATGAAGTAGAAGCATCAAGTGGGAGAGTTAACACGTCGTTATCGTCTGTTGACGACATTTTTACGTGAAAATGCTCCCGTAAAATTGTGTTTTTGAAGACATAATCCGACGAATCTACTTTTGTCTTTCGCGTCTCGAATTATTTGCTTAAGCCTACGTCGAAATTATCAAATTCTTGTCAGTTGTCACTTTCGTAAAATGCAGACGGAGGAACTATAAACGTTTATTTCTTCAATATTATGTACACGTATATATACACGCCCTATCCCCAGTTCGGATACGGTGCACATGCTGAGGTAGCGTGCACACTAAAGCAATTAACAAAGACAAATTAAATAAATTAAATTTATTTTTTTATTTATTTGGGGGGGGGGGGGGGGGGGGATCTCCTTGTCCGCGTTTAAACGTCGTTTCAAAATATATTTAAAAGTTAACTTTAGGGTTTAAAAGTAAACCGCTTTTCCCATCTCTATTATAAGATGAGTACCTGTTCAGGTTTTTCCATATTCTAAAATTTAGTCATGGGAATAAAATTCCGAGGGTGCTATGTGTAGAGCTCAGCCGTAACATTTGTCTAATTTCGCACATGCCTGATCCAAAAACTTCCCGAACGTCAACAGAAAACTGGGTGTAGGACTACTTGGCATACTCTTCTCGCTGTGCATAACATCACCATCAGCACTAACGTCTCGATTACCCCCTCGCTCCATCAATATAATCATTATACAAAATACAGGGCCAACTCCACAGTGACTGTGACACAGTGACTGTACTCAGCGCGGAGATGCACTTCGCCTGTCAAACTGTGACATGCTTACAACGTGACACAAAAGAAGAGGCGGCGCTCTACGCGCTTTGATTCTGCCAAACGCCGGGCTCAGGTTAAAAAGACAAGAACTTTAGTTCTAAGGAAGGATAATTAGGGTTGTTTTGACTAAAATGTCATCTCTTGTCAAGAGTAGCTTCTGGGAACCGACAAAGAGAATGTCCCTATTCTTACTTTTCTGTTTTCCTGGAAAGCGCCTTTTCAATTTACAGACAACGATTGGGTTGTGTTGGGGGAGGAAGGGGTAGATCGGTGGTCAAGGGATTGTAAGTTGTGTGTGGCAGGGTAAGTTTCCTCTCTGGTGACGAGTGGAGATGTCGTGATTAGCGAGTGTGTGTGTGTCTTTAGTGAGAGTGTAAAAAATAAAAATGAACCGAAAAATAACTTCTTGGGTCGTCACCTCGCCACCGATACCCAAGAGACCGACGTGTTGCTGACGAGAACATGACTGTGAGTAATGTTTGGAAATTGCTTTGAATTTAATATCATCGAGTTTGGTGAGTTAAAAGAATGAGTTATATTTTAAAAATAAATATAAACTATTAAATTTGTAGTGAGTAAATGCACGTCTCGTATTTGGGTCACGTTAAACAGGGGCGGATTCAAACATGAGACGCGGGGGGGGGGGAGGGCGAAAAGATAATTTTAGTTTCCGTCTAATTACAATAAACCATCACTATTGGCACGTTTTTTTAAAAGAAATTTTATGTTTTCTGCGGACGCTAGTTCACGCGCACGCGCTGCTCGATCGTGTGGCTACAGGATCTAATCCCAGTCATGAGCTGTGCAACATAAGCTTCATATTTCGCCGATATCTACGATACAAATCCGCCTTAAAAATGCGTTTTTGGCCATCAAACTTAATGCAGTAACCCAAAATTTTTTCGCCTACGGCGAATTTGCCTCCGGCGGCTGGGGCTTCGCCCCAGACCCCAGCTATGCCACGCCAGTCACATGAAACATTATACCGAACGTACCGGTTAACTTTATTTTAGAAAAAAAGCACTGAATATACTTAACAATATTATTCATATAATACACACATCAATATACAATAATATTAAGAACTTTTGATTCTGACTGGGAATGGCATGGAGATGATAATATTGACAACATTTGTAACTTTATCACATATTATTGTTACTTAAATTTAAATTATTATTGAAGATTTAGCTGTTAGGTCCAAAGGTGAAATAGTTAGCTAAAAATCCTCCTGTTCTGGCCCTGACGTAGTTCTGGAATGAGTCTGCAGCCCCCTAAAACATGACACAAACATGAACATTAGAACCACATTTACCACCAAATCAATTCAACTGCCAAGAATGACCCATCAAGCGAATAAAAGAACATTTTCCGGTAAAAGAATGAAAGTATTACGGTTTTTCATTACTGTGCATGAGGATTGATGATATTAATTGGTCTGTACGTCTCATATGTTTTCCTATTTATTTTGCCATCTGCATATCTGTTAAACTGTCCCTACGCTAAGTAGTCAAATTCTGACGAAACAGCTGAGCTCTAACAATACTATCGTAAGTTAGTACTACTTAGAACTAGAAGTGATAGTTCTCGCCCGTATGTGACAAACATTGCAAAATTGGCCGCAAGTTTAATATTTTGTTTGTGTTATACCTGAATGACATGGCCCATGAATTGGGACACTGCCCTTGTTACGTTGATGGCAGCGCTGAGAAGCCCAGGATCTGCTGCAGCAATATCAGGGTCAACTTCTCCTCCGTCCTGAAATAGTGACAGTTATCTCATAGCAGCACAATTAAAAAAATTATGAAAATAAAAAAATATTATAACAAATTTAATATTAATTAAAATGTTTTTTCTTTTTTCACGCAGACAATATATTTTATAGACATAGTTTTTCTTACGTGTGGTGGGGCTGGGTCCCGTATCACTGGCGTTGAGATACCAGCAAGGGGACTTCTGCCCGCGGATGCACCCTGGAAAATAAAATAATCAACACCTCTATAACTTCAAACATTTTTTATTTATTATTTATTTGAAATAGGGGTTCGCTAGTAAGTCAATCATCTATGACGAAAAAATCTGAGGTTGTTTCGGGATAATGTACCTTTTAGTTAGTATATGTAATACATACCCCATTATTGCCCCCAGAAGACACGGCCTGCAGAAGCCATCTTAAGCCCGTGGGAGGAGCCGTGGTAGTAGTGGGGCGACCTGGCTTTCTGGTGGTTTTCAGCTTCTTCGCAGGAGCCATGTTGGGAGTTTGTGATTGTAGCAAAATACTGAGGAGCTCATCATCAGTCAAATCAGCAACACCTGAAGGAGGCTTCTCTTTCTTGCTGGCGGTTGTTGATAATGGTGCCAACAGCTGGAACACTGGTTCTGTTGTTGGGCCGGAGGTATCCCCGTTGGTTGGAGAATTTTTTCCTAATTCATTCTGAGGTAAAGCTTGACTTGCAACTTGATTCGAGACTGACCTCGGAGACGGAGACACCTGAGTAATAAAATATTAGGTTAGAAGTCTATAGAAATCTGGACAAGGCAAACTGTAAGAGCATTTTGGATGCAACCAAAGCTCCAACCTTGTTTTTGAATGTTTTGACCAAAGTTTCTGCTGCCCCATTTGTAGATGGGTGTTTTAGAATAATCAATACAAACACATTCGAATTTTTCTACTAAACGTTGTTTTCCTATTAGCAAGAATATTGAACAGATGAGAAAACTATCAAATACATAAGAAATTTAGTGGAAACCATGACAAATTATGCATTTAAAATTGTATTTGTTGTCCTGGCGACGTCTCGTACGACAAGCAGAGTAACTCTGGGCTGTTTGTAGCCACAACGAATAAATATAAATGACTGGTCATTACAATGAAAAGTAATTCACTAAACCATATAATTAATTAGGAATACTTAAGGCATTACCAATAAAAATAATTCATATTCTATATCTTTACAGCAACGTACCAAGTTTTCCAAGAAAGCTCGGTAATCCTCTGTAGTTGTGGATACTCTAGACCTGGACTGGGGCACAGCAGCTCTCTGGAGGGCAAGCTCAATTATCTGGAACCATCAAAGTACAACGTAATGAATTAAGAAAAACATTCCAATCTCGAGAGTCAAAGTCAGTCACTCAGTAGAAGATATATTATTTAATGTTTTGTTGATTTTCGCTGAGTCAACAATCTCTTTCATCTCATTTGTAGTTATTTTATTACAACCCCTTTCCTTTTCATTTCCACAAATATTTGTGATAAATGTATTGCCAAACATTTCGCTTAATGAACTTTACATCTGGACTTATATTATGGATTAACTTTTTATTGTTATTTTTAAATTACATGGCATGTAGGTATTGTCTTCCAACTTTGTTAATCAGTGTTACAATTTAATAGGATTTATACTATATATCATATGGACACCCAGTTTTGAGAAGCTTACACTAAAATAAAATGATCTTTGCATTAAATTAATGAGTGAATGAACCAGATGTGGCTTGTTAGTATTCGAGTTTGTTTTATTATTACTCTGTTTACAATTATACCTGATTGGCGAGGGCTTCTTGCGCATTTGGTTTTCTTCCTGATCTCGGCGAAACACTGGGTCCTGCTTGTCCCTGAAGCTGAAACAATACAAATACACAGGCACGTTAACAGTCATTTCTATACTGTAAATAATCCATACCTTCACACGGTTTAATTAATTTTCATTGCCCCTTTTTAATTTAAGTTCCGTGTTCAGTTTATTGAATAGTAAGAATGTATTACCGTTGAGAACTTTCAAGTAAGTTGTTGGCCGTTGGTTTTAACATCGTTATCAAAATATGAGAGGTGATGCCGAAAAGCCACTAAACAAACACAACCAGCATAGACATCAACTATACTCACGAGGGTGTTCAGAAGAAGAATGTCATTGATGTAGTTGTCGTCTGCATTTGGTGACGGTTGTTGCAGTTTTGGTGTGACTATCTGTACTGTTGTAGGTGCTGCTGTGGTGGTCGTTGTAGTGGTCGTTGGTTTCTTGGTGGTTGTCGTAGTTGTCGTAGGTTTCTTTGTGGTAGTCGTTGGCTTCTTTGTAGTGGTAGTCGTTGGCTTCTTTGTAGTGGTCGTCGTTGGTTTTGGAGTGGTTGTAGTGGTTGTGGTAGTGGTTGTTGTTGGCTTCTTTGTTGTCGTTGTTGTAGTTGTTGGCTTTGGGGTGGTTGTAGTGGTTGTTGTCGTGGTTGTAGTGGTAGTAGTAGTAGTAGTTGTTGGTTTCTTGGTTGTTGTTGTTGTCGTTGTCGTTGGTTTCTTTGTTGTCGTTGTCGTCGTTGTTGTAGTTGGTTTCTTTGTAGTTGTTGTAGAGGTTGTGGGCTTTTGTGTAGTTGTAGTTGTAGTAGCTGAAACAACAAAGGATAATTTAGCTGGCTGCTGGATTCCCCATTTTAAAGTATGCATTGTTGTATTGTATTGGTTTCATTTCAGTACCTTAGTACTAATTATAAAGCCTCCAGAAGATAGTTAGCATGCAAAACGTTCATGGCACAGTTTAGTTATAGGTAGTAGAAACTATTTACAGTTCATGACACTTTATTTAACTTGAATTCCAGTTACAACTCGTAATCACGTGTCATAAACATGTCTATTGTCTAGTAACTATATTAAGTGAGCTGCAAGCCATTCACTTTGAGCACTTATTTTTTATGGTATACCATTTTCAAACATAATCATTATTATATCATTTCTTCAGTGATGTATGCATCAATATACCAAATGGTTTATATTTAACGAATTTATGTTGCCAACTTCGTTATCTATTGTATAAGTAGGTATTTCTCTCACCTGCCACCGTAGTAGGTTCGGCAGTGGTCGGCGGTTGAGTGACCAGAGTTGTCGCCTTGGTTGTCTTCGGCTGAGGAGTAGTGCCCTGAAACAAAAGTAAACTTATCGGTTCTATGGACTTTTTTAAAGTAACACACACTTTTAACAATTAATTGTATGTGTTCTATAATTTTTTTTAAATTTGCTTTTAGGTAGTAGGTTCTTCAACGAAAACGATATCACATTACAGAAACATTTATTTTTTTCGCAAGAGCTGAGAACTTTTACCCCCGTTAAAGATTAGATAACTGAAAATACCGAATTGTACACCCCGAATTACTTAAACTTATGAACTTGTATGTTTTGATGTCTCCGAAAAGGTTGTAAACTTGATAAAGGAGTAAAGAACTTCAAAATGTCAGTTATATATTTCAAGTATCTCACCACGCCCAGTGCTCTGAAGATAAGATTCGCTAGACCCGTCGCCCGCTGAGTCGTTGTTGTCTTATGCGTTGTCGTGACTGGTCGTTTGGTCGTAGTCACTGGCTTAGCGGTCGTTGTAGTTGTAGTAGTGGTCGTTGCCGCGGTCGTTGGGGCGCTGCCGTCGATATCGTTACCCAGCACCGGCTTCCATCTGAAGACGGTGGTGGAGGTGGGAGCAACCTCCGACGTACTCGTGGTCTCTGCTACTGGAGCCTTCTCGGTTGTCAATGTACCGGTATTCAAGCTAGTTGTCAACACGCGGAATTTCGGTTTCTCTGTGGTTGAGGAAGAGCTTCCCCAGTAGTTGTTATATTTGGAATCTCCTCCGGTGTAGACAGAGTTCGATACGTCAGCTTTTGGAACTACCACGTTGGAAGAAACGAGGGGAGTTAACAGTTCTTTGGCCGATCGAACAGTTTCCTGCAATCAAATTAATGTATTTTTAATCCTGCACGTGTGATGTAACTTACTTATTATGGATTTAGTTTACTTCTGAAGACGAAATTTTCTCAGTGAAGTAAACCAAGTAGGAATTATCGCGCGAAATAGAAATAAATGTTGCCAATTAATATGTAAGGATCTCAGTTTGAAAAAAAAATAGTACATTCCTTAAGACTTGCGAAGGGTTTGCTTGACTGAGATAATTTTATATTTACTTACACGGACTACAACTGGCTAATAGGGAGTCGAACCGATTCAAAACAAATGAAACAAAATTATTCCAAAATGAATACCAAAAAATGTGATATTATCTTTAAATTACACGATATGTTATCGAAACCAAAACCGATGTGTTTTTAGTTCAGTTTTGGGTATTTAGGTTCGGTGAGTAGTTTCAGGGTTTCAAAGCAGCAGAATGTAGAAAATAATTCATCAAATTAGGTTTCAACTGAAGTGTACTGACCAACAATAATTTATTTTGAATATTTTATACAAACTGAACCGTAACGACCGCAAATAATGATCGCAACCCGAAAATCACATCGAACCCGAAATATAATTTCAGTTCGACTCCCTTGTTACTAGGTTCAATAAAAGGGGTTTTACCACAGGCACAGGAGTCGTATGCAAGACTTGGGTGGTGGGTATGGTAAAGCTCATTTGAGTCTCCACTATCATCTCATTCTATAAGAATAAAATAAAAACCACGTACAATAGAAAAATGAAGATTCATGCAGATTCAAGTAAAAAAATCTAGTTCTAGTAATGAATTTGTTGCTTACAAGAAGTTCCGTAGAAGATGGAGACGATAGAGTTGTTGGTGGAGAGAGATCAGTTTGTGGAAGAGTAACTGCCTCACTCTAGAAAATAATGCAACCACCAGATAAGGCAACTATGACAATTAAATTATAAATAAATACAACATTTGTTAGTTTTGGTAGTCAGAGCTTGAAAGCGAACGTAAATGTGTTATTTTATAAGATGAAAGTACTAAGTAAGGCAAGTGAATTGGTACACTTTAAAATTGAAAGTGATTCATTGAAGAAAGCTTTGAAAATATTGGAAGAAAATAATAAAGACAGTCCCAAGCTAAAGCTAAAGATTGACACTGCAATTTATAACAAATTTTAAAAGGCAACTCCATATATTATTTTGTTTCAGAAATAATTTTGTGGCAAAATACCGCATAAAACTATGTTTATAACAAAGTATACGCAATCTGTCATACAAATAAGATTGCACCACGCTCAAATTCACAAATGTATGCAAATCTCCATCATATAATGCTTCTATGAGGGTAAAGCTTGCGTATATACAGCTTTCAGAGCACTTAACACATTTTAGTATGTGTATATTCCTCAACAATTTTAGAACATTTGTTGAAAATTGTTATTTCTAGGAAAACTTAGAACTTGGACAAAATAGTGTAATACGTAGAAATAGACTAAGAACGGAATACATGTTGATAAATTCTCCATCAAGGTTCTACTGCAAAATAACTACTGATTCACAAAACATCTGGGCAAAATTAGGGCTATTATTGTGCCAGATACCCTTTATGTCTACAAGCGCCTAAATGTGTTACGAACGTTACACCGAGATATCTAAATAATATATAGTATTTATGTTTTGGTTTTGTTAATATACGTTATATACTTTCGGTTAACTGGCTCATAGCATTACATTGAATTCATGTTCGCGCCATTGCCATTTTAATGAACAAGCGTTGTTTAAAGTAATAGTTTTAGCAATAGGGTGAGCATGCAATGAAGTAAGCGTTGACTCCGGCAAACTATGTGCTATACTGCTGACAAAGCGAAGCAGGGCTAATTCTAAGGTGGTTAAATTCTTAGAAAATTGTGGAAAAGGATACGGGAATACTTTCAAATACATAGGTATTTATGGGGTGCCCATTAAACTACATGAGCTGATCTATAGTGGGATCATGATAACATGTATTGTCTCTGCTATGGCAGCTCCAAACATGTAAACGGTCTACATGTATGATGGTATTTCTGATTAGATTACAGTCTATTTTAGAATGTATCATTTCCAGGAGAAAGTGGGAGTCGAACCCAGGATAATTGGAGCAAGAATAAACCCACATCACGAACGAGCTACACACAATAGTATTTTGTTTCTATACTGATGATGAAACAATGTGATGACGTTCTGTGCGATGACATTTTTTGTGCCGTTGTAGTAAATATCCTAGCTGCCAGTTTTACAGCAAACTGTCGTTCAGTTTGAAGAAATGTTTTCGAAAAATTTCGGTTTTGTGTTCAGGGATTCTTTGGCTTTCGGGCTTTAGTCAAGTCAAATACCATTGAGATAGTTTTGAATAGTAACAGTACTAGAAGAATAAGAAGTTATACATCTTATTATACGTTCCTTAGTATGAACTTTATATAAAGGGCGCATCTTACTGTTTTTAACCCAATGGAATCACACATTTGTCGAGTTGTCTTGGTGCACACTTATATTGACGGACCAGATAAAATAGATCGTATGCAAAGTAAAAGCAATGTCCATCTTTAAGCTATTCCAAAAGACCGTGATGGTGTTTAAATGTGCAAATGTACCGTATCTTTGTGCTGTGGCAATTGTGCTGTGACGGTGTCCTGTTTCTCCAGGCTTGTTCTCAGTCCTTCGTCGTCATTTGCAAGTCTCAGTTCTGTGGTCGTAAGTAGGGTTTCTGTTTCACTCTTGGCCTTGTCGTTATTCAAATTACCTAAGGGTTTGGTTATGGTCTCTATAGCGTTAAGCCGTTGTCTAACTTCGTCAGGTATAGTTTCTATTTTAGGTCTGTCAGTCGTGGCTAATGTGGTTGCTGGTGTCATCACAGATGTTGGGGAAAAGACGGGATTGCGGTTCGCAATTTCACTTTCATGAACAATTTCCGTTACACCTGTGTTAGGGTACTTTCTAAAAACGGTATTGTTTGGAAAAATGCCATAAATTACGAAAGGCAAAGGCGTATGTGGCGTTGCTATCGTGATTGGTGTTTGGGTAGTTCTTTCTAAATTTGCATAACTATGAATTGAATTTTGTTGGTTCGAAATCTGTTGAGATTTCAATAAACTGATTGGTTGTGAGTTATCAGATGAGCTAACGCCAATGGATGAGGTGTCGACTAATGCAAATGTGTCACTTCTTCTGTTACCAATTTCAATGGGCGGTGCAAGATCATTTTCCCCAAGTGATATTGCATTTACAGACGGGTCGGGAGACTGTGTTCTAGTTGTTGGTCTTTCTGTTGTACTACTTTTAGTCCCTCTAGGAGCAACCGCTACTCTTACAGCAAACCGACCTTCGATTGTTGGAGTTATTCGAATTGCTATAAGGGTACCGGCTGTGCTGGAAGCATTAATAACCGAAGTAGTGGGTGTGAACGGTGGGTTGGATAGAGAGAATGTCCCTGGTAATATTTCTGGTGAAGGTTTGGTTGGGGCTGGTGTACTAAGTGTGGACATTGATGGTGCTTTTGTTGTGGAAGCTGTAGAAGGATTTGCTTGTTCACTAGTAGTTGCCTTAGCAGTAACAGGTTTTACAGTTGTTATTTTTAAAGTAGATGCAACAGCTTTTTGGGTAGTTGTAGATTGTGTTTGAGATTTTTCGGCTATTTTTGAACTTAGTAGTTTTGGGATTGATAAAATATGATTTGAAGTTTCTTTCTGAGTAGTGACCTGTGGTGTGGCTAGATTTTGCGTTGTTGGTTTTGGTGTTGTACTTGTAGGTTTTGAAGTTGTTGGTTTTGTTGTTGTAGTTGTAGGTTTTGGTGTTGTAGCAGTGGGTTTCGTAGTCGTTGGTTTTGTTGTTGTAGTTGTGGGTTTTGTAGTTGTTGGTTTTGTTGTTGTAGTTGTGGGTTTTGTAGTTGTTGGTTTTGGTGTTGTAGTAGTGGGTTTTGTAGTTGTTGGTTTTGGTGTTGTAGTTGTAGGTTTTTTAATAGTTGGTTTGGATGTTGTAGTACTCGATGATTTGGGGGTTGTGGTAGTTGGCTTGGGTGTTACTAGTTTAGTAGACGTTGCTGGAAGAGTGGTAGATGCATTAGTTGCAGTGGAGGATGTTGGTGGAGTCTGAGAAGAAGAAAGAATATCTGATGCGATTGAAGTTGGTTCAGAAGAAATTTCGATTGGAAGAGATGAATTTAGAGTCTGATCCACTGTGGGTATAGTTGTTACAAAAGCTTCTATTGGTTCAGATGTGTCTACTGTTTCTAGAGCTGGAGTTTCTACGGGATTGATAGGAGTTAGATCTGAGAGAATAGAGTTAATTTCAGCTGGTAGTTCTTTAGCATCGATCAAAGTGGAACTTGCAAGTTCTAGTGAATTATTCTCTTCCGAGGAAACATCTATATTTGTCCTGTCTTGTCTTGTACTTTCTTCTATGTCCAGCGTCTCAGTTGACATGTCCTGAAATAACAAATCATGGACATGCCCAATATGTTCTGAAAAATCACAAAAGAACAATAACATGTTTATCTTTACAGGAGAATCAATTTACATATGTACATCCTCCACACAAGCAATTCAAAGTTCCCGGAGCTTATACAGAATGTAGGTAGAGCAGATGAAGAGGAGTTAAGAGAAACTACATGGAAATCTTACACTTCAAATACGTAATGTACATGTTTAAAAAGAAACAGATTATAAAATATACAATGGAAAAAAGTGTTAATACAGTCAATAAAAAGCCAAACATATTTGAACCATGCAACCCACTTTATTTATAAAAGTCATTATAAAAAATATAGTAAAAAAGTAAGAATTAATTATTTGGGTTAGGGTTAAAGTAATAAATTCACTGTTTATGTTACAACCATCCACCTAAAATTATGTTTGCACTGGCACATTGTGATTAAAGATGTAAATGCATAGTTTAAACATGCAGAAGAGATAGTGTGTGGTAACGTATCTTAGTCCATATAGAATAATTGGTTCGATGATGACCACTAGGTTTGAAATAGTTCTTTCTATCTAATGACAACGTCGAAGGCATTCGTGTATTGTTATTCTCTTTGGGTCACTGAATGAAATGAGCCTTTTGATGATGACTGGCACTGTTATGTGTTGTGAAGTGATGGCGGCATCATTACTGGTTTGCCCATGGGGAGTGCATCATCTCCTCTCTGGTGCGCTTGCGAGGGCGGGGGCCCTTAATTGGAGAAGAAAAGTTTGTGTCAGGGCAGTCTTGCCAAAACTCACTATTGTGACTTTTTATGAAGTGTATCTTATTTGTTAGGAATGCCATGTTCTTCACGTGATCGAGCCTCAACTCTATTGTTTGTTAGATATTGTAGTTATCAAAATCCATCTATTTCCTTCTAGGTACAGTTTATGGAATTACAAAGTTAACCTATTATCCCGGCATCCTACCTTTTAACGTGGCTTCTAACGAACCAAAATAATATGGAAGAATACTCGAAACAATATAAAACATGGTGTGTTTTCTATCTTCAAACACACGGTTCAGAGATCTTGTTTCTGAATTATTTTCTAGCATTTGCATAGATAGTACAAATAGTTCTTAGTGTCCCTTTAATGTTTCTTGCAGATGCTTTCACATCCTGTCCGGGTAATGTAGGTGCAATCCTTCAAAACAAGTATTGGTTGGTCTTTACGTAGGGGTTGTTCAATGTCTACTATAACAATCAAGTTAAAAAGGAAGATATATATTATAATACTTCCTATGGAGTTTGGTAAGTATACTATTCTCTCCACGCACATTAATTAAGGTTATGAAGTATGAACGTGTTCCAATCCAATTACTTAAAAACAAGAATGGATGAGCTTATTCTTAAATTGTAATATTCCAGGCACAGTATAAGTTAAGCACAGTATAAGTTTAGCACGGAAGTGAATGTTGCGTCCCCCCCCCTCTTCAACCCCACCACACATTTCAAAATAATAATTTTTTACTGGAAGTACTTGTATTTTGATTTGAATTAAAAATAAATTCTTTTTTGTTACAATCTTGGACTAAAATATGTGATATACTATTCTAAAAATGTATCGGATAAGAGCTAGTAAATAAGAACTATAAACTTGTGTAAAACACATTACGGAAATTTGGGATTTTTATTTCGATTTCGAGATGAACCCAACCCAATTTTCGAGTTCCAACCCAAATTGAAAGTGAAATTGACATGTTTACACAGACAGACATGACAGACATGTTTTAGTTCTGAAAATAAAGAACATTGCGTATTGAGTAGAAAGAATACATGATATTCATGAATAGCAGTGAGTAGAAAGCATGAGAATGAAATATCAATAATGAAGCAAGTGAAACGGGTTTGCACAGAGCATGCACTGAACAGAAACATCCCTGTACCGTGGTTGCAAGATTGAAACATGTTTGGGTTTTTATAGTTTTCATTTTCTAAGATTTGAAGAATATTTTTATTGAAGGCACACACACACACAAACAAATAAGATCTCCTTCCAAATGACACGTACACTGTGAAGAAAGTTGAAAATATAGTAAGATTAGGAAAACAAACATAATATGTAAAATACATTAAGACTTTCAGTGCAGGGTTGCCGTTCAATCAGGAAGTTTCGATATGATTCGATATTTTTAGCTTTCGATTCTTGTGATTAGTTGATAATATTGCTTGAAAACGGACAAGTTCACAAAACGATTTTCGATTTGTTATTGTTGGATTCGATATTTAAATAAAACTTAATGTTAGCAATATGTGATATCGATTGATATCGACGGCTTAACACGTATCGAAAGGCAACCCTTACCTTAGACCATTGAAATTTAGGCAAATTCAGGGAAAACTGGCCATAATGTGCGTTCAATTAAATTTTATACGTTTTTAGATTTTGTTTATTTACCTGATGTTCAGCCACTGTACTCAAAACAGATTTAGGAAGATTCATTATAAATGAAATATGTTTTAAATACGTGCTCTCAACATTGTTGTTTGAACACAAGGTCAAGCAGGATAATCCACGCCCGTTCACTGATTACCAAAGACCATGGCGCTGGATCAAAGACTAGAAAGTGGTTGAAAACTGAATTTCGCAATTTCACTCACAAGCACTGACTGATTCTACAGAATTAAGCTACTATCTACATTACTACTGTTTTAAGACTTCGCCATCAAAGACCATCTATTCCATTGTACGGGTATTCATTCAATCTCCCCCTCTTCCCTAATACACCAGATCCGAGTACCAAAAATATGAAATTATTTTTCCCAAAAATGTCGTTACATAATGTAAAATTTTCAAAATTAAACTTATTTTTATAATCGTGTTGCAAACGTTATTGATTTAACTGTGACAACATAGTAAAATAGGTATATTGTTCAAAATGGTACCAAAATCCAACAAGTGCAATACAACAATAATCTACCTTGCACATAACTACCAACACAATACTACCAACCATACAAATACTAAACTACTATAAGTATAACCTATAGTGCATACGGCAGCAAGAACGTGACAAAGTCTAGCGCCAATCCATGCTACTTACTGTATTCTGGAAACTATATTCAAGTGTCGATGTAGGTGAGCTGTGTGTGGATGTTGGTATGGTACCTGCTGTACTAATTACGGTTGGTACTGTAGCCTGATACGCTGGTGTGGCGCTGCGACTCGGTGTCTTTATCAGGTCACTGCGGTATCTTGAGCTGAAGCGGTGTTTTGGAACAACACCCGCTAACTAATAACGATAAGATATTCACATTTGTTAGAAACCATTTCTATTTAATTGAAGGGCGTTATTCAGAAATAGGGTAACTATACCAAATAGTAGTTTGGAGATCTGGATTCTTTCATCATGGTGAGAGAAGTTGTTTGCATTTAAGTTCACAAGTTTAGAGAAGTTGATGTAATAGAAAGAGGGTTGTCAAACATTCAGGTTTTCACCCATTTCTTAAGTCCAGTTAATTTTTTTTATAATGTAATGGTAAAGACTACAAGACATCGCGATGAACTGAACCTCGGGTTTGTATGATAAGCTCTTATTAGAAAAATGTAAAACAGAGTAACAATGACACTTATTTCCCATTTCTTGTTTGACACCCTTCAATTATTTTAATTCTTGGTGATGATGAATTTTATCCATTATTACTAATGAAATTATTTAACTGGTAATCAATCTTTACAGATAATGATTATCAATGTGATAAGAAACCAATTAGAAATTGTAAGCAGAAAGGCTTCATTCTATATCAGCTAACGACAATTCACGTCGTATAAGAAAAGCTTTTGTCAAAGGTACAAGCATTTATATTGAACCTTTTAGTAAGTCGATTCTAAACAGACACACATACAGTTATAATCTAATGTCAACACCCTGTAGAACTGGTGTTTTGTGATTGTTCGATTAAAAGGCCATTTCTAAAGTAAATGTAAACAATAAGAATTATTCCCAACGAGCAAAATATACACACATATGAATGTTATGAAAATGATTAGCTGTTGTAAATAATGTATTATCATGTTCATAACATTCTACCAGTAAGAACTAAATACTCTTGCTGGTTTTTGTTGTGTGAAAAACGAGGAGTTAAGAACACTATTGTGCTAATTATTGACAGGGTTGGTATAAAAGTTAAGTTTAATACCCATCCTTTCGACCCTTAGGTGAAGTACTTCCTGTCTGTGAAATAAACATGTTCATTCATATTATTGCTTCAAGAAGTTGCTTTTTAGGTTATACAGTATTCTCCAAAATCTGAAAAACAAGGTCCCTTGCAGACAATATCCAAAGCGAATAGTTATCACCTGTAAGCCATTAGTTGAAATATTAGTTATTGAACTAAATAAATCTATATTTTATATTGTCAGGATTTCCTTGTTACCTTGTTAGTAATAACTATTACCTTGTAAGTAATAACTATTTGTAATCTGTACCTTCACCATAACACTCATGCAACAATACTGATGCTGCGTGGTAACTAACGAAGCATTATGTTGTGTATATCGTTGGATAGTACACAGGATCAGCTGTTATGTCTCGTGTTTTACGTCGTATTAGTGTAATATGTCGTTGGTTGTGAGATGCAAGGAAGCAGGGACACGTCAGACTTGCTAAGTCGATGTTGAAAGCAGTGCCCACAAACACTTTTAGTAAACCCCCTAACCGGCGGAGAATGTAAGTTATATAGCATTCAGACTTTGTAAGCCGATGTTGAAAGCCGTTTCAAAGAACACTGATTGTTATCACAATAATCGGTGCAGAATACAAGTGTTATGGATAGCATTCAGACTTGTAAAGCCGTTTTCAAGAACACTAATTGTTATCACAATAATCGGTGCAGAATACAAGTAAGTTATAGATAGCATTCAGACTTGTAAAGCCGTTTTCAAGAACACTGGTTGTTATCACAATAATCGGTGCAGAATACAAGTAAGTTATAGATAGCATTCAGACTTGTAAAGCCGTTTTCAAGAACACTAATTGTTATCACAATAATCGGTGCAGAATACAAGTAAGTTATAGATAGCATTCAGACTTGTTAAGCCGTTTCCAAGAACACTGATTGTAACCACCAATAAACGAATACGATGGAGAATGTAAGTTATGGACATCATTTCGTTTGCCTCTTTTGCCTAGAAGCTCAGTGCTTCGGTTCATTCACCGAGTGAGTAAGGTGCAGATATGGAGGCAACTTGTCGTACAGCTGAGTGGAGCGGGTTGACTACATCCACGGCGAAAGTATCTCCGCTTGGAGCTCGAGAAAGATCGAGACTATAAGGACTGGAGTATACTAACATCATTCCGCTGAGAGTGGATTTTGATGGTTTATCTTTTGACATAAGGCACATGCACGGTTTCGAACAAACAAAATAATCGGTTCGTTCATTTGTTGGCAACGACAATACGTACAATACAATAGGTACAATTAACTTTGCCAAGATTCTTCGAAACACGCTGCTGTCAAATTTAGCGAGACAGTACGTAACAATATAAGTAATAATTAAAGTCTATTATAAGGCTAAAAAGTGTAAATTGGCGATAAACAGTTAAAAATACTATAGAAACAACACATTTCAATTTTAAAATTCTTAAAATAAATTCGTGTAGTTTCATCCTAAATGAAAATAGTTTGAATAGTTTATTCGTGGAGTTATCAACGCCCGTTTTGGATATTCGTAATGGAGACGAACTAGTCTTCCTCAGAACAATACTAAAAGTAAGAAGTTACTTAAATATTTATATTTTTCTTACCTGCGTTGTGGTTCGCACTTCATTACGTGTTTCAAAACTTGTTGTGCCTGGTAAATTTCGTCGGAATCCAGAAGTATATTTAGGCACTGTAAGATCCTTGGCCTTCGGCATGAATTTCGAAATTCTTTCTTGATTTTCTTCACTTTCCCTCAGGGCAGGAATTTTTGGCTTGAATGATGGTCTTGTTGCAGTTTCTTCTTCCTCAACTTGAACTTGGTCTTCTACGACTTGTTCTTGTTCTTCTAATGGTAGCGGTTTTGGAAAGTTTGAAGCCCTTAATTTAGGGCTAAGAGTGGGTCTTTGTAACCCTCGCAGTAAAGGATTCAATCCCTCTGCTGATGCTCTTCTTCCTTCTAATGTTACAGTTTTCAATCTTGTGGAAATGGACGGTATTTGTCGACTTATTTCCGAACTAGTTCGCGGCAAAGCACCCTGAGTCGGTCTAGGTCTTAAATTTCCATTGACCGCAGCTCTTGGGGACGGAACTGGACTCTTGAACTCAGGTGTTCTAGGTTTTGGCACATACGTTTGGCGGGGTCGGAATCCTGGTTTCTTAGGGGCAAGTGGCTCGGCTTCTTGTGTTGGTTCTGGCGGTACAGCTTCATCAGTAGCAACCGATGATGACGATATTTCTTCTTCTGGTAATATGGCATTATCAACATCTGAAGAAGCTTTGAGTCTTGAGAAGCGGCTTCGAAGATCAGCCCTGGGAGCTTCAGTGCTTATAGACTCTACAGTGTTCGAGCGGGACCGAGACTTCAGCAAGCTCTGAAGCCTTGAGTTTGAAGCTCGAGGAATTGATGGGGAGGTTGTCTCGGGCACAGGAGTAACGTTATTTGTGTTACGAAGGCCTGTGGGTTTGGTTCTTCTTTGATTGAACGCGCTTGAACGTGAAGGCGCTCGTACGCTGGCACTTTCAGTACTAGCGACCTGGGTTGAAAATAAGAAAATCATGTCAAACGTACGGGGAAAGAAAGATATTGCAGAACAATCACTCATGAGACTGAAACCCAGGTCACCCACTTGTCACGCGAGAAAGTGATATAATGCCCAGTTTTAGTCCATTGTACTACCTGTGGAGATTGTATACATTGTTGCTCATTTCTTTTCAATTAAAGCAGATAAGTATGCATACGCACGGTCTATTAGATTAGATGTATGTACAGGTACTGTCATGTTTGCTGCCAGGGAATTATCATTGAATATTGGTTACCTGTAACCGACACCTATTACACGATACTTGTTAACTGAGCATACTTCATTCATCTGCTGCGTCCGCAAGAATGAAAGATTGTCAAAGAAGTAACATTTTGAACAATTTTCACATTTTCTGAATAATATTGTTCACAAATAACCGTTTTATAAGATCGAAAATTCTTAGAGTTTCCACTTCTGTAATTGCAATAAATGCATAAAGTACAATAAACATCGTAACTAAAACCGTAACGAATCATGAGATATCGATTAGTTTTAATCACTTAACCAAACCCTTCACGCAGTGGGAACGTTTTCCATGAACATAATATTATATATTTGGAAGAAAATAAACATGGTAATAATACCCTCCTTCCCCCTTTACCAACAAAAGAATACACATATTCAGCAGCGCATTTCTATCAATGTTGCATTGTAAACTCATCATATGTCTATTGTCTATTCCTGATAATGTTGAGTTTTACATAAGGTGCCACTTTTTATTTATCTCATGACGTTCGCAATAAATTGATTTTCAGCGTTTTGATGCATCGAGTTCTTCATCCGCCTGTATAGAAAATGTGTTTCATACAGCTTACGTAACAACAATATCCTTACATCGAAAACTGACAGATACTTCTTTGAACAAACGTCGCCATAAAAGTAAAAGGTAAGCTTACACTATATAAAACATTTAACCTTCGCAATGTTTTTACTTAAGGAAATAGTTTGTGTCATTTGAGACACTGGCACGCACAGAGCCACACACTTTTTTTAGTTTTGTGTGGCTTTGTTTTGAAGTTCTATTCTATTATAGTATTTAAGTTTATTTTTGCGAATATTTCACAAAACACGAAACTATGATGGTTAAGTCTTCAACACGTGAATACGGTTACTGTAAAGAATAAGGAAACTAAGTTGAAACTCTTCGAATGAAGATACTTAAGTACAACAGCCACAAAACTCTCAACTGATCAAAAGATCAATTTTAAAACTACTACAATCATAAGATATTTTAGTGACCACACAATCAAAATTGTCGTTAAAAATGTTTTCTTTCCTTTCTACACAACTTTCTACCTTTGCATTCGTGTAAATGTCCTCTACCACAGTTGCATCATTATCAATCACATAAATTTCATAGCGCACGTCTTTAAGTTTAATTCTAAACAATGTTTTATACCTGTTTGTTAACTTTCTGTAAGGGAACAAATTTGGTTTACATTGCGTGGTCGCACGACTTCGTGTGTTATAAAGCGGTCACTAATGTGGTGTACGCGGCACCGTTTCAGGGTAGAGAAGTCTGTCTACCTCTTCAAGGACTTAAAAGTGACTGACAGTCGTGATCTAGTCGTCACGTAGTTAATTGACAAGACACTTCCTCCCTCTCCCCCTTTCCCTTTAGCTGCTGATGGACTAGTCCCATTCCTCACTGTGAACGACGGTAATGTTGTTTGGGCTTCACGTCTCAGAGTTTTCCAAGGATGCTAATCGAAACAATGGTTGGTTGATATCTATAATGTAATATAAAATTATTTCTGAATTTACGTTGTACTGAGAGTTATATTTAGCATTAAGTAAAATAATATTAATTTAATTTTAAATACGATGGATAGCGACGTTACTGAGGTTACTTCATGGGGATATCCTGCTGGGGTATTTTTTTTTTAATTATTCTTTATTTGAGTTCCTTTGTGTAAGTTAATGATTCAAAGACGCAGGAAGGGTTCAGCTTTCGCCTTGAGTCATCTTTGTCGAATCTGATTGAATAACCTTGAGCAGTTTCCTAGTATTTTGATGCATTCACGTACTTTCACATGGGATTCCTGCTCAAGAAAGATAATAATTGAGGATTATTGTGTTGAGGTACGGACTAATTTTCTTAATTATATGTTATGAATCTTAATTTCAAAACAATCTTTAAATGCATTACACATTATGCCAGGGACAAATTTTAATAACTGCGCTTATTTTCTTTAGCCGAGTTAAATACGGGGGAAATTATTATAATATGTTGAGCTAAATACACAGCATCAAGAGCGAACAAATTGCTCACATTCCATAGGTAATAGCAGTAACACGAGTAAGATTTAACCTATTTACTCATAAAACGAGTGTATGTATGTTGAATTGTGTAAAGTATTCAATTACCGAGATGAAATTCACGAGTCCCACGTCTGTGTGTGTTGGAGGGGGGGGGGGGGGGGGGGGATTAGTGGTATGCATTAATTATCTCGACTAGGATAAGAAGGGACAATATTTTAGGTTTTATGTGTGATTGGTATATTGAGTGAACACGTTATGAGCGTACGCATAACTTCAGACTAACGTAACATTTAAAACATAAAAAGTCACTAGTATTCCGTTACACGTATCTAAGTTATTATATCTATGTGTAGAAATTACCATTGTTACGTTCACTTCATTTGCATTTCGTCTAGATTTGCTCCACCAAAAAAAGTATCCACTTTTATTGTAAACTGTGTGAGTGAATGTATCCAGATCCCTTCAAAATTTTTAGAACTCTGGGCTTAAAACTCACGAAAAAGATAGTCATTTAAAACTAAAAGACTGGTCCATCTAAAATCCCATCTTGTTTCATCATAACTACTAGCGAATTAATTTATAACTGCAACACAAACCGATTGCACTTTGATTGCATTAATTGTTATGCACTTATACCAAATTCAACTGTAGCTCAAGGAGAATTTTAACCAGATCCACGAAATCACGTCGACACGTTTTGAAATGTACGTTTTGAAATGTGCACTTTTTCTCTGACCACTCAATAATTGCAAGGACTGCATCGTGTCTACGTGTGTTGTTGATATGCCAGTCACCGTTTACTTGAAGGTCACTAAACCACTAGTAGAGACATAGATAATTGTTCTTACCTCAACAACTGACAACAATGTTGGTGAGTTGTTTGTTACGGCTGCGTCTTCAACATCCACAACATCTTCAGTTGAAGATGTCAAAGGAGACTGAAAAGTAAACACAATTAATAATCATTAACCATTGATTTTGTAAAATTTCCTTTCGGTGTGTCGTCCATCATTTAAACTTGTAATAATATTATAACTTCAATTACTTATGTGTTTGTGAAACTCACATTGCAATTTAAACTGATGGTTTAGGTAACAAAAATGAGTATTGAAAGTTAGCAATATCCATAAAAAAGATCATTAAATTGACTATGAAATTGCATAATTTATTTCAGAGTAAAAGGGATTATTTTAAAGTCTAATTACCGAGATGACCCCATGCTTTGCGCGTAGTTCGATAACACTCAGCCTAAATTGGGTTCTTCAACACAAAAAAAAACTTGAAGTTTACCGACAATATTGAATTTAGTACCAAATTATTAAACATCTAAATGCAATATTAAAATTATTTTTTCATTCTCAGTTCCAAGTCCTAATTTTAGTGGCTAACAATAACAATGACATAGTTTTTGTTGTTGATTTATTCAAAATATGGAATTCAAGTATTTTTTAGCATTGTAGTAACACTAAGTACACACTCACCGCAAAGAAAAAAATGATATAGAATGATATTTAAAAAATAAAATATCATTGTATGGCAGGGCCCTGGTTGAGTAAATTAAATCCACGCAAATGTGTCTTGTTAACGATTCATTGTTGTTACTAATGTTGCTTAACCAAAAGAGAGTGTATTGTTTTGTTTCGCTCGTCGAAGGTTTCTGAATATGAGCAGTGAAAGTAAAAACAATGCCTTGTTGCAACTATTGGACAATTATTATCAGGTATTTCTTATTGGTAACGCGTTTAAAACCTCGTTTGTTGGTTTACAGGAAAGTAAGCAATTACATGAAGTTTTAAATTATTTTTCTTGTTAGTATTTAAATAATTGGGTTCTCTTTTCTTCTTACCTGAACTTCACTTGATGTTTGTCGAATTTTTTGAATAAATTCTTGTGGATAGTTGTCATCATCATTGATTTCAAAATCTAAACTCTTTTTGGGTTTGTTCGGGCGTCCAGTAGGGGGTCGACCTCCTCTTGACCTGGCAGGGTCCCTTCTTTTTTGAGAATCTTCTTTTGTGTCAACTTCCTTAGATGTGGTCTTCCTTTCATTTGATGCTGTTGTTGAAGGTCGCCTTGAACTTGAGAAGCTCCTTCGACTATCTTGTGACGCGTCCACTAGCTTCTCGCTCTTACTGACTGGTGACTCCCTCTTGCTCTCAACTGCAGCCTCGCTCGTTGGAGAGTTTCGACTCCGAATGGCTTCACGACGACTTTCTGGGGGACCACTTCTGCTTCCAGACTCTATTCTGGTCCTTGAAGTACTTGCCTCTGTCCTTGAAGATGGTTCTCTTCTAGAATACTGGCGACCTCTTCCTGCAGTGGTTGATTCCTCTTCTGTTTTCCTTGAAGACCCGTTGTTCCTCGATGAAACTCTGCTTGATCGTACAGTATCTTTATTTCTTTCGGCATTTCGCCCTCTACTCTTAATAGGCTCAGATTCTTCACTTATCTCTGGCGAATAATGGGATCTTCCTCTACTGCCGATCTGTGTTTCTCTTGTAGGTCTCGGTGAAGCAGGTGTGATGGTATTTGCGCTGTCTACGTTTCTTGATTGCAGCACAATTTGTTGTCTTTTACTTGGTTTAGTATCAGCTGATTCTTGAGCATCCCTCGATCCGATGCTTTTGTGGCTGCGACCTCGCTTGTCAGTTGGCTCAGATGTATCCGAACTTTGAGCACTACCTCTTCTCCCATTTCTCCCACCTCGATTTGTTTTACTTATATCATTATTATCAGGTGAAACGTTTTCTCTCTTTGATGTCCTTGATTCTCTAGTTGGTCGTGGTAATATTGAATGTAGATTTGTATTGAAATCTGCAAAGTTGTCTTGATCAATAAGAGTTTCTTTATGTTCGGTTGCTGCAACATCGAATGTGTGGTCTGTATCCATTCGTCGATTACTGGTAGGATTTTCGTTCGATTTGTCTGAACTAACCCCAGTTAATTTAGTAATGTCACTATGTCTATTGCTATTTCTTTGATTTCGACTTGCTTGGTTGTTTCGTTCAGTGGCATCTACTTTTGGAGTTTCTGCAACTCTTCCATTCCTTTGATTTCTTTTGCTTTTAGTTTCAACAATGGGTGAGTTTGGTGCAGATTCTCTTCCTCTGTGCAACGTGTGCGTTTGCCTTGTTGCTGGGGGTAAGGCTGGAGTGAGGGTTAGACTGGGGTCTACAGCTGTATCCACTGGCTTCACCACAGCTCGTTCTGAAGCGATGAGCCTTTGAGATTCCGTTCTTCGATTGTTTCTTGTGTCTCTGTTAGTTTTTGTAATATCATCGGGAGTTCTCCTAGGACTAGTTCTTCCACCTGTTGCACCTGCTCTTTCAGGAATGTGCTCTTGTCTCGATTCTGTGCGATAGTTACTTTTTCTGTTATTACGATTTGGAGTTTGACTGTCTGGAGTGATTTTTGTGAGTTTTTCTACGTGAGTGTTGGGGGATTTAGCACCAGTTTTCTCTGGATTCCAGTGTACGTCTTCTTCTACGGAAGTAAAGCGTTGGCTGCCTCTTGATGAATTTAATCCTTCATCGGCGTCAGGTGTCTGTAACAATCATGACATTCGTTATTAGCTTATGTATATTGAGTCATTGAAACAGACCACATTTTCTGTGAAATCAAAATAAACGAGGATCATAAAACATGATCTTTTAATTTGAAATTTTGATTTCGGGTTAGTAATATTTTTTATTGTTTTTATATTATTAAATTATCTTCATAGTTAAATACTTGTTTATTACTTTTCCATTTAAATCTAGTTTTATGTAGGATTAGGCTCAAGCTAAAGTTAATGGGCTTGTTGTAACTTGTAATATCAGTCAGAAAAATAGTGTACCACAACGGAGAATATTCACTTGACTTGATACTTTCTTATCAAGCACAACAAACCACATGTATCCGAACCTGCGTGAAATACCACCGATTTTGAGATAATCACGTAAGTTTCAGCGGCTGTCTGGTGTATCATTCTAAAATTACGTTATGTCAAACTAAGTATCGATTTGCAAAATAACCCGAGTATGTTTACTTGACTTGATACCTTCTATTTAAGCTCTACTACATGTACTATAAGCACATGTAAACGAACTTGCGTGACATACCACCGATTTTGAGATTACCACGTAAGTTCTAGCGGTGTATGTGTATCATTCAAAAATTACGTAATGTCACACTAAGTATCGATTTGCAAGATAACCTGAGTATGTTTACTTGACTTGAAACCTTCTTATTAAGCACAACTACATGTGTATAAGCACACGTAAACTAACCTGCGTGACATGCAACCGATTGTGGGATAATAACGTAAGATTCAGAGGCGGTCTCTGTGTAATTCGAAAATTACGTAATGTCTCACAAAGTAACGATTTGTAAGATAACCCGAGTATGTTTACTTGATTTGTTACCTTCTAATTAAGCTCAACTACATGTACTATAAGCACATGTAAAAAAACCTGCGTGACATACCACCGATTTTGAGATAATGACACAAGTTTCAGGGGTATCATTAGTGTATCATTCGAAAATTACGTAATGTCACACAAAATATCGATTTGTAAGATAACCCGAGTATATTTACTTGATTTGACACCTACTTATTAAGCTCAACTACATGTATTATAAGCACATGTAAACAATCCTTCGTGACATACCACCGATTTTGAGATAATTACGTAATTTTCAGGGGCTGTCTGAGTGTCATTCGAAAATAACATCACACAATAATGTCACACAAGGTATCGATTTATAAGATAACTCGTATATATTTACTTGATTTGATAACTTCTCGTTAAGCTCAACTACATGTAGTATAAGCACATGTAAACGAACCTGCGTGACATACTACCGATTTTGAGATAATCACGTAAGTTTCAGGGGTATCATTAGTATATCGTTCTAAAATTACGTTATGTCACACTAAGTATCGATTTGTAAGATAACCCGAGTATGTTTACTTGACTTGAAACCTTCTTATTAAGCTCTACTACATGTACTATAAGCACATGTAAACGAACCTGCGTGACATACCACCGATTTTGAGATAACCACGTAAGTTCTAGCGGTGTATGTGTATCATTCAAAAATTACGTAATGTCACAATAAGTATCGATTTGCAAGATAGCCTGAGTATGTTCACTTGACTTAAAACCTTCTACTTAATAACCACTACATGTTGTATAAGCACATGTAAACGAAACTGCGTGACATGCGACCGATTTTGAGATAATAACGTAAGATTCAGAGGCGGTCTCTGTGTAATTCGAAAATTACGTTATGTCACACAAAGTAACGATTTGTAAGATAACCCGAGTATGTTTACTTGACCTGATACCTCCGAATTAGTCCTAACTACATGTTTTATAAGCACTTGTATCCGAACCTGCGTGACATACTTCTGATTTTGAGATAATCACGTAAGTTTCAGGGGCTGTCAGTGTCATTCAAAATTTTCGTAATGTCACACAAAGTATCGATTTGTCAGATAACCCGAGAGCCCCCAACTGCGTATCGAGCCCATAATCAGGATACAAAATATTAAGTCCCATCTGGGAAAATTTGTATTTTAATCTGTATAAAATATAACATTTAGAACGAAAAGTTTAGTAATGGTTAGAATTTTAGACGCACCTTTCTTTATATGTAAGTTTTGCGGTAAAATTAAACCGTGTTTGTATTGATAAAAAGCCCTACTTCCTGAATGGTGGATGTGCTTCATATAAAAGTCACTTCGTCAAAAAAATTGCTAGTCGTAAGAAGTGCAGATATCACGGAACGTAATAAAGTCACAATGCAGTATATTATGTTGTGAAGTGAAAGTAACAATTTATTTGTGAAAACTCGTAGTTACATTAAAAAACAGACTGCAGGGTTGAGTGAGCAATCTTTTTGCCGTTTAAATACATTGAAATTCATGTGCACTATGTGCTGAATACCACATTTATTGCAAAAAGGGTATGTGGCTAGCAGTGAACTTCACAACTTAATAACTATGTTAGACCACAATTTCCTTTGCTGCGTTGACTATCTATAGGTTCGACTTATTTCAGTTGGAAACATTAATGTACGATACTTGTATTGGTACACAAACTACAACAGTTTAAAACAGTATTTAACCATTCATTTTTACAGATTTTTTTCTCTTGACGCGATAAATAGTTAGTGGAAAAGTAATTCTGAATAAAAATAATAACAACATACGATTCAGGACTGAAACCGTTTTTCTGACAGTTTGACCACAAAATATATTAAATTCAAATTGATTAAAAATGCTCTAAAATACGCAATTTATCTCTACATACCTATTTTGACCAATTCCTCATAAAGCATAATATAAATACGTTGCACGTTTTTTTTTTTTAGATGTTGCACAAGAATTTCATCATAGTAATTAATTATTAGAAGTCACCACTTTGGAGCGGCATACTGATGTAGGTAACGATATGTAAACCAGTTCTCTTAGGCAGAAACACTTTCTTTATGCATCACGATCCAGCGATATAGATTTCAAAGACAGTGAATTAATTCATCAAGCCTTGGAAAGAAACCCGTCCTGTTCACATTATTACATTTACATTTACAGTTTTTAACTGTCAATAGTGAAAAAGCGATAACGCCAGTGGTGGCGCGGCTTCACAACATATTACCACAACAATAATAATGCAAAAAATTAATTTATACAATTCAGTAAATAATTTGTAAAAAATATTATAGTTATAATGCAAAATGGAAACTGCAAATTAAATAATTTTAACCATAATTTCAAGTCTAAGTAATAAATGTATATATATATATATATATAAATGTGGGAAACATTTTTCCTGTGACAATTAACATTAATTATTAGCTTAGATAGATCGACTTATAATCATCATTTAAGACGTGACATTATAATTCAAATAATTTTGTTTGTGTTTATGTACTTTGGATACATGTTATCATCATTGTGCAAAACTCTTATTTTTATGTAGAGGCATAATAATATGCAATCCATTTGTTTATATTTCTAATACTTCTTTGTTACAGTTTATCAACGATGTAAAATAAATATCATACGATAAACAAGGTATTGCACTTATAAATTCATAAATTTACTCAAAAACAAAATCGTAAAAACAATATTCTGATTCTTTATTTCAATTGCTATCAATTCACTTTGCCTGCATGATCTTTATTAAAGTATCGGCCCCGATGTATTCTATGAATTGGGTTCATTGTTTCACTTGGACGCAACGAAATTAATAGAGACGGCGTGTTAGAGATGGATATTCTGTTTATTGGTTATTTCTTGATACGTGAGCGATGATCCGCTGGATAGATACTATTGACAGTGCGGTTGAGCGGTTTGAGCTGTAAACCGCACGTTCTGCTGGCTACCACGACAGTATCATAAACCCGACAACATCCTAACGGCGAAGGCAGACAGCTTTCACATAATACAGTACTTGTACTAATTTAGTTCGATGTTTTTGCCTGATTGCCGTTGGCTATCTGTCTGCTGGAATGCATGGCTGACTACCTCGTATGTCCATGCCTACGTCGACCACTGTGGAGGCGAAAGGCTCCATGACTGTCCGAGCTCGCTAGTAAACAGTGCGGAAAGCTGTGTCAATTTAATGTTCTGCTGGGTTTTAATTCTTGTTATGAATTTATTGTTTTCGTGCAGACGTCACGATTGAGAAGTGGTGCCAGTTAGTGTTACCTCATTACTTCAAGTGCACTGTGACGGGTTGTAAGCTTACTTATACCGATAGAGAACCATAACCAGAAGCATCTATAATAATCAGATTATTATTTAGTCGTAATTATAGTAAATAATAATACTAATAATAATAATAATAATAATAATAACAATAATAATAATTTAATAATAATAATAATAATAATAATAATAATAATAATAATAATAATTATAAAAATAATAATAATAATAAAAATTATAATATTAATAATAATAATAATAATAATAATAATAATAATAATAATAATAATAATAATAATAATAATAATAATAATAATAATAATAATAATAATACTAATAATAATAATAATAATAATAATAATAATAATAATAATAATAATAATAATAATAATAATTATAATAATAATAATAATAATAATAATAATAATATAAATAAAGTACGACAGTTGTTGTGACATTTAGATAAGACAAAAGAAAATGTCTTATATTATTAAACGCCAACAAATGTATATGATTAAATTAACTATTACTTTGAAGTTGAGCATTTTCCATTTAAACGATAAGGATTTTGGCCGAAAGGTATAGTTCGAAATGCAATCAATAATAGTTCTTCCACTGCTATGGAAAGAAAACAGATGATGCCATATAAGACCGTTTAAAACCAAATCCCACCAACAACACCCAAGAACGCTGGTTTGTTGTTATATGAGTTGGTGCAAAGTCTACATAGCCATCACTTCAAGTGAATGACTCCATGCGTGATCGAGCTGCAGGTAATATGGACCATCACCCCCCCCCCCCCCATTTCCCCTCCCTCCTGATCCCTCAGATGGAACCCGTGTAGTTCCCTGGGGAACACGGTAGCATTGATTCGTTCACTGAGTAGCTAACACTGCATCTGTCAGATAGAGGTAGGCCTATATTATGTATTTCAAAGCGTAAACTATCCCCAAATCGTTAGTACAGTGATATGGTTACAAGAGCGCGCTGAAAAAGAGCGTTTTATTCGGTGCCATCTGTTGGCCGATCGATGCATTAACGCAGTATTTCTCGATCTTTCTTGATAGCGCACTCGTTTCTAGTGTTATTGGTGATAAGCCCCATGTCCCAATTTAAGTGTTTTTATTTTTTTTCTACTGACTGACATGTCCCTTCGTTTGGAGAAAAAATGTGTGATTCTTATGGGTAAAAAGTAACAATACCTTCCAATGCAATGTCTTTGGGAAAATACGGGAAATAATTATTTTTTTATTTCAACAACTGTTTCTTAGTGCTTCTTTAATAAGTGGTCGCTTATTTGGGTGCGTCACCTACCAAAGCTTTGCACCTTCATTTTGGGGGGCGCCCCACACTTTAAGTACTTATGCGCACTAACGTACAAGAGCGGTCTTCATGTCTCAAAACCTAAAGAAGTAGTAAATATCTCAAGTTTCGAAGCATTACCTCTTTTATTCGCAAGAACTTATCGCTTCACGGTATTCTGCATATATGTCACTAGGCGTAAGAATGTTACGTTCGGATAGTTGAGAATGAATTTCGAAGTTTGTGTTCCATGGGCTGTATAAAATATGATCCAATACCGTTATGTTTGTTATGAGTGAGCAATACCTGAACTGAACGAGCATCACAAGTCATGATCTGGTATTCTGAGGACTCTAAACTCTGACCACCCAAATTCGAGTAGTACACAATATGTTTTTTCGAATCATATTAAAGTGCGGCAGTACAAAAAAGTTCACCTGGTTAGTACTTCCTAGATAGCATATACCACGAATGTTACTATAAATAATAATATACTTGACCAAAGTTTTGGCACTCAGGTTTACATTCTGTTGCATTTCTATCTCGCGGCATTTGTTTCCCATGTTAATGAACTTGTGTAGTAATCCTACGTTAATTTCTTAACATAAACTCGTAATTATTTGACCATATCTGAAACCAACGAACCAAACTACGAGTACAGTCAGATGTAACATTTAAACGAAAGTTTTAACTCTTTACCTTGTTTAAAGTGTTACAACATAATTACGCAGTGATTTAGTTAACGCTTCATCATTTTGGTTGGCATTCAATATTTATTTATAGTTAACTAACGCACATGTTATATGTTAACAAGAATAATAAAAAATTACTAGTACAGCTGTATGATAAAATATTTGACTAAATTTAAATTTCAAGTTAAGTATTTATATTTTACGATATTAATTTTAGTATTTTGTGACAATAGTGGTTTTACGTTGGTACACTGTGAAAATATTTCACGATATACTTTCTACCCTTGGTTCATATATTATTATACCTTTATAAATATATATGAAGATATCGGTGAGTGTGAGCCTGTTGTAGTTATAGTTTCGTTTTCTATCACCAGTTCCAGATTAAAAAACAAGCTATTTTTTGGATGCTGTTTCACATCGCCTAAAAATTTTAATGATGCCATTTTGCAACTAAACATTTTAACGTATTATTAAGTTTCTTTCATATGTCCGCTCCTCATTCTAAGTAGGTGTTTGCAGAATCTTTCTCTCGTGCACTGATCATGAGTTTCTGAATGATGGACTTCGTATTTCTTGTCTATTTTTTCTTCCATAATCTCGACTTCAAACCTGACTTCTAATGACCGGTTTCATTGCTTAGAGGAGCTCTTAGATCAGCCAACACGTTACATAATTTTGACAGTGAACTAATTGCTGTTCTGATTGTTACTTGATATAACAAACCTTTGCAACCATATTGCAATATGGCATAAATCAATATATCATGTTCTGTTTGACACTAAAAAAATTATGTACGTTATGAATTATTATTCACAGATATGAGATAAAGTTCAATGTGTTCAATTGTAGTTTGTAATCTTTGGTTGCACATAGATTAATAGATCGTGGATCGTGCTCACGTATACGTTGTATTCATTATCAATATTATCAATATTATTTTTTTAATTTTTTAATCAATATTATATTTCACATTACCAATATTATATGCTACGTACAAATATAATTCATTGTATATTACAGATTGTTTAGAAAAATACGTTATTCTTCAATTCTGAGAGAGAGAAGGCCTTAATCTTTCTGACGGTGGGTTCCAGAGTAGCCCCAAAACTCGCCCATACATTATTATGTACATGGATAAGATACAATACTTTTCAGGTATCTCAGTTGTCAGTGCAGTAAAATAGGGAAACGATACTGTTTCTACTCCTAGGATACACTGTGATATATAATGTTGATTCCCGTGCTTTCATGGAAACTGGACCGTTATTTCTAGCATTTTATATTTTGCGTCTTCGTCTGTGAACTCATTTTTGCATTTGCTCTAAGGATGTACATTGTAAAAAGAAAGTCACCGATCTTTGTACACTTAGAAAAAATCAGCTCGCGCCAAATAGAAAAAATAATCACGATTATTACTTCGTACGAATCTATAAACTACCAAATAAAACCCACTTTCATGGTTTGAAAAATTATGTTGCGACTGAATGTACACATAAGCTATCGAATAATCTACATAATTCTAATTTTCATTTAAGTAAAATTCTTCCTGAAATCAGAAAACTCTTTACCCTTGATGTTAAATGCGTCCTGTGAAGCATGAAGTAGTGGTAATTATCAGATACATGTGACTGAACATTAAACAACAAACAAGAATTATTGGGAAACATCATTGGAAAAAACCATTGAAAAGGTAGAACGTACAATCAGGTATAGTCAAGGATACTTAGAAACCCCTTTCATGAACACAATACATAGCCCGCTTACATATTATACGGACACTACCGAAGTTACGAAACAACTATTGAATAGAAACGAAAATGAAAAGTTTAAAAATTAGTCGTTAGACGCTTTCGTGACCCAGGCCGGATAGCGGATCACTTATAAAACCTTACGTCACGTTCGTCAGAGATGAAAGAAATGCCTGACGTTTCGCTTCCTACCTCAAGATGACATAGAGCGACACGGCTAATTGTTAGCTCAATACTCTCATCCGCTGATACCCAGTAATTCCCCTGATAATAATATGTTACACTATTATCTAATATTGAAACATGCTTTCCGTACAAGAGCTTTGCTGGTGAATTGAAAATGATTCTGTAGACATTTCGACTTGAATTATTTTAAATTTTAGGATGTATTGTTGAAAACCATCATCATAGTTTCTACTTATACAAATTGTTTTATACGGATTTTAATAGTTTTAACTCAAATGTACTTTTTGTCCGAAACCGGTCTTATACTTTTTTAACAAACATATACAAGCTTTAGAGACATTTCTTTATTTTAACTCGAACAGTTTTTTTCCTGAAACCACTAGCATGGTTTTACTAATACAAGTTTTAGAGGGATTTTAATAATTTTAACGCAAACATAATTTCTCACATTTATAATCTTTTTATGTGTATGGAAATGTTAACACATTCGTACAATATTAGACTATGACCATGCAAGACATGACCCAACACATACTCAAGAATGGCTTCGGCGCACGAGTTGCTTCTGGCCGACACGGATACCGACAGGCCGCAGTAATAATGAGTTAACTCATAACTGCACGTAATGCATCGGAACCCCATCCCGTCTACTTTCTTTTTCTCACGTTTCAAGGCTGACAAAAACGTGTTTTTAATGTTATTGCAGAAACCCTATAGTAGCGATTTGAACGGGTGGAGAATGCACCTTAAAAAGAAGTTAAAAAGTAACTGAGCAACACTAGAGTAAGTTCTTTGTACGTATCTTTAGATCGAATATACATACGAAACGTATTATTCTTAGCGGAAGAACTAAAAAAAAGTATGTAATAATACAATTCGTACACAACAATTAATAATTTTTCGTAGGAATACCCGTTAAAGGGTGCACACCAGTTTTACTTGATGTCCTCCTCTTCAGGTGACTAACTAGGTTTAGCTGGGAAGGAATGTCCGAGGGCTAATAGTAGGACTCAATCCCAGCATTCGCCTTTACGACTGAGGAAAACCTCGGAAAAAACCTTCAGTCACGACTGCCGGTGGCCGGAATCGACCCGGCGACCTCCCGAATTAGAGTCTCGCGTCTTACCGCTGAGCCACCTCTATCGGTTCATAACGATAATGTTGCTTTATATATCCATGTAAGATATGTCTAAGATATCAGTGTGTCACTATTACTTACAATAGTCCGAAGGTCGGTATATATTATGATGTCTATATGAATCAAAATATCTTGAGGTTTACTCCCTTGTTTATGCGACCAGGCACATTCCTCTATAGTCCACAGTCTATTGGAGGCATTAGCGAGGTCACTACATGATTGTGCTATATCCATTGTAGAACGTTCAAACCAAGAATAAGTTGACAAGCTTTCACAACCATCGTGGATTCAACTCAAATTATATAGCCACAGGTATTGTTCAAATTTCATTTTTTATTGATAAACTTCCTTTACACTCACATTCTGTTTTAAGTTTTGGCCTCGGAAACAAATTGTATTTGTCTTATTTTTTAAATTTTATCAATTTAGGTAAATATGACAAATAAATAGTTCAACTATGAAAACAAGATTTGTTGTTTTTGAAAAAAATCTGTTTCCATAGCAGAACTCTATTTGCATACTATTAATCGTATATGCTACAATGTTACCACCCTTGAATGTACGTTGTATATATTGACCTTTGTTCTTCTGCCTTTCTAAATGCATAAATAACTTTATGATCATCTCAGTTTAACACCTGGCTCAATGTCAGCTGTTAAATAATGTTAGGTCTGCCCTGAATAACGGATGATCTGATGCATACGCTTGGCATTAACATAGGAATTGCACACTGCACGATATTCATCATTTAGAGGGATCTTGACGCGTAATACTTGGCAAATTAAGACGCTTTTCGTTAGCCATACATATTATTACAGTACGTTACGTTACGTTACGTATAATTACGTACGATAATACGGACAGGTTATTGACTTCCAATTAGACACTTTCTTTGGAAGTGACTGTTTCAAAATTGTATAGCTGACAAATTACCTAAAGGGATGAGCATGAATATGTATATATTTTTTGATTTTGATAAATATTGACTATCCAATAAATACAGTGAATTCATATCCAATAAATATGGGGAATAATAGAGATGGCGTTAGTTTTCACTGTATTTGTTATATTCTAACAAGAAATGGAAGTCTCCAAATTAACACCTCGCCAGATTAAGGTGTAATCATATCTCAAGTGTTCTGGACCCAAAGCTGCACCACATCAAAAGAGCGAAGACACTCTGCGCGCCCTACGGCTTCCTATACAGACTCGATTCAATATTTTAATCGATTATATTGATTGAATATTGAATATATACTGATTTTGGATTCAATTAACAAAATTTGAACTAATATTTACGCTTCAGGTTAAATTACAAGAAACATATTATATTATATAGCATAGATACAGCGTTTTCACCGTTCGATATCGTGCTACATTGTTGAGGTATGATTCAAAAACGCTCATTTCTCCCAGTTTTACTACTGAGGGTGAAGTTGACTTTTCTCATTTCCGTCCGTCACCAAATGACGTCGCAGATATCCTTGTTGCACCTGAAGGAACGTGAGATCAATAACTATCTTTAGAGCCTTTTGTGTTGTAAGTATAACTTTCATTTTTGACAGTCGGAAATGCAGCTACAGTCATACTCTATACTTATCTTGATGCACAATTAGAAAGGCATAGCTGTATGAGCCCTGTCTACTTGCATGGGCCTATCGGCTTCAAGAATATCTAATACGAGCAAGCAATTAATGAGACTACCGGCCAAGTACGCTTGTTACAAGTGAAAGATATAAACTATGGTAGTGCCAGTAGAAAACGGTAAATGAAAGTAATTTTGTTTTATATAATCATCTGCATCACACGAACGATATCGGTGGCAATATGTTGCAATTTTGAGACTTGTTTAATTTTTTTCTGTGAAGAAAATAAGTCATCCGCTGTGGCTCGTGTGAGTCCTACGTGTCATGTCATGTCATGTTAAGTCAGGTCAAGTCAGGTCAAATCTGGTCATGTCATGTCGTGTCAGGTTCTACGCGAAGGTCTCCTAGGGACGTGCGTTACAATCCGGTGAAATATTTGATTCCTTCATCTTCATCCACAGTCCCCCATAGTTTCGAATAACGTGATTGCAATAATATAGAGACATCGCAATAAGATTCAACCTCCAATGCGGCTATACCAAAATAAGAGCTTTGCCATTTAGTTATGAATGAATTTTCTAACGGGATGAAGTTGGATGTGTTATAGAAATTGCCATATTTCTAGAACCACATCAAATATGAACTGATTTTTTTTTGTATTCGTTCAAAAAGAACAAAATTAGCACGTCTACTAAAAATATTGACAAAAGCATTCACAAACAAAAACGTGGAAATCATTTTTTACGACCCGATATCTTGAAATTAGCTCAAATTCCTGCAACAGCTTTTTTGTATTTCTTTGTGACGAGACTTTAAGACTGTCTTTAGTAACGTTTAAAAGTTAGTTTAAAATTTATAATGTATACAGAAATTAAACAAACCACGCTGCAGTAGATGGTTAAGTACACATAGCTGTAAGTAGCAACACTGTTGCGACAAGAATAAAAACAATTCACGCATATATCACAAACTAATAAACATTGCAGTCATACAGGGTTATTTTTATGCATAATATAGTACCATTATGTTAATTTTATACGGATTAAATTATGAATAAGAAAAAACATCGTCAGACGATAATATGTACCCTACATACGACACCCTAGGGAAAGGTGTAATGCCATAGTATTATGAATGACTCCGCTATGTACTCACTTGATTATAATTTATGTTATAGTTAACCTGTACAATGGTGACTACATTAGTTACCTTCACGCCGCTATAGACAAGAATAAAAACAAACTTGCATTGCAGGTGGTTCTATAAGGTGCGGCAAACAATATCTAGAACACGTATCTTATTATAGACCTGCAACAAATGCAGTTTAGCTGCTTGTCTATAACCTTTCATGTGCATTCATAACATTCTAAAGTAACAACATTTCCTGGACTATAACGAACTGAAAGTAAAACCACTCTTATTTTTTTATTATCAACACCACTTTTTACAAGATTATGTCTTCAGATTCACATTGAGAGCACATGGGTGGGTTACATAACGTATGACTCGCTGGTTTTTGGACTGGTTTTCACCTAAGACACTACATGTTAGTTGTAGTAATATGTAACCACTAATCTGTTTGATATGCCTCTAGGCACTATTTGTTGTTACGAAGATTGAACTAATTCCATCAGCTATTGTGTGGGAGCTAAAGTAGTTGGACTTGCTATTATAGATCATCCTAGGAGGAAAAAACGTTATTAGCGAGTTTCACGCCTTAAGGGACAGATAGCGAAGGATTTTATGATGATGATTAATGATCTATTTCTTAAAATAATCAGTATGTTGCAACATCGCGTACGTAATAGGGAATAAACTTCAACAATGGTTCAATTTTAAAACCAAATTGGGTTCGTGAACATATAGATAATTTCAAGATAAGATAGAGCCACATAGATATACGCTTCAAGGGTTCTTTACACTGATATTTATTGTGCACTTCTTGCTACGAGTTATTTTCTACTTTCAATAGATCCTGTGAATTATTAAATCGCATTTAAATGTGACAAATTTTGTAGATGAGTAAAAAAAATCGCCAGCCATATTTGACAGCAAAATATGTGGATTATAGTAAGTAATTTGTTTCAGTCATACGCTTCATTTGATTTTGTTGTCTGTTTAGCAGTATATATCAATTTTTAAAGACACAATTTGTAACATCACATTTCATAACTAATTCTCAATTATGATGGTTATTATTATTTTTTTAATATGCCAACTCCATAAGAAACATTAAACAAATCAGCAAGAAATGTATTTCTTATTATGTTTAGCAGAAAACTGTGTAACCATTTAAGCCATTATTGCTATGTGCTAATGTGCCGATGTTAAATGCTGGTTGAGGACGTTGATGTTTAAAGTAGACGTAATTGATATTAATTGGAAGGAATCAAATTTACTAAATATACTCAGGTTTTCTTACAAATTGATACTTTGTTTGAAATAACGTAATTTCCGAATGACAGCCCCTGACACTTAAGTTATTATCTCCAAATCTGTGGTATGTCACGCAGGTATGTTCATATAAGCTTAAAGTTGGTGTATTTGGGATTAATTAGAAGGAATCAAATCCAACGAATATAGTCAGGTTCTGTTACAAATTGCTACTGTGTGACATTACATAATTTTCGAATGACAGCCGGTCAAACTTCCGTAATTATCTCAAAATCTGGGGCAGGTCATGCAGATAAGTTTATACAATAATAATAAACATGTAATAGAGATAAATTAAATGGAATAAAATTAAATGAATATACTAAGGTTTTTTTACAAATCGCTACTATGTGTGACATTTTGTAATTTTCGAATGACAGCCCGTAAAACTTCCGTAATTAATTAAAACTCTATGGTATGTCACGCAGATATTTTTATATATGCTTAAGGTAGATGTTATTCTTGTAATTGGAAGTAATCAAATAAATGAATATACTCAGGTTCTCTTATAAGTCGATACTTTCTTTGAAGTTACGTAATTTCCGAATGACAGCCTCTGAAACTTACGTAATTATCTCAAAATCTGTGGTATGACACGCAGATATGTTCATATATACTTAAAGTCGGTGTATTTGAGATCAATTATAAAGCATCAAATTCAATGAATATACTCAGGTTCTCTTACAAATCGCTACTATGTGTGACATTACGTAATTTGTAATGGCAGACCGTCAAACTTCCGTAGTTATCTCAAAATCTTTGGTATATCACGCAGGTTTGTTTAATATGCTTGTAATGTAAATTTCGGAAAGACTTTAGAGAAGGGAGGAAGTATTGGTTGATTTATGTCCAACAATAACATTCACAATATCATGTTCTAAGAACTCACTTAATCATGAACATGAACAGCGGACGCTCTCATGTGTAAAGACATACGGAGCTGTCCTCAATGGGTTTACTTACAGCATCATCATTGCAATTAGCTGGATCACATGCACTACAAAGTGATAGAAAAGTTTTTAAAAATATATAAAAAGGGCAGGATATAGAGACCGACATTGGCCCACATATTTTGTAAATATAAACCTTTCAAATTATTCTGATGTAAAAACTAGTTTTAATAATGAAATCACTGATCATTATAATTGGGTGGGGTTTTACTTTTGGGGTATGTAGCGAGTACAATGCAATGCCCTGTAAAGGTATGTGGAAGACATACATGCATGTTACCCATTCTATTGAGACATAACGCTCAGTTGGGGTAAAATCAGATAATACTGGATATATTAGGAAAGTTATCCAAATTCGTCCAAAAACAAGAAATTTTAATCAATTATGAAAATCAGTGCGTTAATTTCGTTAGAGCTCTTTCGTTTCTTCGGATTTTTTATGTATAAAAACCGAAAAACCAGCAGAATCAGTATATTCTCTCCCATGTATATTATGTTCATCTAATTAGGATAAAACATTTCTCATTGAAGTGATACAGAAATAAAAGTGTGTGATGAGTGGAGGATATTGAAAGTAAACAATATACTATAGCATAAGACTAAATTCCCAAAATAGCCATGTTGCCGTATTTTGTTTCGGACAAACATTGAATATGCACCAATCAAAGAAAGATACAACAATGCAGTTGCCTAGCAACACGTTGTTTGTCCGCTTATGATGTCACAACCTCCTCAATTGAGTCTGTGCTATTGCAGTAGCATTACAATTTCTGATTTTAAGTGGAAACTCGAATATGTGTTCACCTTGGAATGTAGGCTAAACTTAAAAACTAATGTCTATTAAAAAGAGATAAAATGTCATCTACCATTCATTGTGAATTAAAATGTCAACGTGAAGGTGTTAACCAAATTAAAATGTCAATAGATTTGTCCAGACCACTTTTTATGAAGTAGGTCTAATAATCACAGATGTAAAGTGCATTAATTGATAATCAAGTAACTTACGATGCAGGTGACCTATTGAGTCATCCACACATTATGATCCTTCAAGGTCGTGTATATCTTAACGCCCGCCCAGCAACAATATAAGTTACCGTTATCTCCAAGTACACTAATTTATATTCTCTAATACCTAATGTTATGATGCCCCACGATCAAATCATATAAAGCGGATATACACAAATCTCAATGACATAATTTTTTGTCTTCTGTTCTTTGTGTTCGCTAAATATTATAATAACCATCATCTACATACTTTGATGATTGCGATTATCACCTCAATCAACGCCCTAGCGCGTCCTTGAGAATACAAGGTGATCTTGCCCTAACGGTTCCGTCTCCCGACATGTCTGGAACTAACTTATCAACCGCTTACCAAGGAGAGCAACATTATTGATAGTAAACGAGAATCTCAACGCTATTTCATGGCCTACATGCACTAAGCTGTAGACCACTTTCTCGAGGTTTTTTAGTCTGGTTGAAATGATCATGACTAGCTAACTGAGCACCACGCCCAAGACTCAACTGGATCAGTGTGCAATGTTTATATGATCAAGCCTATCCAATACTTGAAACAGTTCATTTGGTTCGCATTCAAGTGCGGCACACACGTAACATAACTACTTTCACGCTCTCGCACTTGCAATAGGTCTAGTGCCCGGTGACAGTATACATACATACATACACGGAACACTGACTTGATGCATGGAGACTAGGGAAATATTAACTACCGTTCCGTATACCATAACTAGCCGGCACAACTTTCATTGCAAACGCATAATTCTAATTGGCATATAAGCGGCCTAATTTGGGTATATGTAGTATGCTGTTTTTGGTGTAATTAAGTATAGTGCAAATATTGCTAACGAAAGAAAAATTAAGTCCTACCGGGTTCGACTAAGCGGTCACTTTCGGTTATTCAATTATGATGCACGCAACATGTTTAATTTAGTAAGGATGTTACATTTTTATTAATTGTGCCAACATTTGTACGAGTTCAAAATTTGAAATGTTTGACATTATAAACAGTGCGTTGTATGCTGTAATGTTCAACGACATATTATGTTGCTTATTTTTTCATTTCTTTCAGCAAATTAATATTAGAATATGATTTTTTTTTTTATTAACTCATTTTTTGACGAACTTGTAAAGGTAGTACCAGCTGATTCATATTTAAAAAATATAAAATAAACATGTACATGTTAGATTTGTATCACAATGCAATAATGTGTCATTCATATTTAACTTTTTTAGAGTGATGTTTCGCATGAATCTCGCATGTTAGACCTTGAAGTACATTTTGAAATAAAATATGTATTAAATTAAAGAAATAACTTCTGACTGAGCGGCATTAGGTTATAATATATAATAACATTGCTGCCATAACGGTTAAAACCTCACTGGGACCAGTGACGATATTCTATTGAACATATTCTCCATATGAGAGATTGCAACGCTAAGGTGTAACTTGGGTAACAAAATGACAGATTTACTAGTTTTTGGCTTTTTCTCAATGCGATTGAGAGTATATACATATTACATAATACCTAAACGGCCTTAACATGACTACTGATATATTTCAAAGTATGAATTATAATTTATAAAGTAGTTTATCAAAGACCATGAGGAAACGGGTCACCCCGAAATGTCACAGTGCAGTAATGTAAGTGACCCCGATACTCAGTGTTTTTATCGCCCTGTCTAGAGTGTTAAGCACTTTCTGTCGTACAGGGCATCGAAACCGGAACCCTTTAATAAATTGGCAACAGGTTTAACCAGACAAGATCACGAACCACAGAAAATCATGAATACAGTAAAACTTACATTGGTTAGGACACGTGGCATTTTTTAATATGATTTTAAATTGACGATTTAAAAAAAAAGTAAAAGTGTGAATTTTGATTCTCTAATTTTGGATTTGGGTATTGTGTAACGTTCTTCCATATCCCATGTAGTAACTTGAGCGTCACAGTTTACATACAAAGAGATTTCACTTTTATAGGGATACATGATTTCGGATACATGAACTCCCATAATCTCATTCAGCAACTTGATGAGAGGCATTAGAAATTGAAATATTGAAAGACATTTTATACAGAAACGATTGATTCATTAATATAAGCGATTCAATTTGTGTTTTGCTTATTTTTTTAGTCCTTTTTCATTTGAATCAATTACGATACCTGGGTATTTTCTGTTTTTGAATCGATCATATTTCTCATGATTATTTTTGGAGTAAATTTAATTTAAGATGTTTCAGCGGTATCGCACCATATCTAATCGTAGACTCTCATTAATTGTAAAAACTTAAATGTTAATTACCATTTTGTGTGTTCATTATAAACAAAATAGTAAAATTACCTACCATGAACATTAAAGTGGAGCCATGAAAAATGCAGTTGAATAACCCAATCAAGACACGAAAAAGTGTGCTCTTAAAAAACGTGAACATACTTGCAAAACATTTTCACACTTACCAATCTCGTATTTACTTCGGTCGTTTATCTCAGATCAAAGAAACCTGGTTCTGACCTCGTATTTGGCAGCGTGTAAATATTTATCCGATTAGTTCGATATCATTGGAGAAATCGCAGCCCGGAGTCAAATGCATAGAAACTCGAGTAATTACGGAGATCCCCCAATTTCTAATAGCATTTAAGATTTATGTTGGGTATGGCAAGGTCTTCCGAGCACTTGCTGGATGCTGGATGAAACACTTAACGAAAGTGCCGCCTTAATATGGCATCGTTTAATATGAGAATGATACACTTCCCAAGAGCTCAGTCATCTGTTCAGAATCGCAAGACTATTACAAATCGTGCATGAAATATTTACATGCTATGGTTTAGATTTGAGCATGACAATTACACAAAGCAACAATTTACGTTGATATTTGCTAATGTTCTACAGCTACATCAATGGTGTTGGCATCGATTTAGCGCATGTAACTATCAAAGAATCGTAACAGGACATAATCTAACCCAGTATTTCTTTAAAAAAATTCAGTCTGGATTATTAACAATTTAGGAAGGTGTAAGCAACGAAATAAAAAAAACACCGTGTTTCTTCCACTTGAACTGCTAACCTTAGTAAAAGTTACATACTCAGGTTATGCGTATCGGGGCAGGGGCTAGTTCAGTCACTGTATAATCAACATGATTAGAAAGTACGACAATATTACGGTTGTACCAGTGTATGTAAGTTACGTTTTTATTTTATCTTTGGATATACCTGAATGGGTATATAAATAACTGTCAAAACTTATAAATACCTACATACTAAGCTATTTGAAAATCTATGTAATACCTTTCAATCTTACATGTGAATGTGGGATAAATATATTGAACGGATAATGTTTTTTTTTTTTTTTTTTTTTAGATATCGATGCTGGCATTGCTGTTAAATCTGGTTTCAAATATGTATGTGTCTAATAATTTATCTTATTATATAGAACACATAAAACCAGTACTTTGCAGCACAACGCGTTTTATTACATTTCTCCAGTTTCTACCTTGGCGAATAAGTTAATATTTTATAGTTTAATAGTAATATTAACATGTTAGTATATTTCAATATATCATGGAATTGCCATATCGATATTATCTAGCGTGGTATCAATCCCAAATTTCGATACTGGTTATAATTTAAAAAATAAGAAGAACACCCTTAAATTATTTTGCTTTTCAAGAAATTAATGTCGAACATTGCTTTGGGCAATCATAAATATTTGAAGAGTTGCAGGAAAACATCTTTTGTCCAGGATATCTTGAGGATTGTCGGTCGAGTCGTGCCAAGAGCAAAAAGCTTATAACTTACCCTTTCGTGCCTTTGCCCATTGGTCACTAGAGTGCAGCAGATAAGCACTCCTAATATGGCAGGCATCCAGCCGGTACGAAGCTTCATGGTGCAATGACCTGCAAACAATTCAAACACTAACATTAAAACTTTCAAATGACTATTCATAAAGTGTATCACTCTTTGAAGCAAGCAGACCACAAGACATATACCCGATACGGATTGATTGATTGACAATACCGGAAATCAACGCAAAGTAGCATCTTAGTTTTAATCACACGAAACGATATGACACGGTGTGATTATCAAAGAGTGTTCAGCATACAGATTACAGAAATCGGAAATAAAAGAAAAAACAATTAATTAGTTTGTATATTATTAATTAATGTAAAGTGCTACGTGTCGTATCCATGTAGCATATTAGTTATTCATTTTTTCTGATTTCTTGTGAACAAACTTTTTAATTTACATGTTTTTGGACACCTATAAAACAATTTCATTCCGTTTCAATTAAATAATACGGACGCTTTTCAACCTTGATGTGTATGCGATATTCGTGCAAAAGTAATATTGTCCTTTATGAATTTTTATTAATCACTTGATATTCCACTTTCGTTCCTTCAATCCGTTTATTCCACGCTTCCGACCCCTCTACCCTCCACCCCAACCCTCACCCCACTTCTCCCATTTTCAATCGGAGGCATCCGGACACCAAAATGTCAATCTTCACTTCTCGTATTTTTGTGTGTTACGGAGACAGGTTTCAATTTTTCGTCATCATCTGTATGAACGTGTATGTTGGATCATGTACACCCACCTATATATTTGAATCAATAGTCGGTCCAAATAATAGTTTCTCGATATTTTATGTTCTTGGCTCAATCCATGTATGAATAAACTTGCTAACAAACTACGTTCATCAAATACAATAATCACCAGCAAGGGTTCCATACGATTCTTGATTTATTGATGCTGGTAGATGTATTTATTAATTATACACCTCAAAGCTGCCATTTAAAATACGGAGTTAAAAAGTATATATAAACATTTTTAAGATTATTGATAATGTTTTATTTCGACTCGGATACATGAAGAAACGTATTTTTCCGTTCTAAAATTCAAACTTACTTGAAAACTAAAGAGCTGTTGTTGATGAATACAAATTTTTCAATACCGTAACAGAAAGTCGCCCCAAAGAAAAATATGTAACAAATTAATAGTTATTAAATAGTGTACATCATACAATTGCAACACAAGCTCTAAATAGGTTTTTCTTCGTTGAACGTTATAATGACTGCATAGAACACGTTTCAAGTTACAAGATTATGAAATTCACCACCTTTAAGACTAATTCCTTTGCGCACGATACATAATTAGCCTATTAATTTTCCGTTTGGCACCTAGGGCATATATTACACAATCTCTAGTTAATTGGAACTCTTCACTCATATCTCAAAATAAAACTCCCTATTTACTTTCTTGTGAAATGCAGATTTCACATCATTTCAATAATATGCATAGGTATGTAACTTATAGCCTTGGGCTTTTCAGCTTGAACCGGTTCCATATTTCACAGGATATACAGTCTATATACAAGTTATCATTACAAATCGACAGTCAACATAAATGTTGGTTACTTAATCTGACACAACAGTATTAAATATTAGCAGCACATCAAAATATTAACGAATCATAATAGAGAAGTAGCAACGACGTCATCTAACGTAGGTTAGCCCACCTGGTGGACAACCGGTGGTATTTTGTAGATAGCATTAGCAATCATATAGGGGAAACGACTGTTTTAAAGAAATATTTTAAAATCTAAGAAACTTATACTCTAAGGACTGTACCAATTAGAAATACTTAAACGCCGTTCATATTCAATAAAATACTTAGATGAGGGCTATTTCACAACTATCAACTTAATTTATTATAGCCTCAACGTGCACTTGGGTCGCGAAAGTACCCACCCTGCATATAAGTACATGATGTTAATTATTGTTCAATCAATTTTATTTATTTAGTTGGCTTAAAATACCACCTGCATATTTGAAGAAGAACTCTGATCGAAATCCGCCCAATAGGTTTTCGTCGATTGAAGTTGAGAAAGCAAACACGCAATGTTGAATGTTACATGTTTGATGTGTAAATTCATATAAGAACCAGTGGTATGTTTACTAAATATTATTGTATGTAACTTAAAGTAAGGTAAGTCATATTTTAAAAATAAATAAAATAGTTAGATAGTGATTATGTGTCCAGTTCTGCGCACATCAATACGTGAATTCATATAGTCAACTTGTGTGCATGCAGATGAAGAATGAACATAGCAGTGACGACAGTTGCAGGAAAAGTACTGTGAATGAGAAACACTGGAGTAATCATCTATGTTGTACGTATATTTTACTATTTAAATTAATGTCTTACCATTTCGTATATTATTATGATGCACTGTACCATTCGCCACTCCACGGTTTGTAGGCATCAATTATCATGATTGTGTTACTAATTCATGAATGCAACAATATCTAAGGAAGGAAGTAACAGGTTAGAATGTGAAAGGAGATAGAAAATACGTGTATCAATGCAGTATTGCCATTAAAATGCAGGTGCTTTCAACGAACTATAAATAAAAAAAAAATATGCGATTCTATAACTCACTCTAGCACTAAACTAAAATTATATAAGTTCAAGTTTTAAATGGCAGCGTAACTAAACAGAAATATATTTATTGCTGGTTCAGTCCTTAATGATTCCATTAACAAATCAAACAAAATATGTGGAAGACATTTTTTGTTTGAGCGTTTTGTCAAAACAAAATCACGTGCTCCTTCAATAAGTTATTGACGAATGAAAACAATCATATTATCCGATTAGTAATTTAAGGCAATAATTTCAATATTATTATTATTCCCTACCGCAAAGAGAGATCTGTTGAATTAAACGAAAAATTCAACCTTGCAATTTCGCTTGGGTTTTTCGCCGACAGTCACTTTCATTGAAAGTTACGATAATAATGGTGGTAAGCCTCGCCCTAACATATTGGTGTTCTTTTTCTATCGCCGTGTTTCATGTTTGCTGACTTTGTCTCTCCTACTAAACCGTGTCTTACTAGGCCAAAGACTAATCAAACCCGGCCCAAGTTTACCGGCATTAATATTCAAATAAATTATACTGAAAGTGTAATGTATTATACTAATACTGCACAAACCAGTTGCATCTTCTCTAGATGCCATGTACCCGTTCTCACCATCGCAAATAACTTGCCAGGACAGAATAATTTCTTCCAAGATACGATAAGATAAGATTGTGTTCATTTAGCTTCACCAGCTATTATTGTCGTACACACACTTACAACTTATTATTACTTTCAATTAAATATACATATACCTACAATTTATTTTGTAAATCTATTTATATTTTTATATTCAAGGAAAGAAATAATCCATGAGAATATACTGACGTTTTCTGTTAAACCTTCTGAAAGTACAGAAATGCAAGAATAGTTGTTTTTAGATATACATTTTCTGTAATGAGTTATTATAATTCTTGTTAATGTCATCAGCATGAATGCAGCTCGCAGCCATACGTGACACTGACTTAACTCTCACTTAACAACCATTAATTAACTTCTATATTTATACCGGGCGGTAACTGTGTCATCAACACTATAAAATACTGCAAGAGAAATTGAACTCAAAAAATAGTTGAGAGAGGAAATTAGAGCTATCTCTTATACAAGTACTGGTTTTGAATCAACGGACGTTTGACATAGGTATAAGTTATGTGCCTTCGTGACGTTTTGGCGTTCTAGGTATTCGTTTTTGCAGTACGTGATATCATTGATATGTTATGCCCAAAGTCTTTGTCTGGGAGAACAGCTTAACTTGTGAATCCAGGCCCTTCCTATCACTAGCAAGATGTATGAGAAATTTAAATTGTGTTTATTATTAAACAATGAACGTAATCGATCATACATTTCACAGGTAACTAATTCGACTTACTTATAGTATGATAGTAGTTGTAGTATTTTGGCCAAACATTTCACATTCTGTCCGCTGGTAATTGAGACAAAGCTTTAGAAAATAACGCACATTTTGCGGCAATGTAAAGAGCTTTCGAAAAATAAAAGTAAGAATTAATTAAAAACCCATTATGTAATGGAGGTACATAACCAAAAAATGCATTCTATTTTAAAGCTGCCCCAATTCTTTCTTGAAAATACAAGTGCTGCCATTAAGTGTGTTCACTATTGAACACACCACTATTAAACCAACTGTCAGAAAATGAACGACATAATTGCTCAATAAAACGAGTAAATATATAATCCAGCATAGCCATGGGGGCTTCTAGAAGTTTTTTTTACGTTTAAACACCCGAGGTCTTGTGAAATCGGAATTGTCGAGTCACTGCTAAATCGGAACGGATATTCTAGAGTGTTTTCGTCAACACCTAAAATATAAACCATTTTCTTGTACCATTGCAACTGAGACGAATTCTACTAATTTCACTTTGACAAATAAATGACACGTTTTCATAGATTCTGCAAGGGTTAATTTCTTAGGGGGCACATTATGTTACGTTAGTACATCAAACACATCCTTAAAAACAAAAGTATCTTTCTTACTAAAAATAAATTGTTTTAATGCAATTCCTGAGCTACTCTCTTCAATGATGTGCCAAAGTGGTCCCAACCACGTAGCTTGCCAAGTAGGTTTTAGTGATACAACTTCTTCTGCTAAAAGCATACTAATCGTTCAACAGACAAGGTTCTTGATCTGTTTTTTGATTGTGTGGTTGTGTAACAATATTTACTTCCATTTTCTCTTTCTTTGTCCACATCGTAATCGGTTATGGAGTCAGAGGCCGACAGTTTCTAGAACCAGCCAAGCCTCTGGTGTTGGTGCTGGTTTCACACCTGTCCGTTTGACGTCGTGACGACATCGCGGGATGAGAGCGCATTTTATTTCACTTGCTCCAATTGGATTTTTTATTCTTTGTTGCTGATACGATTCAGTTTTGTTGTGCTGAACAAGTTAAATTTGTTTCAGAAGGTTTCTTCATCCGAGGTGACCGGTGCCCGCAAAGAGGGCTCGTTTAAAACGTATTTACTATTTGTCAATTTATTCTGTCATAACTAGGATTTTCCTTCTACAAACGAAACCCATTCGGCAATTTTATTCATCTATGAGTTACTACTGACTCTTCATAGTATAATAAATCAATCCCTCGTAATATAGATTAGCCTACGACAAGTTTTAGTTTAGCCTCGTTGCAAGGATATAAAATGCTAAGATGTTATGATCTTGAAAACAAACTCCATCTCAAATATAATAAACTACGTCTGAACATAAATTTTACCGACTTTCGAAAAAAATTATTACCTTGCCTATAATAATCTATGTAAGTAAATTTGTCACATTCTGTAGTCAAACTTAAATAAAAACTATTTTTCTTCTTAAGAATTTAACAAAATAAGACCTACATTGCAGATTCTAGATTGTAATGCTACAATAATGTGGGTATATTGCCAGGTGATTTGTCACAGTCAATATAGTATAGCAAGAATAGTATCTATTCTGCAACGGATGTGCAGCTGTTTTAAATATCTCCACAGTTAACACATTTATATCGACTACCAGCAACAAGAATTATTGTATTCCACCATTACCGTTACGTGGTACGTGCAAGTAAAACTATAAGAAAGAAATTTAATAAAATATTCAATTTCACTATATGTATAAAACCACATTATACCCATGTACATTTATAGCTCTGCTCAACTGTAGATAAAACAGCAGTTATGAGCTATCATCTCATTCATTGTTTTGATTACAGTAATTTAATCATAACTGCTTTCATTTTCAAACCTTGTGGCACACTTATTAAGTCAATAACATACATTTTAGTTTATTTATTGAACGGATTTGTGATTTCTTGCCGACTGCGTTTCAGTGGGTGTTGGGATTCTGTCTGTGACCTCAAAACTCGTGAATCCCTTCTGGCTTATGAGGTGGAATGTAAATCACCCGCCAAACCAAAACAACTCTAAAACCAGAGAGAAATGCAATCGGATTCATCAACGCGCGATAGATTGATTAATCAATCATACATCTATCAATCTAGATGGAGTTGATTTAAATATCAAACGGAGTAAATGAGGGGCGAGTGAAGCGATTCAGTTATGTGTTCCATTTGATTGTGTGACATGTGACGTTCTCGATACATTTTTACATTTCAGCAATAAATAAATTCAGCCAGGACTGAAAAAAAAGGTTAAACAATTTTTTATTTTAATTACAGATTTTAATATTAGTAGTAAATTCAGTTCAGTAAAAGTAGGGAAAGAATAATGATGAAGGCCATTTGAGATGAATTAAGAAATGCCAGAAGAGATGCACGAGAGCCCTCTTTGCGGGCACCGGTCACCACGAGGAGGGACCCACTTTAACCGGTACAGTTATTGCAGAAACAAGAAACAATTGCAGCGGTACCTTTAGAAGATAGTGGAACTTGAACTTTGTGGGCATTACACTATTATTTTGTTCGTGTGTAATTAGATTTCAGGAACACGATTCAATCATCCGACACATCTTTGTTTACGGTAAATAAGTAGGTTTTGTGGCAATTATAAAACATAATACAAACTCTAAGAGGAGGAAAACTCATTAGTGCATGAAATTACTTGCATACATGGCGGGCGTACTAGACTAAGAAAATCTTAATTATATTTATTATTTTTTGTTTAGTTTTCTTTATTAATGCGGAAATAAATTAGCGTAATCGAAAGTGTAAAATCCGATTTTGGTCGAATGTGAAGAATTTTTTGAGTAGATGTTGTTGGATGGGGGAATTCAGCGGTTTAGTCCCTATAGTACTTAAGGTACAACACATAAATGTTAGCTAATTAAGGCCGGCGCGATACCGGTCACCAGCAATCCTAACTGAAGTTTTTCCGAAGTTTTCCTCAGTAATTAAGTGAATGCTGGAATTGAGTCCCAAAAACAGCCCTCGGACGACATTCCTTCCCAACTATTAGAAATACCGCAATGTCTAAAGTGTATTGTATTGAATCTGTGGTCCTAGGATCCCACCCACCTTCCCCTACCTCACTCCATACCTCGAATCGCCGGCTCGAGCCGGGTACCCCTCGCGGCTGGCTCGACCGGCGATTCGAGGTATGGAGTGAGGTAGGAGAAGGTGGGTGGGATCCTAGGACCACAGTATCATTGCAATACACTATAGTTAGTCACCTGAAGGGCATAGACTATCCGTGGGCACGTTTCCTACGAAAAATTGTTATTATAATCCATATCTTATGAGAACAAATGAATACATTTGTAAACGTTTTTATATTGAATGCCACGCGATCACTTTTATGACCATTCAAAATATTGGCAATCTTTCAAGAGGGAGACCTTCACATTTAAGAGCAAGTAAAGACAACTAGTTTTAAATATTAAGCCTTGTATTTTGTACATGATGGAGCGTTTGAGAAGATGTTTTGTTTTTAGAGTGATGCGGCGTGACGACTAATCTAATAGTTACTATGAATAACAACGGTATTCCCCACGGGTGTCAGATTTCATCACAAAGTGACCAATATTAATCACTGGGTCTAAATAACCTATAGGGCAAACTTGTGTGTTTCATCTGGCCAGATATCCTTGGTAACTGGAACAAGTTTGTTTCCACATACGCGTGCTATTAACCATCATACATAATTGCTATCAAGATCAACCTATTAACTTACCATGAGTTGTAAAGTGTTCTGAGCGGATATTGAAATGTATTATATTTGTGTCATGGCCAGGAAACAAAATATAAGTCGAAAATTGTGTAATAAATGTATTTTCAGAAAGAGGCGTTGTCAGAAAGGATGATTTTATTGTTATTTCAGAGCTTCGGAATTTTGATTTCATTGAACGCACTGGGTGAATAAATCATTTTGCAACCTTGTAATCGCTCACTTCTGGTTTATACCGATAGTTTCAAGGCTAGCTACGTGGTATTCAATCACTATATTATAAAGGTGTGCTAACCGGAAATCGAACCGAGGATGTTCTGCATTTGAAGCGGGAAACAATTTAGAGTTTTAATTTAACTCTTTCATTACCGTTTGACCGGAAGCTATACTATGTGATCAAGCTGCTCCAACGTTACTGTAATCTCATCTTTAGGAAATATAGCCTAGTCCAGGCGTGGACTGGCTAGGGATGCCGGGATGCGATCGCATCCCGGGCATCAGGGCAAATCCGGGCCTTTTGGCAGTCCGGGCCTCGGGCTGCCACCAGAAAGTTCCAATGATGTAAATACTTCTCTGTGTATTACTAAAAAAATCGTTATCCCACTCTATAAGTATTATTTTGAAATATATAATAGAATGTATGATAATATTTATTGTAAATATTCAACGTAATTAATTGAGTATAATTGAAATTATTTTGCTACCGCCGGTACGTGGCCTCTGTTAATCACGCTCTAAAATCGCATTTTAGGCCATAAAATTCAATGAAACCCCAAAAAACGTTTTACGCCTTCGGCGTATTTGCCTCCGGCGGCTGGGACTTCGCCCCAGACCCCAGCTGCACCACGCCACCTCGTGCGGGCCCCCCCGAAACCCAGCATCCCGGGGCTTTTTGTCCCAGTCCGCCCCGCGCCTAGCCCAATAGTGCTAGCTTAATTCCCTGCTATATCCTATATAGTTACTATTTACCCTGTACTTGAAACACGTTCACTAGGGATAATTTAAAGAACATTGATCGGGTACTTGGAAATTCCTAATTATGTTTGTGCACTCTACTCAGCGGAAGATTGCTTTTACGAATGGATGTGTGGAAGAAAACAATAAATCTGTTGTTTTTCGTTGAAATAGCGCGCATGCAAGGGGCAGAAGATACGGATCTTAGGTTCACATGATAATAGTTACGTTAGGGTAGTATACCTACTGTCTCACATCGCATAGCATAGGCTCATTAGCCTCCAGTGTGGATAATTAACATTTAACCGTATAAACATTGTATGATTAAATAAATAAGTAAATACATAAATAAGTAAATAAATACCTTCATTAACCTAAGATGATGTGTAAATTAGAAGCTACACGATTGATCTCTTTAAGAATCTGCATTTATGACATAAATATTTTAAATATTGAAAACAGGTTTCGTGTGTAAGATTGCTCTGAGCTCAAAAGTTGGCGAATTCAATTAGCAAGTGGGCCACATACACTTTTTAAAGATTGGCGGGTCAAACGCTAAGGTCAAGCGTGTAAAGTGCACCGTGCAGGATATGGTGAATAGGGTAAATGTCTTTGATTTATACCGCGGGTAAAAAAATTAATTCACGAATTATCGATTTCCGCTGTAAATATTAATTAATCAAAATCTATAATTTACCACGAAAAGTAAGTAAGACAGAATGGTGTTTCTACAACGGGGATATAAGGTAATTAGTACCAAAAGGTAATCCATGTCAGCACTACCATCATACAATAATGAGACAGCAATAATTCTAGCATCATATTCAGTATTTGGATAAATATACAAACTATCACTATTAATACCCAAGTTCAATATCATAATTCACTATCTAGTGGTGTATATTGGGAAAGGACTAGGGGGGGTGGTGGTGGGGGGGGGGGGGGGGTCGTCGCCCCCCTCAGCCCCCTTATGGCGTCGAGCGTGCATAACAGGTTTTCGGACCACATTTATCTCGTGATAATTTGACCAGACCCCCCCCCCCTCCCTCCCCCCCCCACAAACCCCCTGAATATATTCAATATTCATAGCTTAAAATACGCCTTCATTAATCATTTATTAGAACGTTTCATTAATTGGTTATAAATGTAAGTGAAAACTGTAAATATGATTGCATCCATCATGCTCAATCAGTTGTAACTAAACCGGTCGATTGTAAATCAATATAACTAAGTAATTATACTCTCCTTAGTTTCACATGTCACTTGTGTAAGACATCAACCTAGAAAGTACCAGAGTACTTAGTAAATTTATTACAGTGTCCCAAGACATCTTTATGTGGACCAGGATATACCTGCTACTTTCTTCAGTTGAAAGTCTTGAACTTGTAACTTAACTGCACTATTCATCTTGTCAACTTTACTTGAAATACATGTTATTACTTACAAAAATAGCAAATTGATGCAATCTAGAAATTAATCAAAGTCTCGTTTTAGCCGGTTCACACGATACTTAGACTAGGGCGTCTGTCAATCTCAGCTTCCGGTGTGACGATGAGTGAGAAAGTGGTATCCGAAATCCACATATTAAGTGGTGACATTGATTTAAATGGCATCCGACAGTATTTTTGGAGAAAACTTAGTCATTGTCATATTATACTGCATAAGAATAACGTAAAAAAAAAAAAACTAGCGGCCCGATAATATTATAAATTTAATTTAATTAATGATGAGATGTTTATTTTTTAGTCGCAATGCATTTATGATATTAAATAGGATGTTCCATTAGTTGATCTAGATCTGGATGGTGAAAATTAAAAAAGAATCCACACCAACTGCACGATTCGAACCTACGATTTGCTAACGTACGAGATTAAAAATATATTAGTAGATGAGCTACGTTTCAGGAGCGCGTAAAAATATGTGAGATAATTTAGGAGGTGGGAGGAGGTATAGGGGGGATGGGGGAGTGTGAGAACTCAGTTGAATGGCTTGTACACATTTTTCCCGTAATATGTCAATGTTTCTATTACTTTACTTTACTTTACGTTTGGGTATGGGTATAAGGGCGCACTCGCGATAACAGGGAGTGGGATCGAATCCCGCGTCAAGTCAATCAAAAATCAATCCACCAACGATATCACAACCTCGCTATTGATTTTTCGTTAATCAACAATACCAAATTTTAATTTGTAATAAAACTATTTAAAATTGGAAACATAATGACTAACTGACATTTTTAATTAAGTAATTCAAGTACTTTTTTTCTGAAAAAATATAACATTGTGGAAAATGTTAGTTTTCCCCATAGAACCATCGCTAGACAGCTAATAAATATAGACGCTTTAATACAGTGCAGCGGTCTTTGTTTAGTGAAACTTCTCTAGAGGGATTGATTAATGGGGTTTAACGTCACATATTTGTGCAACAATGGCTAATCGAGACGATGAGCGGGTGATAATGAAGATGAGAAAGATGATGAAGAATAAAGCCATATCTGAATCAGATCCATTGTACGTCGCGTGGGTCGTCATATGGGAGTCCAGCAAGGGAGGGCAGGGCCAAGTGGGAGGAGAAATATTCAGTGGGACAGAGGGGGGAAAGGGACAAGGTCTCCTTTTGTCGCCTCTTACGACTAGCAGAGTCACTCTGGGCCTATTCTACCCCGGGCCGTGACAGGGCCGGGGGGGGGCCGGGACGGGGCGGGAAACAAAATACTCGTTTATAGTGTAGTTGCTGAATTGGTACCCATTTTCGGTAATCAAATGGTCTCAGAAATACGTCTAGAATATATACCTAGTACCTACATTAAACGATGTTCCTGAAAATTTAAGGTACAATACCCAATTTCTTTTCTATTATACCAATAAATTTCCAAGGGGAAACTGGACGCGACCTTTTAGAATATTCGATCATGAGATATTACTGTCACAAGGACGAATATGTGTGTTACCAGAAACAAATTCATAATTGCGGTTGGTGAAATAGATCCTTATATGAGGGGGGGGAGGAGGGGGGGGGGATATGCAAAAAGGGGGGAAGCTCACACTTAATTGGCAATCGATTGATCATAAACAGTATTGATACCGTAATTTGATCAGAAAACTTAATTTGAGGTGATTATAAATGAAGCAATATACTTTATGGTACTTATGTTATTATATACAGTAGGTAAGGCTATGATTCTCGTCGGATAAGACGTAATTTGAGTGAAACGAAAACATTACGATAAGTGCAAACATTTTCTGACTATAGTTTGAAATTAATTAACCCTTCCTCTGTTAACAACTTTCTAATGTGCACAGGACGGCGTTTTTTTTTTTCATTAAAATAAATTCTTTACAAATAGAATTTTTGGTTGACATGCACAAATAAATGTATTGAGTGATACAATAGCTAGCATTATTAACATTGTTGTAATTAACTAAAACGCTGTTTGTTGTTTAACTATTCTGTCAGGCTACTGGATTTCAAGTACTTGTCCGAACCATGATACCTAATGAACATGGGTTCGACTACCAGAATATTTATTTATTTAGTTGTAATTATTATTATAATAAATATTATATTATAAAAATCAAATAAATTCAAAAAAATCTTTTGAATGTAATGTTTTACTATTGAACCTCATTTCTAGATGAGTTCTATAAAAATAGTAATATAAATCAGGTGGTACTTACTTTTGAGGGTGGATCCCTGCTTAATGTGTCCGTTAATGCATTCTCTCCTTAACACGTGAGTTATCCTTGATCTTCTACGTCCTTGCACACACAAACAAACTATTTACACTCTGAGCGAAGACATTCTTTAAATCTCAACTATTTTACCAATTATCATAACGTTTCAATTATTTTATTAGAAATGCACTACATATTTACATAGAAATTAGTTATTCTACTGATCATTGAATTTTGTCAAGTTGGTATTGAAATGTGAGTGTGCAGGTAGATGCGACCCTGCTTTAGAACCAACCGGCACTTCACGTCTGTCGCGAAGCGTGCACAGAACCGATTGATGGTTGCTATGGTAGGAGCACTTACCGAAACCAGGAACAACTTTTACTCTCCTACCGGCATGGTAGGCGGTCAGCTGGTCAGCCGTGTGCCAGCGCTATCTAGAGCAGGCGGCTAGGAGGGAACTAACTATGCATTACAGCTGATGCATTGGAGACAACGGATCTGTTTGTATTGTGTTGCGATGGCCTTGAGATGCATACATGCAGGATTCCCCTAATCTTACATGTTAGCGGCATGTAGACTACTTCGTTTAAAGATGCACATTACGGTATTTTTTAATGTTAAAGTGTTCTTCGTCGTCGGCGTCGTCGTATTCGTATGTAAACATGCTTAGATTCGAAGAATTATTGTAAAATAAAATAAATTATTATTATTATCATTATTATTGTTATTATTAGTATTATTATTATAATTATTACTATTATTATTATTATTATTATTATTATTATTATTATTATTTTTATTATTTTTATTATTATTATTATTATTATTATTATTATTATTATTATTATTATTATTATTATTATTATTATTATTATTATTATTATTATTATTATTATTATTATTATTATTATTATTGTTATTATTATTATAATGATTATGATGATTATTATATTTATTTGTATTATTATTATTATTATTATTATTATTATTATTACTATTATTATTAGGGCTTTCCTCCGGCAGTCATATTTCTAAACACCCGTTTTGTAAATGGATCTCTACGACGTATTATGTATATTATGTAAATATTTTAAAATTCATATTTTGTTGGCTTAGTTTCTTTTAATTATTTGGTTTTAAACAATTTAAACAATGTGTTAAATTTTGTGAAGTGCATAATGTTTAAAATATTTGACAGCCAATAAATATGTTAAGACGAAATATTATTATTATTATCATGGTTGACAAATTTCGTGACATTTTTTAAATAGTCTAGGCGCGGGTGTAACACTTTGTGCCAGGCTCGTATACCGCAGTTTGCTTGGCTTGCAAGAACTGGGTGTGTTATAAAAAACCGTGAGACACCAATGATTTACAATAAATAATGTAGCATACAAATATTAGTAATCAACATCGTCATATTGTGTATTACAACAATGGTCTTAGCATGACTAGTACTATAACACCGATGCCCTAGATGACTTGAATTGTGCCTTTAAACATCAGATACAATAATAACTATAACAAATTGTTTTGAATGCGTCATCATTTTTGTGTGAACATTTTGTGAACAGTTGATATTCATACTTGAATGAAAACTGTAACGGGTCAAGTTTTCAATAGCCATTGTGCTTTTAGGAGGCTTTCTCTACCCCCTGATATGTTATGGTTAGTTTCTCTTGTCGTGTTGTCGTCGATATTGTATTGAAACGAATCGTTCTGAGCACGAACACAGCACATATTTTTCCTTTACTTTCTTTAGTGGTATAACCCCATGTACTCACAGTTCAAAATATAAAATACATCCCCAAAATATAATCAGTCGTATTTGATCCTCCCTTCTTTTTCCTATATATGCACAAAACCTTATTCCAGGAAAGTCATTTTAGCATTATGTACTTTGCGTCGTCATGCGTACACATATGTATCTAAAATTGTGCTTAGTAGTACCTGAGGACGTACAAATAAAGGCTCCGAAACGTGAGCATTAAAAAAAAATTCACACACTCTCTAGAAAAAATAATACAGTGATTATGGTTTATGAATTGTTTAAAATGCCAAACAACACAATTAAACGATTTTTTAAAAATGTTTTTACAACGTTTCAATCAAAATGTAAACATTATATAGACTCCTTTGTTTATATTTCAACTATAATAGTTGAATTTCAGACGTGTTAAATTTTTCGGGAGAACAGGAACGCAATAAATGTCAAAAACGTATTGTGAAGAGTACTGTATGTGATGTGTACTTTATTATATGTTTAGCCTACGCATAAATCACTTGGTCTTAATTTCGAAGTACATTTTAGATTCGTACTACTTTTGCAGTTAATTTTAAATGTGAACCAGATCTTCAAAAAGTGTAAAAACGAACGTTTTAAAAACTTCGCACTGGCAAGTCGTGCACAAAGTGTGACTTACTGATTGTGACTTGAATACGGTTCATGGTCGATCGAGGTCGATGAATTTGCCATTTTTTTAATTGTAAAAACCTTACATTAAAAAACATTTACAATGTAGGACAGAAGTCCGGGTTCCCTTGGTTAGGTAGGTTCACTTTGTCTGGAACTATAACATAACAAGCTACGTAGGACCATAACATTAAAGGAAAAAAATGTAAATAAATATAATGAGACGGATTTATTTCAAAATGATTAGGCAAATTTGAGGAAATATAATAAAAGCTGGAGAATACCCCAAAATAATTGATCCCCTTATTCTCTTGTCTCTTTAAAGTAAAGCTTATACCTGCAATCTATGCAATGTGTGTTTTTCCAGTATCAGTAATTGACTATGCACAATTTTGTCAGTTTCCGGATCAGTTCTTGTCGGTCGCCCCTCTCCCTACACCCACAGGGCGTATGAGTCGTGAAAGGCAAGCTTATGCAGTATACTGACCGCAGGCTGCACCCCTTTCATGTGGGCCGTGGACTCTGCTGCACTTAATTTCACTTCTGCACCTGTGATTAGAGTAATTGCTCATTACTATTACGTGGACAGATCGTTTGAAAAGTTGAACACGATGCTGTAGCGACTGTTCATCTAACTAGGCCGCACTGCCGACAGCAATGCTACATATCTGCTTTAAGACAGCAATCCGCTGTCATACAGTAATGCCGTTAGAACCTAGTACAGTACCTACTAGTGGATTCAAACAGTGTGTTTCTCGATTCCAATAAAACAATCAATTAAATAATGAATACTAATAATAATAATGCAACAAATTGACAGAAATTTAAAATTATTTTATTAAATTCTTAATAATAGCACTGATGCCTTCACTTTATCACCTTGTAGGTATTTTGCATCACATAAATCTGTGCACTATCCAAAGTACTTGAAACAGTTTAAAAAAGGTATGATTGCAGTAAAAAACGCACAATCCCAAATCCCGGATTTTGAAGGATTATTTGTTACTTATTTTTCGTTCAAACCAAAACCCGAGAATTAAGAATATTCTAAGATTTCACGTATGTGTCATGATGTTTAATGTTTCTCGTCAAGGTTCAAGGTCTTATTACCGTGCAGACTCGTCATTGGGGAGTACGGAGAGGGTTGCCGGGGGGGGGGGGGGGGCGCAAACCCATGCGCATTTCGAAAACATTCTTAGAAGAGTTATTATTACCATCAGTTGAATACTGATAGCCTTGGCTCTGTGAGAGTTGTGTGTAAGAACTGCATATACTACAAATTCGTTAATATAAGCACTGAACTGCTTATAAATTAATAAACAAAACAATATTTGTTTGTACATTTCTGTTATATCCTGATCAATCAAAAAAAGATCAGTGCATTTATTTTATCAACTACGCACTATTTACAGATTTATGTAGTCGGTGGTCGTAGTCGATATTTTGGTAAACCCAGGTTGTTACATATACCAGGTTAGAGTACTGATTGGGTGGCATCATAGGTGGCATGGGTGGCACGGGTGGCATGCAGTGAACGTATCAATTATCATTGTCGCCATCCTATGAGACGGGAAACCCAAAATTCATCACAAAATTATATAATGAAAGCGGAAAGCTATTAAGTTTGGCAGTGGTTTCCAAATAGGTGTCTATGATTGGCACTGCGCATGAAATGCACACATTACAACCGCTTACAGATAGTTATGTAAGTAGCTGTCTCCTTGTCAACTGTCTAATAACATTGAAAGAAACACTAGCCTATAACCTTGAGTACATAAGCACCGGAGTCAAAACCTGTGCAACTCAAGGTAATGCCTTCCTGATCTTTTAAATTTAATTAACCATAATTATCATTGAATGTTATTAGTTAATAAACATGCTCGATTTCTCCACTAGGTCTTATTAAGATAGAAGTGGAAATAAAATTTTAATAATATATGATTTAATTTACTTCAAGAAGTGGTTTCAGACTTTGAGCGTCGTCAAGATCTTTGGGTGGAGCAGATACGGAATATTAATTTAATAACATCTCATGACTTCCAATGGAGTTCCACCACGATGCGAACGAATAGGGCTTATACTTGGCATAAGCTGTTAGCAAATTATCTTTGCGCTAATTTGTATTGATTGCATACTAATTTAATCTAGAATATTCTGCATCAAGAATTTAATTTCGAGAAAGTATGACTAACTCTTCGTGCTTCCTGGTAACATTCATGCCTGGGTACCTTGGATTGCATAACTTAGTCTTGGACATCAATAAATAATTAATCTGCAAGCGTGGCAAGCAGGGAAGCTAGGGCTTGAAAGTAGCTGATTCGGTGAAAGAAAATCGTATGTGAGGAATCAAATCACCTGAAGAAGCAATTGATAGAACGCTAGCCAAACATTGGCGATTGTTTTGTGGGTTTCCATTGTTTTGCTCGATATAGCCAGTAAGCTTAGAAGATTTTAAAACAAACACCACGCCTCATTATTTGTGGCCTTTGAGATTTGAGTTATTAAAAATAGGAAGAACGTATAAAAACATCGGGGTTTTGTTAATACTAGTATACAATAGCAACTTTAATTGGTCTATTATTTTCTATATTTGCTATATTCTAATTTGTGCGTTTTCAGACATGTATCATACCTGTTCGAGAAACCTAACGTAAGTATATTTTAGAATGACGGAAGATGACAATGTGAATCAAATCGTGTGCTTCCGTAATGAAACCCGAAGTCCAATGGTGCGTATAGAGAAAAGTACCGCTTATTGTTCAGAATAACCCACCAGACAGCGCAGACAATGTAGAGTATAGACTTTGTCCTAAAAACAACAGTAAAACCAATCAAAGGACGGTATAAAAACAATGCAACTATCTCAAACGTTTTATGTCAATAGAAAGTGCGTTTCCGAACTCAAGTAGAAGTCCGTTGCTTGGCTCTGCATGCATAATGGAACAATTATAATAATAAGTACCTGCTGTACGGTGCACACTAGCTTACCTGGTGCCCTCTTCAGGTGACTTACTAGGTCAAATGAAGAAGTTGCTAATTCCTGGTGGGGACAATACGTAATGAACATTCCAATAATATGTTTCGAAAATCTATTCCCACATGCTTGGATTCTCAAGGGGTTCAAAGATAAGCGACCAAACCGAAAAAGACTTAGGACTTCTTGTGAATCCAGACCCATGCTTCTAACCGCAATGTCTCTACAACGATTCATCCAGGTATATAATAATCAATAATACTTTTAACTTATCTATATAGTGCCTTTTATTTGTCTACAAAAATCTCCCCTTCGTTGGAAATAACAGAGGGGAACATATTATAGTAACTGACGAAAGTAAAGAATGATTAATTTCCTCAGATCATGAATCCTGGTATCGGAGGACTTAACGACTAAACTTTACTCCTTAGAACAAATTTATGATCATCGTTCAGCTGGAACCTCTTTTGGTTGTTGTGAAAACATTGTAACTTGGTTAGTAGCTGTTGTTTCTCTACAATAAAGTGTGTATTGTATCATCATTTTGTCACTATGGTATTGCTTGAAGGAGGAAGGGCATAGATTCCGTCCGTATCAACTATAGTCTATAGGTGTCTAGGGTTGTGTGCTTTGATTGTGAGAGAATGTGTGAGTCCATAGGCGCCGACTACGGGGGGGCTTGAGGTCTAGCGCCCCCCCTGACAAATCCCAGGGGGGGGCTGAGCCCCCCCTGAGGTTTGAAGTTTGTACTTTTTATTTGAAGAAAAAGTTCATTATAATAATAATAAAAATAAATAAAAACGATTCAGTCATCAGGTCATAATTCCCTCAATTTAAATTAAATTTTTTGTTATTGTTTTTCTGAATTTAAATTTAAAAAATATTGTGATTTCTAGCTTGAAATATCAGATACTTGCAGTCCAGAACGTTCTCAGGTATCAAAATCCAAAAGCAAATTAGGTTCAAGTATTTAAAAAACTGAAATTGAAGGCAAGCATTATCTTGTAGAATCCCAATTACTTACTCCCAACTTCCCTAGCCCCAAAATTAATTACTAAATAATTCTCGTCATCGTTCTAATTTTTGCTGGTGGTTTTTTGGTTTTTGCACTACAAAAACGACAGTATTTCGGTATTGCATTCAGTACGGTATTTTTTTCTGAAACGCTCAGAACGCGCTCCAAAGGCCTGATTTTTTTAAATTTTGCCTGCGGCGCTATTATTGGGGGCCTATGCCCCCCGAACCACCCGTGTATTTTCTTCTCGATAGATAATATGAATTATAATAATATGAATATGAATTATAATAATATTAATATGAATTTTGAAATATGGTAACCCTAGTCTTTATGCGAGTCCTTTCTGAGCCCCCCCTGAAATGTTAACAAGTCGGCGCCTATGTGTGTGACGCCTTATCTGTGCGTGAAGAATGTTCTCAATCAAGTGTGTGGATACAGAGAGTTACAAAATTTGAAGAGTAACTGCAAGGACTAACGAACAGATAAGGACATAGACAAAATAATGAAACGGGGCAATCGTTTAGTCTTGAGTGGGATACATTTTGAACAACGATGATCACCGGGCAAGTGGGAGAAATAAACAGTGTCAGCACAACCATATTAGAATGCGTGCAATAGTTATTTCAGCATATGCACTGTATTGGATAATATGTAGAAATGAGGAGACCACTGCAGAAATAGAAAGAATGGGGAACCATTTCAAACGAATGTACGGATTGATGATGATGTATTTTGAGCGTTACGTCTCATATTTTGACAACGGTGCTAATCGAGACAACGCGGATTGATTATATGAAAAGAAAATGAAAGAGGAAATTTATCGGAAGATAAATATCGCCTAGGTACCCTTTCCATTGTTCTCAAGGATACAATAATAAACGGTCAACTGTTTCATAGAAACTTTCGGCAATCACATTACTTGAGGTACTCATCACGTTGTGATCACACGTGATATAGGTATTTCTTTGTGTGTCTCTAAATGGGACACGACAAGTCTCAAACACAACATAAACGGAATAACATTGATGATGTAACTTCAAGTATTGTTGATGATGATATTTGGGTTTTACCTCTAGTATTTTGGCAATCATACTTATCGAGACGATGAGATGGTGATTACGAAGATAAAAAAAAAAACACCACACGACATCACGGCTATTCTCAAGCCGGATTCGAACCTGGAACCCAGGGACCGGGGTTTGCTATTATAAAATAACAACTTCTAATCGACCGTGGCCCAATACTATGGCTTCAACTATTGTTGTTAAGACATTTGCAAATAATTCATTATCATAACACTTAATAATAAATTAGTAATGCGGGAAAGCTGCCTTCTGGAATGATTTGAGCAAAACACATTGCTTCACAGTTCCGGCCAGTGTTTACAAACTTAGAAACAGTTAAGTTAATTGTGTTGATTGTCACAGTATACAGAAATTGAAGCTTTCTTTTATTTTTAGGACGTGTACGATAATCTTCAATTAACCAGCTTTACTATGTATTTTTCTATTCAATGTCAGTATAGAGCTTCATTATACATATTATTGTATAATATGTAAATTTGAGACTGGTTATAAGAAGAAAAGAAAAAATAATATAAAGACGAAGAGAGCTGTTTGGGGGGGGGGGGGATGAACATGCGACATCTACACTTCCGACTGCATATTGTCTTGTTTTAATAAGTTATTTAATAATTTTACGGGCATTTTATACAGGAACCTGTAACTTTCAGAAAGTATACTGATTTCTTTAATATATGCGCCATTTCGTGCTTTTCATCACTGCGATGCGAGCTGGGGGGGGGGGGGGGCTGGGCGGGGGGGAGTTAGGGGGCAGGAGGGGTTGGATTTGTTTTTTATTATTTTTGTGAGAGTCACACTTTTTGTGTGACAAGGAGGGTGGAATTGTCTAGGTAGGTCCGTCCAAACTTTAGTGACATGTATGGACAGTCCTTATGGTGTGGACTGAATCTGACGATCAAGGATATCACTGGATCAGTCGGGCTTGAAGTGGTGGTAATCAAAGCCGACACAGTGGCGTAACTAAGGGACCGCGGTCGTGGGGGGCCCATCGCTCTAGGGGGCCCGACAATTATTTCTAAGTCATGTATAATGTCATATGTAATTGACCGGTTCGCAAATTTGCAATCTCGCAAGAAGGCTCTGCATTGAAGGTAAGCAAAATACCACAAAAATTAGTGGTGATGGGTAGGGGGGGGGGGGGGCGTAAATATTTTTGCGGGGGGCCTTGGAGTTGAAGTTACGCCACTGAGCTCACACCCTGTACAGTGTAAAGACTCACTACACGGTCCAATGCAAGGTGTGACGCAATAGGTTCTACGGATGAATAGTCAGTCAGAGCCAGACTACCGTAGGCCAACCTGGATTACTTAGCATTGGTCACACCAAGCAGACACCAGTCAGCGGACGCGTATTTACTATATATAAAGCAGTTTCTTTAATTGTTATAAAAGCTTGATACTGGGAATTGCTGGTCCGTTGAAATAACTTAAAATTTGTTGAAAAACAAATTTGTTGTTTTGTAAAATTTGTTGTTGTAAAACATTTTTATAAATTAAAATAATAATAATAATAATAATAATAATGTCTTTATTTCATGGAGGAAATAGGCGAATTTAAGCCGCAATGGCTTTTCTTACAATTTACCCCAAAAACTAAGCTAGCTTATAATCTAACTTAACCTAGAGAATGGTCACGGCTTACAATTTTTATATAGGCTAGTACAGTAGAGAATAATATAATGTTAACAAAGTATAATTTACAGGAAATAATAGATTTGATTAGTAACAAAAAAAAAACTTAACACAATAGAGAAAAACTAATTAAAATTAATAACATGATATTTAGCACCTAGAATAAGACTAATGGCCGTCACAAAACAAGGTGGAAGGTTACAAACTTCTTTTTTTTTTTTTTTTTTTTTTTTTTTTTTTTTTTTTTTTTCAGTCTATCATCGCTGTGGATACAGCGAAAACCAACAGTAACAGCAACAGTAACAGCAAGGCTCCTACAGATCACACTGGCTGATGGGCGCCCATTGTTGCTCAACAGCCAATAGAACCGGCCAAAAACCCACCGTCGCTGCCGATGCCACTGCCAATCCTCACTGCGGATTGGGCTTTATTGTTCATTAAGTAATTGTTGTTTTAGTTTGCATTTAAACTGTGCATGGGACAGACCTTTATTAATTGATATTTTGTTGTATGTCGAAGCAGCGCTATAGGTATTAAAATGAGCTTCGTTCAAATATTTATCCGAATACTAATCCAGCCCACACAAGGGTAATACCTGAGTACCAGAATCAATCAAATACTGATCTGACTCAACGAAGGCATCTGACTTCGATAGGGCGGAACAATTTTGGGGATTCGGGTATTTTTCGATTCTTCAAGTAAGTTTTTCTAATAAATTCACTACGCGCGCTGATATGTATATTTATTTATTCATTTATAATATATGTATATATTATTATTATACACATGATATTTATTTAGTTTAGAAGTAGAAAAAGAATCTTGGTATTCGTTTCTCAACTATCTCACAAATTCAATTTAAATGAATAAAGAAATCCCCCTAGCTTGAAGGTGAGTCTACTCTGTCTATTTATCGTTTTGTTACCTACACTTTATATTATCCTTATCATCCTTTACATGTCGCTAATGGAGTGATTTTGTTCTCAGTGACGCGGCGTTTTCAGAGACGATAGCCCCAACACGTTATCACACATTCATTCATTCATTCATTCATTCATTCATTCATTCATTCCCTCTCGCTCACCCTTACATGACAAAACTTATCATAAATTGGAAGACAATCTGGAAGACACATTCAAGTCAGTCAGTCAGACAGTGGCTCTGCTGGGCTCAGTTCAAACAGCGAACAGTATCGAGTGAGGCGGACTGCCTAGTGTTTCGAACGACTGTCAATGACTCATTGTGTATTCTGTAGATTTGTTTGTAGAAGGTGTAGTTATAACTTCCCTAATACAGGAATAGTCGTGAAATAATGGTTGCTGTGTTAAGTGTGGCAGTTGTCAGTGAATATGATGGGAATTTGTGTATTTGTGGTAGTAAGAGTGCCCAAATTAATTTAACAAATTGGCAATGACATGTTGATTCGTCCATCCTCTGCCTCATCGAACATGTACTGGTACCGCGAAATGATGTGATTGAAGGTAAGGAACGTCTTTAGTATGAATACATTGTTATTACAAGTACCAGCTGGGCCGAAAATTTTAATTGCCTTTTGTTTGTCTCAACGTGTAAACACACAGGTCACTACTAAAGAGTTAACAATAGACTAACTATCACATTAGGGTAATCCCTATCTAAGTAATTTGGACGTGACTCGAAAACGTATTAAAAATTGTGCATTTTTTTTTTTAAGAATTTGTGCAGAGATTAACTTTTGTAAATAAGTATTGTATTCAATTTTATGAGAACCAAATCCTTTGAAAATTTAAACTAAATTAAACGTCTAAATATATTAATTAATTAGCTTCCACTAGGTGACAGGAAAAGAACCTGCAACTTTCCAAATCAAGTCCATTACAGGTACATATCAACTGTTCAGTCGATCACTAGACATGAATGAGTTAATCCTTATATGGTTTCGTAGACAAACAATAAAACGTCAAGTTATGGCTACACGACCATGCAAAGAATCCAGGTCATTCATTCAAGTGCCGATGAACAGATTGATATTATTGTTTCACAGTTTCACTCATTGTCGTCGTGATTGAAAGCACATTAGTAACGAATGCAGGTGACCATGCGGCTATAACAAGTGTGTCGCCATCTGTTAGCCGATATTAGAACTACTAGCGATCGTGGTCGGCCAAGTAGATCCCTAACTGTCCGTACAACTATTCTTTGCTTTTTGGTGACTACATTTTTGGGAAATATTATTACACATTTTCAGCCCTTTTGTAGCGAAGACCGTTGAGAAACCGATCGATGAGAGCTAAAGGCCCGTTCAGAACCGAACCTTTTTTTGAAAATTACGAAGTTGATCAAACGCAGCTCATATTGTATTAAGTATTCACATATAGCGAAATTATCGCGAGAAGTAATTAAGGAAAAGTTCATGCAACTTCAACTTTAGAGCTAAATTTAGTACTTTTGTCATCATGCGCCAAAGACCAAACCCAAATATTTCGGGTTCGTTGGTGGGGTTTAAAAACGCTGAAGAGAACGATTCACTTTTCATTGATCTTGTTCGAAGTTCAGAAAATTTATAAGATAATAGTAGGTCGGCGTCGGATTATCTCAGAAAGTGCAATCATATCTGATTGCTCAACGTTATAATTTGTACAATTTAATTATGAACGCTTGCATAAATTTCTAAAATTTGTACAGGTTAATTTTCGCCAACTAAGAAAAAAAGCGTGTCTTCTTATTGTTATTGAGTTGAATATTATTTTAAAAGCGTGTGGTTACGATTATACACTAAGTACTATCGTAGGAATACAAATTAATGTATTTCATAGTAATACTTGCCACTCAAATTACACACACAAATACAATTATTGCACCCACTCTTCGAAAAGGTGTGATAACATGTATTATTTAAAAACAAAATAAATACTTTTATGACGATTTATGTAGGTATCATAATATAACCGAATTATTACGAGGTTGCGTTTTCAGGACGAATTTTTATCTTGAGTTTTGAAAACGCTCAATCAATTTTTCCTTGTTCTGATTTGAAAGCCCATTTCTCCATATTACTCCAGAACGAAGAAAGTAAACTATATACTCAGCTCCAGATATGCTCTAGATCGCTCTAGATACTTCTATCAGGTCGAGCTAGTAGTTCGGGTAACACTGGATGGTTATCGATTAAGCGTAGGACAACATTGCTACTGGTGCCACATTTACTTCATAGATGGCAGCTCTCGTCCAAAGGAATCTATTGTTCATGGTGTAACCATTAGCTCCGTTCGTCTGTGCAGTATTACTGCACTACTCTGCACTGAGCGTTTATTTATCTCAATGCAATTGAACTTTGTGTTCGGCTGTGCAGTACACTGTGTACTAGTGCAAATAGTGTACAATACTATGCGCCTGCTCTGGAGCCTGGGGAGTAACGTACTATCGGGGCAGAAACCACAAAACGAGACAAAGAAGGAAACACCTATCGAGAATCTGATTGATTGGGATGAAGATGGGTCCTTTATTTTCGAATGCGTAGCAGCCAGAATAGGCCTAGGCCCACTTTGACGCGGTCGATTAAGCGTCGGTCTAGTAGGTACCCGCGGTCTCTGAGTTCCAGGTGCGAATCCTGGCTTAGGCACGGAACTTGGATGTCATGTGGCGTTATATACATCGATGTAATCACCCGCTCATCGTCTCGATTTCTATCGTTGCTAAAATAGGAGACTTAAGAGCCCAAATATAATTAACGATTGAATGCGTAGGCCTATACGTAAGCCTACTTGATAAACACTAAAACAGCTCTATAGGTAGGTATAGTGCTAATATTGTAGTCGTCCACAAAAATAGATGCGCTGCGCGCTCTGTTGTTCTTCACTTGAACCGCCAGAAAACTAACGTAATTCTGCATTGCACTTCGGAACTAATCGTGCAGCACATTGCAAAAGTGCAGGACTGGCGAATAAACCAATTACTTGCAGATCACGTCGAGCCGTGCTAGTGGCCTAAATACAGCGATCTATAATGTGGATCGAGTATCTGGTCTTCTGGGCCAAGGAACCGGGAAAACGCCAATAGCCAGATGGAGTTATTGCCTTATTGGTTATGATAGGTCCTTCGGTTTGGTTCGTTCATTAGGTTGTAAAAATCACATTGAGTCACTGAAACCGTTTCTATTTCGTCTTATCCTACATCAAACTTTGAGCAGCAGGTTTTTATAAATTTTTCCTGCAGGCAACAATCGAGCAACGGAAATTTACTTTCTACTTTTACTTTAGTCTTGAAATTGTAGGGATAGGTTAAATAAGACCTTAAAACCAACTGTCATATAAAATGCCAATCAAGCAGCCATGTTCTCGGTTAAGGCGGCGTAAAACTCAAATTACCAATAAATAATATTGAAGGCATTTTTTTTGTATAGTTCAAAACTGTTGTGTGTGTTTGAAATTAATAACAAAAGAAAAATCCATTAATGAGCGTTTTGTTACTTTTCCATATAGGCCTATCCAATAGTTTGATGTAGAAAAAATAATACTTTCTAACTAAATTTTGCAAACATTTTCCACTGACATAAAAAAATGTTTAATAATGAAATAAGTCTTCACAAATTCGTTCATATCACATAAATGTACGTGTGAGTGTCTGGCCGTCTGTCTGTCCGTCCGTATGTCTGTCAGATTTTAAGTCGAGAGATTTGATAAAAATGGCACGTAGTCTGGTCGTCAGCTTGCTTGCTTGCTTGGGTCGGGGCCTAAACGGAGGCACACGACTGCGTGAGCTGCATAGCTGAATATTACCACCCCGTGGCAGAAACCTGCCCGAGGATTGCTCTGATTTCCTTTACGAGCTCACCTGAGAAACCTCACGACCAGATTGATTCGTATTAATTATAGACAATTATTACCAATTGTATGTACACAAAATCTATGAATAAGAAAACGACAAGGACCTATTCGGTTGATGATGATACAAGAGGTGAATGTTAAGATCAATACCAGAGAAATAATTGTAATAATAACATTTGTTAATATTATTTACATGTCCAATATCGTAACTCGTATACGTGCAATTTAAAAATGTACATTCAAGAAAATGGAAAATTATTACTATGATGCAGTACGCTTGGCATTAGAATAAACACTAATTAATTATGTCCATTAATAATGTATATTGTTGAAGACAACAAGAGTGAAGTAAATAAGATAAATACATGAAAATACTTAACACTTTGACCGAGCTTAGATAATCTCATAAAAATTAAAATACTAATAATATGAATCACAACATATTTTAAACATTGTGGAAGGCGTTTTCAAGCGCAAGTAAATTAAAGGAGTGATCAGAGCATGGATGTGACTTTCCTTCGTGGAGTGAGTAAAACAAAACAAATCACGACGTTTCGGAAGCGACGACCAGCTCTCTTGTCAAGAAGGTGGCGAAGACAAGAGACGAACTAGAAATACAAATATCGGAATGCTTTCATCAGAACGTACGACCGTTCTAGAAGCTATTATAAGTAATTGTTACACTGCATGCCATTATGTGGAGCAGTAAATTGAACACTGGTATGCAATGCTGTAGGGCAGATGAAGTTCGTTCGCAATATTGATGGAATGTCAAAAAATGGATCGAGTCCGAAGAAGCGAAATAAGAAAAAAAGGTTTGAGTTGAGAATTTGATTTTTAAGATGGGTAGAGAGAGACAGAGACCAATTGAGATGGTATGGTCAGATTCACATGGAGAGGATGGATAAAAGAGAAAGGAATTTGAGGAGGCGTATGGGAAGAGAAGAATAGGAAACTTATAAGTTCAGATAGCTTGATACAACAAAATAGGATGTGGGAGGAAGAGGAGAAACATGGGCCTTAATTCAGTTGAAAAGATAGTGGGGTGGGAGAACATGGATGTGTGAGAGCTGGTTGGAAGAAAGAAGATAATAGCAGATGATGCACTAAGCTTGGCAGGGTGGTGCTGATGTTATTGGTAGCAAGACCCCTATGTTGTCATCTCAAAATGTGCAGATACTAGGGCTAACATTACACACACAGAAACGCCAGATATCGAACATGGTAGTTCGCCGCAAGATGTTTCTTGACACATTCTGGAAAGCTTTTGATATATCTAAGATGACAACGTGGTCAGTGAAAACAAATAAAAACAAATTAATGGACTAGGGAACGTCGTGGAGGATATTTTAGCTGATATTACTGCTCGGGACTATTTTCGCGCTCGATCGTCTCCTAGTGACGTCACTACTGGCCAGCGCAATGACAGATATATTTTCAAACAGTTAAGTATGAGCCTGATGTCCGATCAAGCTGAATCGAAGATGTATAGGCCTAGTTACAATGAATAATCATTCTTCATATACCACCACTACACTACGTCATTGCTTTTCCATACTGTTTAGATAGGTGTCTGATTGAATACAATCATTGAACAGTGTGTATGTGTGTTTTTCAAAGTTAGAAATAAATTTAAACATCCTCAAATCATGATCGATTCATACAACTCAACATTAAAAATTATTACTATGTCATAGACTGGCAACCTGCCAACGGCTTTGACAATTAAAGAAGCCTTGAGAGAAAGCTAATAAACTACTTTGAGGCGACTTTGCTCTTGATAGAAAAATCTGAAACTTCGTTTGACAGTTCATCATAATGATCTAGTTAGTATAATATTGAAAACGAAAGCGAAGCGATTTAGCAAAATGTGGAACTTAAGACTTTTAGTGTGTTTTAACATCTTTCACATATTGCCGTAGGCCTATCATTCAAACCATCATTCATTTCAAACCGGATATCTGTATCTTTGTTTATGGTTCCATTATACTAAATACACAGAGTTATAGTAAATTTAAACGTGTGGTATACAAAAAATATCCTTAACGAAAATAACATTATTTTATCTATTTTTAGATTGAAACATTAATTTAATGAAAATGTTCCCACACCGACGATATTATTAGCCAGATCATCTAAAATACTGAACATTGTCAAATTCTCGGTTATGATAGCGGGTATAACTTTTGATATACGATTGATTTAGTGTATAGAGGAGCGTATATACACTTCACTGATTCAACCACGCAAACAAATCATAAATTTGATGCAATCCTGTAACTATGTGACATTTTATCGTATTTACTGTCTATTTTACATCAACTCTTCTAACGCAAAGTTGCATACAAGACGCTAAATCTTAGGGGCGGTTAACGTTTTAATGATATTATCACACTGACTGACGATGCTGCTAAGAAGACATTCAGCAATTCGTCGGTTAGACCTCATAAATAATGTAATAATTACACAGTCGTTACAAATAATGCTGACACATTGATTATAACCACAAACTTACAAGTTTTTGGACGAGTTGGAATAAAACTAATGAATTATACAGAGATGTGAATTGTGAAGTACCAAACCTCGAGGCAATTAAACACTTTGAAGATTATCCTGCTCTTGTTGTTCGAGACTAAACCTTCTTTTCCCGAGTTCTTCATTATCTAAAGTGGTTTCATGGAACGAAGAAGTGTATTTGGTTACATTTGTTCTGTAAACTCTATGCATGATCTGAAACAATTTTCAATTTTATGCAATGGAATCATTTTTCTTTGTTTATGGTTCCATTATACTAATTGGTTCTGCCCGGGGGAGTATATACACGACTGTCTTTAACGAGGATTATGTAAGGAAGCCTTCATTGTGATTCTAACGTGGGTTTACTTTTCTTATACACTTAGTTAAAATAAAGATGTTTTCTTATAATTGGCTCTTAAAAGAATATTTAACACAGGAAATATAATTAAGTAATGTACTACGATTAGTGTTTTATTTTTCATATTTGATATAAATAATTCATATTTCATATTTCATTCTCAATACCACATTATTTAATATCTGGATTGTTATTCTGTGTCATGAGACAACCTTTCAACATAAAGACAGAACTTTAATAATAAACTAATATATATTTATGAATTTTTAGGGTAAATGCTTATATTTTGTGATGCTACGAATTACGATTTCTTTTCAGCAATTTCGACGCCTTGGCTATGCTAAAATTATGACACTGTTTCCGTCAGTAGGCTCGACACCGATTGAGGTGAGTTAATGCTACTACCTAAAAGTAAAATAACATTCCGGCTGTCTTGTAATTCAATAAAGCAGACTAACTCAAGCCTTTGCGCAGTTTTCTACGGAGTAGGAGCCAATGGCATGCTACCACGTTGTTCTTCTGTAACTCATCGATAGCTGAAGCGATTGAAACACAGACATAACCAGAAGGTCACTTCATAAGATATTGAAACTCCAATCACGTAGAGTAAACAGGCTGGATAACCTGACAGAACGAAGATTTGTAGGTAATAGGCCGCCCCAATTCTGCGCAACATATGTGGAAGTTGAGAGACCTACCTATTCTGTGTAATACAGATAATACGAGTTGTAGCTGTTCTAGGTTGGAACATTTCAACATCTTGCAAGGAAATACAATTGAGGGACAGGGAATCAAGAAATATGCTGATAGGGCAAAATATTAAAAGTTTATTGACAAAACAAATAATTAAGATCCAAAATTTGTTGTGCGGCTAAGTATTGAAATGTTGAACATGGCCGAAGTTGCAAGTATTCGATGTCGTAACCTAACCCTCATACAATTACTTATTTCTGAATATTTTTTATTTGCTTTTACTATAGGAGCTAAACGTTGTTTTAATGAAATACTTTGTTGATAACTGGGGGTATGCATACACATATGCCCTTTTGCACGAGCTACCCATTCTTACACTAGTAATAAATACATGCGTTAAAGTGAAATAAGGGGTTTTAATAACAGAACCATGATTTTTAATCCACCCAACGACTGAAACATAATTAAAAACTTACATTTGTCACGATATCTGAACAGTGTAATTTACATTGATTTTATTTATAAACCTTCAATACAACGTATATCACCATGATTTGCTTTGTTACGTATGAGCATTAATATTCTACTAAACAATATTCCCATAGCTTGATGAATTGTCCAGTTGTTCTACAAATACGAAGTTGCTCCATCACCATTTTGTTTTGTCAATAATGTTTACTAACACGGTCCAAACAAACACAACGTGAATGAATGGAATTATTATGCAAAACGGTGCTGATTATGTGACTATTATTTGTTGGTATTCATTCAATAGTTGTTCTGGCTGACAAATAAAATTATTGTGGCAAGAGAGGCAAATTGTAGGAATATGGAAATGTAATAATTCTGGTGTAATATGTGTGAAATCGTTAACAGTTGATGTTGGAGCTAATGCAACAAGGTCAATCAAGACGACCTGATAATGATACTGATAGAATGTTATGATTCAAATTTAATTTGTTTGATTTTGTATTTATATTTTATAATTCATAAATAACAATTAACAACATTTTTTTACTACTTTTTTCAAAGTCCAATACCCTTCGAATATGAATAACTACAATCAAGTCTCTGTCTGTTAAGAGTAAACACAAGTATGATTTCACTTCTTATCACCATATTAAATCTCGTAATTCAACAAGAACAGGCACTCGTATCATGTTCACACGCTAAAAACGTGTAAATTGGTGCGTCAACTCTCTCGGTAGAATGATGAGCACAACTTCCCAGCTAGTTCGTTCTCAAATGTAATTTTTCATTGTGATTGGCAACCGTGAAAAGCGTAGCAGATTACACTTCTACTTCAGTTTACCACTGGAAATGGAGTATTATCCGTTTCATAATTTAAATATTATTTTACTATGCTCCGAGGTATAAAGTCGACGGGGAAAATGCCAGCGCACCTCTATCTAGTATTTGTGGGCGTGAATAGCTCGACATTCAGGTGCACATGTCTTGATTTCTCCTCCCGTTTTCTCGCCAGATTCAACAACAAAAAATAGGCTAAGCAAGTTTGGGAAAGTGCTAAAATAGTAATTGACAAAAATTAATATCGATGGCAAAATAAATGGAAACAAGGAAGATAAATATATTAGGACATGAGTTTCACCGTAATACCGGGATTGCTACGATATTATTATACTTTTACTTTTATCTATAAAGAAAACTACTAATATGTAATGTTGTTAATTACACAATGATCAGGTACTTAGTATTGCGGTATCTCTTATGCGGTTGAAAAAGTGTATCCCACCGAACAACGCGGGTTAGAGTACCGTATAAATCATGCAGTTTTGTAACCATCCTTCATTTACCACCCCTCATCATCTCAAATACCACGGTTCAAGTAAAATCAGGGGGAAAATGTATATACTTTCCGGATTTTCGGATATTTAATCTGGATTTACTTGCAATAATTACTGTCATTGATTCATATTTTATTCCTTGCAGGGATGAGGCCAACCCAGAGTGAACTTACGACTCCATCTCCAGTGGCATGGCCGTGATTTATGACACCGACATAAGTAAACGGAAACACTCACCAATATTCCGACAAAGGAACTACGGATTTGTTCTCAACTCTTCTGGGTGAGCGAATCAATACATTTTCTATTCAGGACAGTCTATATTAATAAAGCATTTTTATTCGTATTTCTAATAGACGGATTGGCACACTTGTAACAAATGCTAGCTTATGTGGTAGGGCCGGGAGGGGGGGCCTTGTGGATGCTGATATGCATGAGGTAGGTATTGGCCAACCAAATGTCAGTAATTGAAAAAGCCGCCCGCTGATTTGCTTCGATTCACTCATCTATGACGTCAGCATGTCCAAAGTTGCTGTGGAGCCACTTTACTTTGTACTACGGTACACTAATATTGATATTACTTTGTGGGTTGACAACCTGGGCACTATTTTGTTTGTGACTGCACCCCTAAGTTGTGGTAAACCTATATAAGCAGATATTCTAAGGTAGAGCATATTACAATGTTTATTTGTAGAAAATGTATTTAAGCTTGATGTTGAACCGAAATATCTTTCACCGAGCACTAACCGCATTGTAAAAGGTAAAAGCGTCCTCCTAGCTGGCATAGTTTTCCTTCCCTCCACATGGCAGCACTGTTGTGATAGTCAACAGTCAATAGAGAACTAACGCGTAGGGTTGAGGCAAGATGTGAGAGCAGAGCTTAATGAAGATTGAAAACGAAGTCATCCGGAAGCACATACAGGGCTGGAGTAGGCCTAATATCTCAGTGCTAAATCGATCTTTCTCACCCCGGGTCCCGAGGAGATGTGAGATGTTGTTCAGTGGTGACTTGAGATGAAAATAAGAAGTGTGTAGAGATAGATGTAGACCTGTGTCCAGATACATTTTGGTGTGGTACACGCATACTCCATTCACATGCGTAGGGTAAACTAGACCCAGTATAAGAATGTCCCATAGCTATTTATTCGTCGAATAACTTTACACATTTTAGACATTAGGCTTACCAACCACACTCTGCTGTAGGCTCAGATTTCCGATTCCTAGTAGCATTGTTAAAAATATATGATTAAAAAAATTAAAATTTCTTGCAATTTTCATACTGAGAGTATCACTCCTTAAGATTGTTTAGTAAACTCTAGTACAGTTTTTAATGAGACTTACACATTAGATGTTGAGTTGAAACTCCTTCCCTCTCATGCCAGTTATCGCAGTTGGATAATCCAGCGCCAGTAGACAGTAATCAAATGAATATTCGGCACAACATATGTATTTGAAATGCAATGTCTAATGTATGACAAATATGGCCGCCAACAATTCCCTGGACGTCGCTTGAATACAAAGTACAATAATACATCCTAAAGCTGCATCGCTGGCAGACACGGGTTGGCCGTGTTCGCCGTTCACTCCGCCGACTCTCTTATGCATTGTGTGAGGAAAGTTATGCACGCATTTTTTTAGAATATCTCAATCTATATCCTTGTCACGTCCTCACAGTCACATTCCCTGTGTTCCATTTCCAAGCCAGCCTCGAGGCTCTTCACCGCTACATGCATCAACATTCTATCTGTTTTACTCTTTCGTTCATGCTATTCATGAATACAGGTCATTTATACTCCTAATTATAGAAATACTCCTACCGATCTCAAATCCTTGTCTACTGCCTCTTTCATGTGCGCTGTCTCAACGAAAACCAACAGATTTCTGGCGATCTTTCATAAAAAATAAAGTCTTCCGCTTAGTCTAGCGCACAGGCCTGATTAGTCACGCCCGCTGTGTTTGGAACTTCAGGTGCCCAACAATAGGACGTAAATGATCACTAATTGATCTGTTTCAAGTATATGGTAGGAACTATAGAAGTATTCGAATAAGTTGGTACTATTGCATTCGGCTATTTTGTAAGCATAACAGAACTTGCGTGCTCCAGATAGACAGAGGACATTTACTGGATTTGGATCCACTAGATGATACGGGTGTTAGCTTCTCTTGAATGTAATGCGTTCCTAAGAAAGGCAAATGTATAAAATTGAATAATTTCATGAGCAGCGATTTGGTGAACAATTGAGAATAGGTGTGAATACCTGAGGATCGGTCCGATATCACCTAGTAATATTATATAGGTTATATTAGCAAGAAGTCGAACAGCCAGGTCAGATAATAATCCTAATCATTTGATACATACCATTGCTAGCTTCAGTTGCACCGACGATGTAGGCTGGAAGAGTCAGGAACAGACGACATCTCAGAAGAAATCTCTTTCTTGAAGTCGAGGCAGCCCCAGGGATGGCTCATAGCTCATCAGTCAAAATCTAGAGATCGATTTTTCCGAGATCAGAACGCTTTTTCTTCGACGATGCACGAACGAAGTGAGCGAGTCCTCTCTCTCTCTCTCTCTCTCTCTCTCTCTCTCTCTCTCTCTCTCTCTCTCTCTCTCTCTCTCTCTCTCTCTCTCTCTCACTTTCCTCTCTCTCTCGATTGGAGTACAGATTCAAAAATAAATATAAGCGGTTAAAGGTTTGAAACAGGTTTAATCTATTGCATAAAACAATAACAAAACCGAAATGAAAATAACATATGAACAGTTTATTCAAAGGAGTATTCAGGCAAAACCTTCAGAGATCACAGTTGTCGCAGAGGAAATGCAAAACGCTTATGAGCAAACGACAATGCGTATGGGAAAATTCAACTCTTTTGCATCCCGACCTGTGTAAGAGTGTACAGATATTTCTGAAGACTACGGTTCGTGGGCATAATTATTGAGCTTCGTCGAGCGAGTTAGATTTAGATTAGTACTACGAAAAATATTTCTGAACGGGAATAACATTCATTGGAATAAAGACCCATTCATAAGAAACAGTGGCGAAGTCTCCAGGGGATGCCGTATTTTGTGTAATTTTTGAGAAATTTAAAGCAATTTTTACAGACAGAATTTGGGATTTCTAAAGAGTAGGTGGACTTCGCATATATACTCGGTATTCACTTCCATCTAGCAATGTACGAATTACAGCCTCAACACCTTCATCTAAAATACAACCTAGTTCTGGTGCGCGGGACAAGATCGTGACTTGAGCGAAGATATTAGTAGGTACCCATTGTGTTTTTTCTTTTGCGATTTTGAAACTTCTCAACACCGAAGAGTGATAGATGAATAATGCTAAACGGGAAATAGGTAGAAGAGTGGCACGTAGCCTGCTCATGGGGAATAGTAATAAGAAAGATGGCAGCTGGATGTATGTCGCTCTAGAAGTGTCACGCGAACATGCTCTGTAGTAATGTGCTTCATGCGGTGAGAGCTGGAGAGCGAAGTAAATTGGGTCGGGACCGGAGTTAAGGAACTAAGAATTTAGAAAACAAAACTTCAGTCAGGATTACCAGCAGTGGGTATCGAACCGGCGACCTACTGAATTTTAGCTTCGTGTGTTACGCATTGAGCCATCACCATCGGTGATATATGTATCTGGGGAGTTTTTATATTTGTATTTACTGAAATTTGGGAGGGGAGAGCAGAAAGACCAATGAAGGGCATAAATAATAACATTTTGTTTATTTCATTTCATAATATGCGTCTCGATTAACCTCGCTGCTAGAAATGGTTCATTGTGTTCAATAATTTATTTCAATGCGACCCGTCCTGTAATAACTTAACACTCAATATCACCTGATTGGGTCCAGTGGCCCCAGATCTCCGATAATTCCTTTCCACAAATCATTTTGTCTGAATGATTTGAGTACCGATAATTGTAGCATCTTAATAAATTAAACACAGCTATGTTTTGCGTTAGCGTTTATCAAAAGTCCTTTGAAGTGTGCCCTATAAATTAACTCCACACATGTAGCTATTCGTACCCAACTGTGTTTAGTGTTGGTCTGGCTCGATACCCCGCCCAATGTGCTAAGCCCTATAATCTTCTGGCATCAGTTCGGTTGATTTGACACGCGCCCTAATACGTTCATGTTTACTTCTATCGCCAGTTCGGTTTGCGTGCTCGTGTTCACGAAAATGTTCATAACAGTCAAAATACGGGAGTATCATACCCCGATCTTGTTCTTTTTATTCCTATCTTGTAAAATCAACGAATTTTTTTTCTATTTTTTTTTCTATTCATAATTTGTTTTGTTTTTATTTCTTTAAAATCCCGGCTGAAATTCTCACTTGTGTATTGATTTTACAGGCGAGTTGTATTTAACAAAAAGATCCTCTGTTTTGATAAAGAAGACCGTTTGAGTACTTATTCTTTATGGACTCGGATTTCAATGTTAAATATCCTAGAAGCGAATTTCGCTTTTCACAAAAACAAAACAAGAACGCGTACATTGTTGGAGGGTGATACGTGATTTAGCCAATGACATCACTGAAGCTTTATGTCCGTGTCATTGATCGTATCGCAATTTTCAATGGTATAACACATGCTAGTGGCTGAATAAAAATGTTAAAAGGGCTCACACCCTCCATAGCATGTGATAGGATCGCAATCCGAAGAATTAATCCAACCAACCATGAATACCAAATACCAAACACCAGCCTCGACGCTCGTTGTAAATGTAACCTGAGCTGATATTGCCCAATTGCCCAATTGGCTGAGGAAAGATGGCAAAGGGGATTCTGTGAACGACTCAAAGGCAGTCTAGTATGATCTGCATTTAAAATGTTTTGGTTAGAACGAACCCTTGCACGATGTCAGAACACTGTAATAGTCGATCTGACGAACAAATAGCTTTTCGAATGTTATTGCTTGCTCTAGTAAACACATTTGACTACCTGCTGTAGTGCATCTAACCTAATCCGCTAACCAAACAACCATAATGCATTGCATACATGTGTTTTGTCTGCACTATCCCCTGATTCACCAATCACCAGTTAACTAGGTGTATACAAGTGGTTAATAACTGCAAAGAATAATAATACTTATTTCGTTAGAGCACCTGCTGTAGTGTTTGCTCCATTACTGTACCATACATTTGCCCCTCTTCAGGTTATACGGACTAAGTATGTTTGGAATTTGGGAAGGACTGTCCGAGGGCTGTTAGTATAACTAAATGCAGCAAGTCACTTGATGACTGAGGTAAAACTCGGGGGAAAACAATCACGGTTGCCAGTGACCGGTATTGTTAGGTATTCTCCCTAGTTTTAGTCTTGCACCTTACCGCTGAGCTACCACTATCCGTAAGAGATAATGTAAGCATTAATTGTATGAAGATATAAAACCTGGATACATATTATTGCAGTGAGGGTGGGAATAGAATGCAAAACCTACCAAGATAGAATATCGAGCACTAATGCGTAACTATCTATTCTTGACAACCGTTACAATTGGTAAGTAAGCTAATGTTTCAATAGATTTGTAGAAGTGACTTTTCAAAGATCATAAAGGCAGAATTTATCACAGAAATAACATTTTCGGTTCAATTTCCTCACTTCATTGTCATCCAAAGAAGTTGTAAAGAAAGCCTTTATTACTTTCTTCCTTCTTTGGTCGTATCCAGGATAATATTATACTTCGTATATTTCCTCTCTAATATTCTCACATACTGTTCTGAAAGTCAAGCTTTGCATTGTTCTTCTACTCTTGAAGAGGAACCGTAACGCGCCATGGCGATCTTCCTACATCATGCGTTTACATAATCAATGCTGAGTCGGCAAACTCCAAGGGTTTTGGCAGTCTTTTAACAGTACATATTTCAGGAGCCAATAGTCGCATACACGCCTTTGCATTGTAAGCGAAGACTGCGAGGAGAATAATTTGTTACAAGTCCTACCAAGTTGGATACGTTTGTCTTCTGTCGGCGACAGATTTCAACTAAGAAGAACGGAAACTCCTTGAAAAACTAATTACATATTGTATAGTTATCTCTTTATAATTGTGTTCTAGTTCAGTTTATAATTATTTGAGATGAAATTTAACCTTCACTCTGCGAGATTAGCTGAGAAAAGAGAAAGGCAAGAGCGATATCCGTATATTTTAAAACAATATTCATTCTATTGCATTGCCTACTTTCTTTGGTTTTAATCGATGACCGGTGCTTTAAATACACACATTAAAGTTGTATTTCAAATAGGAAATACAAATCATTCAAAATCGACCCGAACGATAAGACGCAAGTTATAGGCGATAATTTACTGCCTCGCCCGTGATTGGTCGTGGATTCAAGTACTATCCTGATCAGTTTGTACTCGACGTACGCGGGTTCGTGTGCGTTGGGATACAGGAGTGGCTTTTGCTGTGTGGCTGTGATCCGTACTAACTTCACTCTTCAACGGAAACTACTAAGTACAGTTGACGTCAAGATTAAAGCAGCTTTGACGTGACCTAAATCTCTAGATCCAATCAAATCAATTCGCAAACAGATGAGGGACGAGACAGGAAAAATGAGCAACAACGTAAAAAACTTACGTAACAATCTAGACTTCCGGACTGAAGGAAGCGAAACATCGATATTTAGTTTTATTTTGTAGCAATACTTGGAGAGGTGATTTATTTTAACTGGGCAAGTAAACTTGTTTGTTTGTTTATTGTTTGAAAGATATACTATGTTGGTTTGTTGGCACTTCCCAGCAGCAACACCTACAGTCTGGACCAAGTTTTGACTAATTGATTTGTATTGTAATGAAATACACAAATAACCAATCTGTTTGTTAACAAATGCGTAAAAGTAAACAAATTCATGTGTATTATTTATATAAATATGTGCACATTATGATTTATATTATGATATGAATATGATTTTATAAACGAAAATATATCCGTTTGTCCTGCGTCACAGGTTCGAATCCTGCTTTGTGCCATATTCATCAATCCCCTACTAATAGGTCTGATACTGATTTCATTCCATCAGTACTATATTATTACACTACTATACTACTACACTATACTATACATACTACAATACTACCATATACTACACGACTTACTATACACTATAGCATCCTTCCCAAAATATGAGTCTTGAAGCACAAACACCACCGTCACAATAGAAGTGGCAAATTATTAGTAACACATTGACAGACTGTGCTGAGTATATATTGGCGATCAGCACTGATACTCGCTGGCCACACAACAATCACTTTTAATTGCATGAGACAGGTTGTGCTGTTGTTAACGGATATATTACATGTGTACTCGAGTCGTCGCTGTAGAAATAGTAATTGGCAGGTTCGGTAACACGAGTCACGATAATGTATCAATATTCGATGCGTCGACGCAAATACACGTAATGCTATAATTATTTTAGAGGGCAACAAACACAGTACAGTAATTATTATCACATATTTTGTTAGACTGTATTGGTGTCCATAAGTCAGATACCGTAATTTGTGATCTGTCACTAAACTTCCCCACAATATAGCATACTCTGGTTCACATTGTGTGGCGCGTTTGTCTTGTGGCATATTCCTGTTTCAAATGTAGAAGGTCCAGGGTTTGATTCCCGACTTGGGTTGTTTTTTATACTGTGGAAATTGATTTAATCTATCTGTTTGATACTGATTTTCAAAATATTAAAAAATGGTTTAATGTCCTACATTGAAAATCAGTTCTTGTTACTGAGTGGGTAGACAATAAATCCAAATCACCTCATCATTTAATTATTGTTTTGGTTTTAAATCTCTTAGAAACTTCTACTAACAAATAATCCTGAATTTGAGTATAGAATTTGAAACATTTCGACGCAAAAACTTATTTGTTTTGTATTTTCATTTTTGCACAACTCATATCGTGGTTTTCTCTCTAAAATAAGAAAAGTTTTGGAAATATTGCAACGAACCAGCGGCGGAGGATATTTCCTAAGTTTGATCCGCAACCTGGTCAGAGGTTTTCCACAACTGTGAACATGAATTCGTTCATCGCCTTTTCTAAGTCGTATTAATTTTTAAAACAAACTCCGTGGAGATTCAAAGAGGAAACACCCAGGTAACAGGAAAAGTTTTTTCACTACCATACAACAGATTTACTTCTCGAAATGTTAGCCCCCCGTTCCCTGGAGGTTTGCCTCATTGTCAAGATAAGAATTGAGTTGGCTTCACGTGCAGCTATACAGTGTTATTTTGCGTCTGTACACTATACAGTACTGAGCTGTACTGGCTTCAAGCGATATTACAGCAACGCCGTTATTACTTCAAACCACCTTAATTAAGGGTGCAGCGTGGACACAATCGTTTTATGGAACTTCTAACACTTTTTGTATGGCAAGATGAAATCTATAAGAAAAGGTTATTATACCACGTGTGCATTTTAACCTAATTTTTAGATCTTTAAATCATGTTTTTGTCATTTAAAAACATCCTTAAAATATATTGTGCATGTTAATTGTTTTTGGTGTATGATGATTTTTTATAGAGAAGACATAAGAAGACATATTATATATAAAATAAATAATATAAATAAATAAATAAGGAAAGTGTGTCCCTTTGGTTTTCTAGTTGTATTCATAATTAAAATACAAAAGGTACAAATTCTATTTCTGTGACTTCAGAGGCCTCATATTTACGTAACCCAAGTATTATGGACGGTAGTTAACGTATGATATATCGAGCGAGCATTACACAACATTCGTTCGTGATATGTTGATCTCACTGCTATTGTCATCATGCTGCATCAAGTTTCCTTCAAAACTAAACTTATGTATTTGACTTTCGGTGCTAAGTTTCTCTCTCTCTCTCACGAAGTTCAGACGCTTTACCCCTTCTCCTCCTAAAGTCTTCCTACCCCTTGTGGGCCTTTACCCTCGACACACACATGCATACGGACACTTCTAACCATGCCTCGGATGCTCACATACACGCACAAAGAACATCCAAAGCATTTTCTAGATCAATAGATTGAAACTGGAATCCCCCCCCCCCCCCCCCAAACACTAAGGAAATATGCCATTCTTTGAAAACATATATAAATAACTACCAAGTTAAAATTTCGGGTTTAATTTATATTGCGAATAATACAATGTTTTGCTTGAAAACGCTTTTCCATTGTCAATTGTTTTTTTATTATTAATAATCTGCGTTCTGAAGTGCATTAACATTTTTTAAGCCGCAGATCAAATAAATGTTATCGCTCTGCGTGTGATTTACAAAGCTATTCTCGAATATACGATTTGTGTTATAAAGTCCTTCAGCTGTGCAATCCAATTTATACAATTTCAAATTTGTGTTTATGTCATTCAGTTGACGATTTGGTGTAGATTGTCGTCTCAACTCTTAAGTATTTCATACAAACAGATGTTTTCCCATTGTTTCCATCTTTATTCAGTTCTCAGACGGTGAAATATCGGTCACAATATAGATATACCAGAGCAGTACACAGTTTTAGCGAACGCGAGTGTAGTCTAGGCTTTAATATAAAGACATGCTGAATCCCCACAAAATTGGGACTCGAAACTCGAAAAGTAGTGGAGCTGTTGGGTCAAATGGGGTTTCAAAGATGGTACGGAATGTAAGAGAATGATCGTTTTATTGCAAAGAAACTTAAGCAATTCGGAAACATACTTCGCGTGCGCTACTAAAATACCTACTTTGCAGAGGATTAGGAAAAGTTTAGAGATTCGAAGGAAACTATAGAAGTGGGATGGGATGATGCTATTATGTTTTGTCTTTTATCGGCAAAATATAGTTTTCAACTGTCAATGAAGACATTATACCACTACCGCTCCTGAACAATTGTGATTACAATCATTTATCGTAATGACAATGCATTCGTTCAAACGAAATTGATCAAATTAAATAATAGAAAGTAGAAACTCTGTGACACATGCGGAACTACCAATGCGTAGATTGCAAGAACTCGACCCCCCTCTCCCCTCCCCGCCCCCTGTCAACCACATGGAGCATTTTAAGTTATTTTTCATTTTGTCTTCTTGTTTATTAAGCAACGGCTTACTATCTGGTTTTCTCAGCAGATCCAGTAAGGTCCTTCAAGCGTTAAAGCCAATATTACTTATTGTCTGGTTTTGGAAGTTTAATTTCTTTGGAAAACAATGAGAAACATCAATGTTTAGGTATCGTTCAAAATCTGCTGGCTTTATATTTTTAAATTCTTCTATACTGTGCTATATGTTTTTAATTTTTTGTACAATAGTGTCGAAAACTGAAAAATGACAACGGAATATGTTCCCCAAAATGGTAAAGGATTTCGTATGTAGCCTGGGGTTCAGAGATGGTGAAATGACAAATGAGTTAGCTAAATTAAATAAATTTGACCCACTTATAATAATCAATTCTTGGAGAACCAACAGAAACAATTAATTACAAACGCAAATCAACAAATTACCTCCCGTTAAAAATTATTGCGGGGATAGAAATGTTTATAAATTCAAACGGTCACTTATTCTTGCAATACAAGTCTACTAGAATTACTCCTGGCAAAATGAGGGGTTGGAGACGATGTCTAATAAAAATACGCTGTTTACCACTGAATTAAAAATGCGCCATTCAGAAGCTCCATCTCGCTATATATTTCCTTTCAGACATTTTAATTACTGATGTTATCAACACCAATTTCTGGTAAACACTCCCGTCCAACCAACCAACCACAGTTTTAACATTAACTTCTCTATGTGAGGAACATTGAAATTTAAAGTAACATGGTTTTAGTTAAATGATATCAACTGTTATTGTGTTAATTTTAATTTATATCATGGAGCGTTATTACGTACTCTTATTGACTGCAGTTTATTTTTAGAGCTACTGGACTTGCTAGGCAATTTGAAAATAAACTTGAGAAAGTAATTTAAAAATCATAATTCACACAATTTATTATCCAGTTTCTTATGGCACTATAAAAATAGTTTTACTGTTGTTTTGTTCTTGTTTTGTTTTGTTGTTGAACTCGTGTCATATTGGAGATATAATATTGTAGACAATTATTTTATTTCAAAATATAGTTTTGGAAATACCCTCTTCTCTTTATGGTTTCAGGAGAAAATCCCTAAAATAAGCCATGCAGTAGACAATAAGTAATTTTTTAAATAATTGAAAAAAACATGTTAAGAAGTTTTTAAATCACATATTCCACACAAGTAAAGAGAATTCATATATTTACAGTTTCCGCACTATTGTTGTGCAATACTTGTCCTAGCTTAACTCTTATTCCTAAGAACGAACATTGAAGAATAAACCTTCAGAATACATTTAATTCACAACTGAATTGCAGTTATAAGAAATAAGAGATATCTACTGCATAAATAAGAGATATGAACCATGAAAATTTAGGGTTATTCAAATTAAAAACTCACAGTTATTACTAGTTTAATACAAGCCAAAATATCAGTTACATACCGATGATTACGACAGGATGTACCTGCTAGTAGTAAAGCTTTGACCATACTACCCTGAATAATAATTGAAGAATAAATTAGATTAGGTAAAGGATTTTCTTAGTGTAGGCCTGTAAGTTGAAAGTTCTAAGTTTGACAAATTACAAATTTGTACTTAATCAATTAATTTGAATTTTCTCTTCACTTTGTAATACGTTGGATGTAAGAGAAGGCGCAACTGGCCTTAATCACGTCTGAAAAAATAGTTATCTATTGATGGTGGAGGTGCCAGTCTGTACTTTCAATGGTCGTGTATTAGCATTGTTATGTTATATACATTATAAAAATTAATATATATTAAATATATATTAACATAAATAAATATATGTCAATTATATAAACATTGTTAGCATATTAATCACGTCTGACACAGACAGTTTATCTACTATGGTGGAGGTGCCGGTCTGGCCAGTCAATGTTGTGTATTGTGTAATGCCTCGTTTTCTGATGTTAATTCATTCTTCATTGCTGTTTTCGCATTAATGCACTCTTGCTGTTTTATGTATATATTTGTTTCGACAATGTGTAGGCCTATATATTGTATTACCTTATAGTATCATACAAAAGACATTTATTCTACTTTTACTCATTTTTTCTCATTTTTTGATGCAAAACTTCGATTGTCATTGATTTGTATATTGTGTGTATTTCTTATTTCATAAAATAGATTCACGATAGAGGCATGTTTTTAAATTCATTTTTATTTTCACAATTTGCCCAGTAGTTTTTATAATTAAATCCGAAATTAATAATGAAATAACTAATGCCAACAAACAAGTTGATCTCTGATAGACTTTTCTAAAAATACATTTCAACAACGTCCGTGATTTCAGAGCTCGATATCTCGTCAATATTGATACGGCAAAAACATTTCCCCAAAATCCTTGCAGCCTTTTCGTCCAAGTTGTTTGTGGACAATGGAAAACAAACAAAATGTGACAGTCGAGACAAATAGTGGTGCGAAATGTTGTCATACGCGGAAGATTGCAAAGTGCCCAAATGGTCGGTCCTGTTTTCCCGACAGACTCGGAGCAGCCGAAACGGCTTCTACTACAAAGTGGTGACTCAGAGCCAAGCAATCTTTTCTTCAATGAGATCAGTCGTTTGTAGCGCCGGACCAATTCAGCAGGGGACACACAACGTTCACTCAAATCTCCCAACTGGACAAATTGCAATTGAAGTTGCGACGCACAAGTCACAACATGTGTACGAACTACAGTCGACAATATCTCCATCTCAGATTGCAATATATATTTAAAAGAAAGTTTAGGTATGAAGTATGTTACATGTGTAGTATTCAAATACATGGACATGATCATAGAAGGAAATAAAATGTTATGAATGTAAGATATTGTTGGGTTATCGCAGAATGTTGGACATCTCAGGATACAGAGTACAAACAAAGTACTTAAGAACGATCAAAATGAAAAAGGTTATTGAAACGTTTAATGAAAACGGGGGCATCATCCTTCAATTTCACATGTTTTACCCACGAAGAAATGCTAAAGTGATGATTCAAGTGGAAGTGAAATTGAATTATAGAGGCAAACCAAGACTAAATTATTATACGTTGTAATGTGATGTGTAGTTCTATGTATTAATGCAAAGATTAGTCAAAGAGACAAACCAAATACAAAACCGTTTAAAACTAAATCTGATATTAAAAAATAAACACTTAACAAAATGAAGCTTTGAATGTATTCAGCTTTAAATATAAAAATTAAAATAAACAATATATCACATTTTGAATCCATAAATGTGAGTTTAATTTGTCGGATGAATAGCGACTTTATTTTAATTAAACCCATGAAACCCGGGCAGTTAGTTGGCTTTAGCCGGGCATGATGCAAAAAGTGCAATGAAACGTAGTCGAAGATCTTCTTGCATAACAAATTCATATTTGAATACTTGTAGAAAATAAAGCTGCATAATATGAATAAATGTTCTGTTTGAGAATACATATTAAATAAAACATTAATGAAACTTCAATAAAATTGTGTTTGCAAATGCATTTGTATGCGACGCTTCCAGGCAAGTGTTAACAGTAGAAGGTGGATATAAGTAGTTGAGTCTACTAAAACTTTCCGAATGGGAATGTATAAGTTAATGTTTTCTTATATTATGTTGCAAGTTCTGTTTCATTATTTGTATATTTCACTACCGAGATACAGTAATATTTCTTATGTTTAGTGTGGACTTAAATAAATACAGTGAAAATAATAAATGAATATATTAACTTCGCGATGTTTGTAACTTTTTATGGAACTGTTAATGCACAATCCATGTGATTTTAGCTGTGTGTATACATTAATAGTAATTCCTTTTAAATATATTCATCACGTTGTTCCTACGCTAATTTCTTGTTTACTTCTGGCGTTTTGTTTTAAATATAAACTAACACTTTGTTGAAATATGAATATGTTTAAAATATTTAACTTATCTACTGAACAATAAAAAAATGAAAGTTGCTATATCGCAACCGGCATAAAATTCAATTTACAAGACGATAATATTTTAAGAAATGTCAGTCGTAATGACGGCGAGAATCCGCTTCTTGAGAGATGAGCAGTCAAGGATAAGATCTCAGTCTGTATTCCCATCACCACCTTTAACTTCATATTATAATGATTGGCAAACTATCCTAAATAATTGTATGTGAAAATGTAAATATCGACTATCAACGTGTATTCACTCATTTCCGATTTTGTAGTTTACAATATTCATAAAATTGTATTTAAATACATTCTTTTTAAATTCAACCCTTATTTAAATATTGATAGAAATTAATTTTCTACAAAAGTTATTATGACTGTTTTAATTTTATAAAACGTATTCACTGATTTGTATCGTTACTGTCGTGTTTAATATTTTCAATGCAACATTAAGCTTCGTAAGGACTAAAACTTCAAATATTGCATTCGTTATAGTTTTCATTAAGGAATCCAATTAATTATCAACTATCAAATTTTCTAGTGCAATTGCGTTTCGTTAATCAACACTTTGCAAAAAAGAAAACTAAAAAAATATATATATCAGCTATCAGCAACAAATGTTTAGACTTCTCCAATAACATTCAGCTAAACAAACAGTGCCTGGGTACAAAAAAACATTATTTTTGATGACTATTAATCGAGTTTTCACATTCGTATTAGTTGTTTCTCATTACTTTTTGAAACAATGTATTTATACAACGACACCAACGAGACTCTTACCTTTCACGTACATGTTTTATTTTTGTTCTGACTTGATTATTTTCACGTGAGATTTTTTTTAACATGATATTTCCTTCTCTTTCTAAAAGGTGGGCTTCGCCCCTACAATTACGCGAGTGTACCGAGCATTATGTAATACTAAGTAGATGCTCCACAATGTACTAGCATGTAATAACCCGTCCTTCTAAGTGGGCCAGCTTTACACATAAGAAGCTAAGGGCTCTCTGTATACACATTTAATCAGAGTCGAAAGTGACTCGTCGTGAATATTTTGTCAGCGAAAGAGTAATTAAATATTATAACGATGTACAGGTTGTAACAACTCAATTCAGACTAGACGTCTCATTAGTGTCTAGCAATGAAGATGCCAATGTATAGTTATCACTTACGGCAAGAGATCCTTGCGTGAATACCTTCTAACTAGTAATGAATTTGTAACCTAGGGAACGTGGTTACACTAATTACTGTAGATAAATGAGGGCACTCTCTACAGTGTCTCACCCTTCAGTATACCACTATTCAACCCTAACATGCCTCGGTCAATTCATTAGACACTCATGGTTTCATTCATTTATAAATAGCCTGCGCGATATTCAATGCAAGACGTATTGTCAGATGCATATTTAGCATCTAATGTTATTCACTTTCCCTACAGACAAATGTTTTTAAACGTTGATTTGAGATGAAATTTGAGCATGTTTAGCGATGTAAATAATAAATGTCATGCTTATAGTCATATCTTCTTCACCCACCTATAGTTCATATCTCATAAAGTTCCAACCCTGATACACTGTAAGGACAATGCCTGAACTCAAAATGTCTACAGCCCGTTAATGTGGTTGGAATTTGATGTGGAACAGAGTTTAGGACCAAGTATTAATAGTGTCAGATGACAATACCACCAAACAGATATCAATAATATTGAATCGTCATTGGTAGCTTTAGATAACTAGGAACTCTAGAAATAATCCTAAAACGTGTTGAAAAGAAGGTTTATGTCATATATAGGCGATTCTGTCTTGTAACTACCGAAATGAAAGCAATTCAGATAATTGGTATAAAGTCCAAAAATGGCGTAGAATTCCATCACGCCATGATTTTGAAGTCTGCTCCTTTAACTTTGTCTATCAATTTTTGTGCCGTACACTTACTACATCGCCCTAATGGTAGTCTATATAATGCGTATTGAGATACTTCTTTAGACTCCCTTATAAAATATGCAAATGCGAACGATTTACGCTGTGCATCGTTTCCTAGATGATGGATAAAAACACCCGGTTAGGCAGAGGTAGATTATAGTTTCTAGCGAGGTTGTTTTTGTTGTTTATCCATGTTATTTTATGTAAACTTCAACGTGGCCCAAAATTGCACTAATGACTTTACCTCTCTTCAGAAGCGAAGTCAAAATAAGCTATATTCCACCGAATTCTTCAGGTAACTACATGACGGAATTAGTGTTCGAAAATTAGATAAACATAGCATAATTCACTATGTAATATTTATTGTTGATAACAGCAATAAAAAACTTTTTCGATGGCGTTGAAGAGATAAAAAAAAAAAAAAATTGTAAATTCTTTGATTGAACTTTAGCAAAAAAAGCAAATCATAGAATGATTTGGTGTTGAATCAAAATTGTGTTGACGTTTATTTACAGCAAAAGCCACACAGCCAAAATGTTAGTTAGTAAATTAGTTAGTTAGTAGGGTTAAATCTAATTTAAAAGTGTACTAACTTTCTGAAAAGACGGACTTTGAGAGTGTTGGATATGCGAAGCTTAATATTATTGATAATTATAGATCTTGAAAACATGCATATATAAATATATATGTTTGTAAAATTAAAACTATATCGGGTTATTACGCCACGTCGGTCACACTCACTTAAAACCATGTTGACGCGATTCGGGACCGCTCTGGATCCCCTCGTCAGAACGACAGTTGTCAGTCAGTCGTTCTGACGAGGGGATCCAGAGCGGTCCCGAAACGTGTCAACATGGTTTTAGGTGAGTGTGACCGACGTGGCGTAATAACCCGATATAGTATTAATTTTACAAACATTAACCCGGGGCACGAAAGCCTCCGTATTTTAATATATATATATATATAGATAGATAAGTATATGTTATAGCTACTTGATAATGTAGAGAGAATGTTTTCAGCAATTATGATAAATTAGGTTAATTTTTAATCTAATAACTTTAATTTGTGAAATATCAAAATATCGTTTTACATTATCCACATTTACAGGATAATTAAATTTCCCATCACATTTCTAACTTTTAATAAACGTGCGATAAATGAAATACCCGACATTTGTTGTCTCCAAGCAGTGAGGCCTGTGAGTGGCCATCGATCGAGCCTTGTCTAAGCGAAGCATGGCCATAGTCAACAGTGTAATATGATCACGGTAGCCATATTCTTCAGCGGCCACTGACATGTTTGAACGGAATGTTAGCACAATTGTAACATAAACAAGATTAATCTGCCAAGTGGATGGCGGGCGCCCTATAACCCAGACTGTCTCTTAATCTCTCTAACAATGACGCCGGTCGACAGGGAGACGAGTAAGGGAGAAGATTTTATGTTTATTTTCTGTTTCAATTAGCCAGTTTTGTGTACATTAATTATTGAATCCTTTAAGCGCGAGTCTGCGTGGCTGAAGAGCTAGTCCGCTTCAGCCTCAGCTGTCTGATTGAAACGCACTGTTAGTCCGCTAACAGTTCAGGGAGGTTAGTGAAGGAACACAAAGCGAAGCGGAGGGAGATGTCGGTTATTAACAAATACTAGAACACAGTACTTTGCCGTTTGCTGCTTTTTATATTTTCGTTTCTCCCAAACCGTTCGCCTTGTTGGAAAAAAAGGTGATTCATTTTAATATTGTTACATTAGTGAACTTGTATTTTGTATTGAAAAATACAAAGAATAATAATTATTTGTTAATTCCTCTTCAGGCTGATTGCTAGTGATTTACTTAATTTATAGATTGTATTTGAGTTCACGCCCCTGGCAATGCCCTGCATCATGGAAGCATACTCAACGTTTAATTTTAAATTTAAATTTCTAATGGATGGGAACCTATATTATGTAAAATGAAAATGAAATGAGTTTTAAATGATGCATTTGTATTCCATAGTTCGTGATCAGAATTCAACTTCATTTTAATGTATTTCATTGTTTGCAAGTAAATAGAGTAAAATGAATATATAACGATTAAATCAGTGCAAACGAAATGCAAATCTTTTAGAGTCTTATTTGTAGAGTGCTACAGTGCATTCTAAACGTTTCGCTAACACATTTAGTATTAGTGAACTTGTATAAAGCAGTAAAGTGTCCAACAATAGATTTATAGGAGTCAAAATTTTACGATAAAAATCTGTTAGTAAAACATAACCTCCAAAACGATACAATAATAATCAGCGTATCCCACAGATCTCGAGTCCGTGCTTACTTTAGCTTCTTGTAAAGCCTGCAAGGAACGCAATATACTCTAAGCGTTGTCTAAGCGTTGTGTCAGCTATCTTTTCAGTCGATTTATGCGTTCATAACCTACAAGTAATAATAAAAACCTACGGCTCCCTTCTAGAACTGTAATTGAAACTGTGTGCATATAAATGTGATATCATCGATAGACTTCAGTATCGAAAGCTAGACCTATATTCACACTATTGGTTCTGTATGCTGGTTTCATGAGAATAACAGACTTTCCCGATGATTCTGTTTATCCTCGTGGATGTTTCTATACCTGGTATATTGACTGTGTTGATGACAATAATGGAAGTAGTAACGACGGTTCATAACATGGTGATAATTGTGCTGACATCGGATTGTAGGTCATAGATGTGATGGTTATTGTAGTAGTTAGTTAAATGGTGATGGTACAGAAGTGATGATGCGATGGAGTTTTTGATAATCACGCTGACGATAATGAAATCAATCGAATCTTTGTACTGCGACGAATCAGCAACAAGTTTATTTAATTCGTGGTTTTATTTATCCGTAACACGGAGGGATAGATCACTGTGATATGAGATGTCTTCAAGTGGAGCAGACTCGATAGGGACAGGGATAAGGTTAGAGATCGCTTCTGGCGCAGGTGAACACTTTAATATTTTATATCTGAAATAAAAAAAAATTCGTAAAACATTTTTCAGACTGAAACGGTTGAAATAAAGACCGTTTGATAAAATAAGAAGGTGGATGTATTTGAAATGTCTGATAATTCGCAGTCATTTTGAAAGGACAAAGTGAAATCGTTGGGAGGCTGGGTTGTTAGTTGTTGAAGGAACGTTTTGTTGCAAAATGTGCGACCTAAAGTCACGAAGTACAAAAGCAAAAGAAAACTGAATAAAAATATATAACAAAAAGTAGACGCGGCGAAATCTATTGTCATCTTAAAACCTCTAGTGAACAATGGTAGAGGAGGAAAGCTAACCGCGACATGAATTCACAAGATACGTAGTAAAGTAATCTAAAGAGGTCTCGACAAAAGTTTCCTCTTGATTTGGTATTAGGTACAGAAGTGATGGAAGACGAGAACATATGTTAGACAAAACTCTTAAAGTTTCTCGATTCATTGATCTTGGGATGGGGTTTATATTTTCTAGCTAATAAATTAAAATTAATTTTACATGATAGACGTGTACAATTATCTAGTAAAGAAAGGGAAACTTTTTCGAGCTCATTGCAAATCCCAATCACACCCAAAAGTATAAATTTTAGACTTTCATGTATATTTCTATACCTTGCATACTTATATTTTTGCTATATAACTTTACGAAGGTATACACATGTTCACATGCCCACAGACTCACATTTACAATATTTATCCCGGCAATCATTCGTTGAAGAGATCGGGGGGAAATAAATTGCTCTCAATAACATCTGTGTCCATTGAAATATTAACTATATTGATAAAACTGTAACTAATGCCATCAATATACTACTTCAAAGCGCTTCTTCTACTCGCATACAGACAGGACAGGATGCTGCAGGACCAGTGCTTCGCTCTTTGTCATAATATAGTGGAATACATAGATGGAATATCGTAAGGATGTTTGCACGAATAATTCACAGAAAATTCCCCCCCCCCCCCCCCCCCGAAATATATATTTTTTTTATACAGATCAATGAATACATAATTAAAAGAAATAAAATAGAAATAAGCGGTACTTTTTTGTTGATAATTGCATTGCTAATGAGAAAACGACAATAAATGATTAACTTCTTATCTCGAAATAAAACGAACGAAAATGCATAAACTGATTTAGATGCTCTAGCTATAGAGTGTAGTGGTGTCTCGCTGCAAGTATGAGTATACATACCCTGCTCTACTTCATAGACGGGTGGGGAAATGATCTATTCCCAATATGATATCCGATACCCATTTAATATTATCACTTAGCTTCTGCTTAATCTCTCACCTTTGATGACCAAATATTCATTTTTTATCAACCATCTTGTTTGATCTTTTTCAGCGTAGAAACCGTTTTACGTTATTGGAGAAAAACAATCTGGTTTATTGAATAATCAATAATAATTGGCTCTTTGTTGAGGACGGGACATGCTAGTCCCATAGGTGCCGTATATGGTAGAATTGAGTCGTTGTGTTTTAGTGCTACAAGGGAATGGTAATGCTTGTACTGGAGTGATGTGTGAGTGTCAATACGGGATGAATGACTACGGATCTGTTGTTATCGGTGAAAAACTCAGCACAGTTTATTATCTATAATTATTAACAAATTAAAGATGATTTAACATAGTTGTTTATTTTCCGATAGAGGTTGTTCAGCGGTTGGACGCGAGACTCAATTCAGGAGGTCGCCGGTTCGATACCAGCCACCGGAATTGGAACTGTCCTGGAAGAAAAGGGCTTCAATAATATGAAGACATGAAAAATTTAATGTATGAATATTGATGAATGCTATGAAGGAAACTTATTTATACGAAACTTTCGCAAACGGGATAAAATGTTTAATATGTTCTTACTGTCGTATTACAGTCATACTTTGGATGTACTTACACATAGATGCACGGTTTTATCATCAATATAAACAATCAATTGACCACACTTAACGTTTCGAAATGCGCTATGTTCTGCGATGTTTATGAACGAAATACGCTGTTATTTAAGAATACATCTTGCATCAACCACTATCTATATGTCTTTTCATATTTAATAAGGTATTTAAGCTCACATATCGATCTCTGTTTTTAAGTTCGTGTACACTTAAATTCGTTTTAACTTGTCGTAACACTACGGTTATTTGCAGAGCACATTGCCGTAAGGGATATTATACTTTTTTATGTTCCTGTATAGCCTTCGTCTTAACTGCGAAAAGCAATGACTTTTACAATAAAACCAACTTCAAGAGTAGCAACATTTCCTTTACGAGCGTCCGAGTGTGGAGATCTTTGGGAGCCATTTGCCAAATATAATGTAAGAATGACCCTTTAACAGCAGGGAAGAGACATCGGAAACAGAAAATCTCGGTTGGTCGCCAGATGAGCGCGAATCAAAAACGTTGACTAAGCTTCGCCTTCGCGCTATTGTTTTAAGACAATTGTTTCGTTTTATCACCGATATAGAATGGCCGTTGTCCATTGGGCGTTGGTCTGGCTGGGAAACAATGGGCTCTGCGTTACAAATTCGTATACCAGCTTGGGTATCCGTGCCATGTGCAATTTTTCATCTTTATGTTTACTCACCCATCTTCTCGATTTGAGTATTGCCGAAATACGAGCGTCCATAAACCATTATCGTCATAAATGGAAAATCCGTCAAACAATTTGCAAGTTATTATTATATTCTTGATAAAAAAAAAGAAAAGTTAAATATTTCGTGCCTATATTATAACCCAAACCTTCTGAAGGGAATTTATCACTATAGTTTGGGTTGTTGCTATATTTTAATTGTTTATTATAATTATTATTATTATTATTGTTATTATTACTATCATTACTATTATTATTATTATTATTGTTATTATTATTATTATTATTTTTATTATTATTATTATTTTTATTATTATTATTATTATTATTATTATTATTATTATTATTATTATTATTATTATTATTATTATTATTATTATTATTATTATTATTATTATTATTAATTTTATTATTATTATTATTTATTATTATTATTATTATTATTATTATTATCATTATTATTATTATGATATTATTATCATTATTATTATTATTATTTATTTTCCAATTGTCAGAAGCTGGGAGGATGATAGAATAGGGCATTATGTCCCATACACTTAGTGTATATCGTCCTAACAAAATTATAAATAACATAGAAACAATACAAAATAACGTTTAAAAAAAAGAGATTTTTGTTTTATAGATAGCCGTTACGTCATAATAACGCGTTATTTGATGGAAATGATACTTGAAAACAAAGTGTGTGACTGTGTTCAAAGTTTCTAAATGTTTTGTTGCATAAAAGTTAATTGGTAGTTTCTGTGTAGCAGCATCGCCGCATTGTAGTTAGGATCTCTCTCCATGCAATTCACTGGTGTAATGGTTGTAGGTTTGGAGCATCGCGTCAGCTGGAGTACTCGTGACTCACCACAGGCAGGACACATTAAAGAATGCATATTGACCACATAGCCATCATTAGTACGGTATGGTTGTGCTCGTCGGGTCTACGCATCGTTCAAATAGCTCGCATCCAAAACGTAATTCACAAAATGAACATTTTCGGTCCTGAAATAAGAACATTTTCAAAATTGTTTAGGAGCCCCAGACTGAGTTAATCACGGTTCTCTAAATCTTCAATGATGACAATGCACTACAATATTAAAACTAGATTTATGTCAACAACATCATCATCATATTCTATTTACCTTGATTTTATATGTTTCACTGTTGAGCATTGTTGTCATTGGATATTAAGAGGACCTTGATTAAAAACCTATAATTAAGGGTCCTTTATTATTTCGAAAATGGTATATTTTAATACAGGTTGGTTTTAAATATAATATACTTGTTCATTTATAGAGTTGCTCCCGAAAGACTACTTTCTAAGCGTTTCACTAAAACTAATCGTACTGAGGGGCTTTTCAGTGTAGGTTTGAAAAACACTTACAAGTAGCAAAGTATTGTATTCACATAATATATCACACTTTTGCTGTACTAGTATCCTTTAGTTGAACGCAGCGTAGTTGAAGCATCTCGGCGCATGAAATCGAGTGAGTGAGTTTGTAAATGGAAGTCTCCAGAATTAATTTTTTCTCTTTCCACTCCAGCAGCTAGAAATCTTGTTTTGACACGAGCCACTCTTCCGCGTGCAGATTGCTACAAAGGTGAAGTGCGTTTTAGGCGTGCATGTAGACTGTCGAGTGTTAGTGAATCGATATGGCGCGGAGTACCTAGCCTAACCTTACATACCAGCAGATGACAGGACACGGTTGCCCTGCCTGCGAAACATGCGTGAAGACGGGACCCATCATATCGACTCTACGCAAAGTCTCGAATGTTCACGTAAAAGTTACGGACTTGAGGGACTTAAGCTTAAGCTTCTCCCTTCATTTCCACAACTTGAGCTTTACCCCAACCCAACCCAACAAGCACCATTAGCAGGGATTTAAAAACTCTTTTCCCCACACTTCGTTTTCAGAGACGCTTCCAATTATAATTTAGAATATGTTTTGAATTCTTTACGTTATGCTTCTCTTTTATGATGAACTGGAGTATTTACTAATAAAATAATAACATTCACTAAGATTGCAATTTTTTATTCACCTCTTTAATTCATTTAACATATATGTATGACTATTAATTATCTGCCTTACTTAATGCAGTGGTAGTTGTGGTGTTGTAGGTAGTAAGATACTGTTGTTGTCTTGGTAGTTATTTTTTATTAAGAAAAAATACTTTTACAATTGCAACTTTAAGACTTTTCCAGCAGCTTTTTTGTATATTAAAATATCCATATGAATGAACGTGTGACGAGTGAACCTTAAAGAGATTCTCATGCAATATTTACAAATAAGACAAGTTTGATGTCATTTTATTGTTTTTGACCCACATTTGTTATTGCCATCAATTTTGTGAAAAAAATCTTCACCAGTTTTTGGTTTACGAATTTTTGCGTTTCAACCGACACAAAAGTTTGCTTTATACCGGTGGACGAAAAATTCACGTTTAAAAAACTATTGAATACATAATTATATATCGGTGTTTGTAAACTTCATCCGATAAACACAGGTACGCTTAAGCAATTTTCAAAAATATTGAGTTATTCAAAAATATAACGTAATTACAGTTCGTTAATGTTAAACGATATATTGAGGGCAAGTGTTGCAGAAAATTGTTCTTTGTTTTGTTTTAGAACATTGCATTATAATTCACAAGTCTTATTTTATGGATATCTTTCAGAAATGAAAGGAACTACTTGAATAGTGTTTCAATGTAATATTCTGTCAGTTTTACGTTTTATTTTTCCCAAGCTGTATCTAGTATAAACACAGGTGCGAGTAGTCTGTCTGTACGCATTTACTTCTTTCTTTCTTCTAACCTTCTTTGCAATTGAGACTTATCCGTTCAATAAGGGTTCTCAATAAAATAGTTGGGTATACTAAACGAATCCTGCCTGACACCAGCAGACTTCCTTAAATTTAACCCCTTCTCTATTGGATTATAAAACTGTCATGCGATAAATATTTTTCTTTCTTCACAGAGAATGCTTTAACAATAATATGACGCAATATTCGACACTTTGTTAAGATGGATAAAACAATAACAACCACCAGTCCCATAAGGGAGTGAACACTATCCAAATGTTGTTTTGTATGGATAGGTTTGTGTTAAATAAACATACTATATTACACCGCATACATACATGGCATATAAAACATGTTCTTGTTATATGGTCATCAACTGACCTTGCGATTGAGTGCGTCGTTAAACAATAAATAATCAAAATATCAGAACATCTTCATTAATCAGTTCTGACTGATCATGGCCGGCACCCTCGAGTAATCTGGCAAACTCAAGAATATGGGGGTGGGTTGTTTTGGTCGCAGTTTCCTGCTTTGGGCGCCAGACCATTAGGCAGATGAAAATTGATTGGAATAGTGGATGGAACGGTGAATCAGCCGACAAATTAAAAACAACAAGAGCTATTTCGATTTTTATTTTTATAGATAAGTGGCAGTTGTTTCCGCATTGGAAAATCGTGCGAAACGAAAACAGCTTGATCGTGAAATAAATTATTTTATCTAAACGTATGAAGTGAGTTGTGAAAACGTGACACGAACAATTAACTTTACAGCTGAGAGACGGACAATCTAGGCTCGGTTTGTATTAGTAAAATATATAACACATCGAGTGCCCGATTATATCATGCACAAAATTATCCCTTGAAATACACAGTCATTATAATGAAAGTTTATTATATTTCATGTTGATTTCATTGTTGAGAAAATGTGATAAATAAAAATACAGAATATCATACGCTTTAAAAAAATGTATACAATTATTCTTTAAAAAATCATTTTTTATCTTGAAGCACCTTTTTAAGAGATTGTCCATAATAAATTAGAAGGTTTGTGGTGTACACACATAAACGTCTCATTATAAATGGTAACTGGCTTCCAAACACTTGCTTTGTAGACTAAGACATATTTTGAAGATGTATACAACACTGTGAAAATTGACTGAATTAAAAAAATAATTATTATGGTGTTTATTGATGGTTTTTGTTTATGATAGTAATAATCTCTTAGGTGTTAAATTATCAAACTGAGCCAAAGTGAGAACGAAACCTGTACATAAAAGCTGACTTAGTAATAAAAAGTGGTTTGTTTATCGATGTAGAACCTTTTGTCTGTTCTTGGTGGAATTTATTTCTTGCCTCTCTTATTTTCTGTGGGGATGTCAGTTCGGCCATTATTCATTGTTAACTTATATTCGAAGTTTTCATATTCGGCCGGTACTGGTGTCACCGTCTACAACTCCCAGGCACATCTGATACAGTTACGCTTAGTTGCTGGCAAAACATTCGCAGTCTTTTCCAATTTACAAAAAAATGACATCGAGACCGATTTAAGGGATGGCTTTAACCTAATTTTTCTTTTGAAATTTATTACTTCAGTAATTAATATTAAGACTTTTTCTCTGACGTTACTTTTTTTAAAGGGAATATCACAACAAAATAACTAAAAATCCAGTATTTTTATTAAAATACTAGATGGCTTTAATAAAGATGAATTTAAAATAACGGTGTTAGGACAGCCTGAGGATATAGAAGATTACCTATCAGTTAGGTTTTATTATAAAATTTACCCCAGTTGGCTGAAGCCTGTTTTTGGTAGCAGCCGTACTCTATTGATTTAGAAGGGTTACAGTGATTTTTTCATTTCAGGAACTAATTTAATGAATAATATTGATAAATGATTGATCGATATTTAACAATTTTAAAATGAATCTCAACATATAATATATAGAAGGTCCACGGTTTTATTCCAACAAATAAATGAACAAACTATTTTAAAAACATACAGTAGTTGTTAAAAAAAGTGAAAATATGTTTGTAACTAATGTGTGGTTCGGTGGTGTTCGGAGCCTACAGGGTTGGCTTAGTCGCTTCAAATTAAACCCCCCCACTGAAAATCAGTCTTCTTCGTGAGTGGGTAGGCTCTAAATATGAATGTATTAATTTATTTGTAACACAAGCGGAAAATAAAGTTAATTACCAGAATATGCTCTGAGGACCTTAAAACAACTGTCACAAAATTGAAACCCGCCTCTTTCGGGTTTGTTTCAAAGATAACATCTCCCCCGCAAATATCGTTGTGGGGATACTTGTTTACTTTGCCCGAACCAATCTATTGCAGCGCCTGACATTCGGTCGGGGGATTGGCTGGGACCACTTAGTAGGGCCTGGCGTTATTTATACGACAGTTCTCCTTGTGAAAAAATCAGTAATTTTCACCTAAGTCAGTTCTCTGTTGACCCTATAAGATGACATTCTCATAGCTCGACCAAAACAACCACAGCTCTCACACCACACAAATAAACAATTGTGGAACACAAGAGATGATGAATATTGGGTCACCACGTGACGTTGCGCATTTACTGTCTAATTATCTAATGTCTATAGCGACTGTATTGAAATTTATTGTACGCCGCTTCGTGGAAAGTACACGAAAAGATTAAAGTATCCTGATAGATTCGTGTACCGCGTTTTTCAAATTTTAACTGTTTTTAAAATATGATGTTAGATACACCATTTAAAATACTATGATATTATGAATTAATATAGGGAAGAATTGTAGTAAAAGTGTGTCCCGACTTGGGATCGAACCCAGATTACTATTGTCAATATGTGTGTGCAATGTTGTGCTACATCAACATCAATTTTGAGCCGCGAAAATCTACTCATGCATAAGAGTAATGCAATATCTGTATAACCAATTTGTTTGTGTATAGGCATATTCACTTTCGTAGGGCACTGGTATGTTCATACTTGTTCGATGGGTACTTACACATGTCCAGTCTTACAATTTCCCAATAACTACTTATTCGGCGAATAGCTTGTTGTCTCCATGGCAACGACCAATCAAAACCCTTGAAATCCTCAATATAGCTTAATTGCTACAAATAACTTTCTTATGGAGATTGTAAGACCGGCCCTTATTGATATTACATTCTAATATACTGTGGGCCTACCTGCACATCATGTAAACCTCCTACACTTATTGGTTAGCGTATAAACTAATCAAATAATAGATCGAGGTCGACAAACAATGTACAATGTACCCACCTCAATTTGATCATGGCACGTAGCAAGTTTTGTCCTGGGCTTTGTTCCACTGTTCTACAGCTCTAGTGGGCAGTGGAACGTTACATGAAAATGTTTTTAGACAGAACTAGACGTTGTTTTCCTTAAGTGTCGGAACTTACTCTCCCAAGGGACGAGCACAAAACTTTTCCCGGACACTGATCGTAAAAGATCCCAAACTGTGACCTGCCCGTGTTTATTGCGTGGGAGGTGGATCCGTGGTTAGCTCGAGGATATACTCCAAATATACATAACATGAGACCAGATGGGGATTCTACGATCAAGCACGGAAGTTCTTTTAAAGTTATATCATTGATCATTAATCCATCGATCGATTGATATGATAATAGTGGCTGATATGAATTTTGGAGTCATGCAGTAATTGGTGAAATAATTTTTCTTCATAGAAAATAGATCCTTGTAATGGAGTTTGTAGGAAATTAATGTAAGCATATTTGTTTTTTTTATTTCATGTTAGTAGGGGTGTTTTGTTGTTGTTTTTTGCCTGTTTTTTAACGTGTCATGTTTTCTATGAAATCAAGACAATACGTTGAAAAGCGTGGTTTTAGAAATGTTCTGTTGTGGGACGGACCTATTAACGTAATTATCTTGCGTAATTTGGTGTTTCTTGTCGATGTGTTTATATCTCTTATGAGAGAGACTGATGCTAATTGAGATTTAGTATTCAAGTTGATTATACGTCCCAATGTTTTCTATGAAATCGAGACTATACGTTAAAATGCGTGTTTTTTAAGTGTTTTGTTTTGGGACGGCCCTAAAAACGTAATTATCTCGAGTAATGTGGTGCTTCTCGCATATATTTTTCTATCTATTATTAGAGAGTCTAATGCCAGTTGATATTTAGTATTCAAGTTGGTTCTACGTCCCCATGTCTTCTATGAAATCAACACCATACGTTGAAAAGCGTGGTTTCAGAAGTGTTCAGTTGTGTGACGGACCTATTAACGTAATTATCTCGAGTAATGTGGTGTTTCTCGCACATATTTATGTATATCTTATTAGAGAGTCTAATTCCCGTTAAGATTTTGTATTCAAGTTGATTCTTCGTCCCATGTTTTTTATGAAATCTAAAGACTATACGTTGAAAAGCGTGTTTTAGAATTGCTCTGTTGTGGGGCGGAGCTATAAACGTAATTATCTTAAGTAATGTGGTGTTTCTCACAGATGTGTTTATATTTCTTTTTAAAGAGTCTAATACAATAATACAGTTGTGGGACGGACATATAAACGTAATTATCTCGAGTAATGTGGTGTTCCTCGCAGCTATTTTTCTATCTATTATTAGACAGTCTAATGTTAGTTCAGATAAAGTATATAAGTCTATTGTACGTCCCCATGTTTTCTATGAAATCAAGACTAAACGTTGAAAAGCGTGTTTTAGAAGTGCTCTGTTTTGGGACGAAGCTATAAACGCATATATCTTGAGTTATGTGGTGTTTCTCAGAGATATGTTTATATTTATTTTTAAAGAGTCTATTGCCAATTGAGTTTTAGTATTCAAATCGATTATACGTACCAATATTTTCTATGACATCAAGACTTTACGTGGAAAAGCGTGGATTTAGAAGTGTTTAGTTGTGGGACGGACCTATAAACGTAATTATCTTGAGAAAATTGGTGTTTCTTGTCGATGTGTTTATATCTCCTATTAAAGAGCCTGATACTTATTGAGATTTAGTATTAGAGTTGATTATACGTCCATATGTTTTCTATGAAATCGAGACTATACGTTGAAAAGCGTGTTTTTTTAAAGTGTTTTGTTTTGGTACGGCCCTAAAAACTTAATTATCTCCAGTAATGTGGTGTTTCTCGTATATATTTTATTTTCTATCTCTTATTAGAGAGTCTAATGGCAGTTGAGATTTTGTATTCAAGTTGATTCTACGTCTCATGTTTTCTATGAAATCAAGACTATACGTTGAAAAGCGGGTTTTAGAAGTGCTCTGTTGTAGGACGGACCTATAAACGTAATTATCTCGAGTAATGTGGTGTTTCTCGCAGATATGTTTATATTTCTTTTTAAAGAGTCTAATGCCAATTGAGATTTATTATTCAAGTTGATTCTGCGTCCTTATGTCGTCTTTGAAATCGAGACTATACGTTGAAAAGCGAGGTTTTAGAAGTGTTTGTTGTGGGACGGAGCTATAAACGTAATTATCTGAAGTAATGTGGTTTTTCTCGCAGATGTGTTTATATTTCTTATTAGAAAGTCGAATGGCAATTTGTATTTAGTATTCAAATTGATTCTACGTCCCCATATTTTCTATGAAATCAAGACTATACGTGGAAAAGCGCATGGTTTTAGAAGTGTTCAGTTGTGGGACGGACCTATAAACGTAAATATCTCGTATAATGTGGTGTTTCTCGCAGATATTTTTCTTTTTTTTTTTTTTTGATAGTCTAATGCCAGTTAGATTAAGTATTCAAGTTGATTCTACGTCCCCATGTTTTCTATAAAATCAAGACTATACGTTGAAAAGCGTGTTTTAGAAGTGCTCGATCAGTTGTGGGAGTGAGCTATAAACGTAATTATCTCGAGTAATGTGGTGTTTCTCGCCAATTTGTTTATATCTCTTATTAGAACGTCTGATGGCAATTGAGATTTAGTATTCAAAGTTATTCTACGTCCCCATGTTTTCTATGAAATCAAGACTATACGTTGAAAATGAAGGTTTTAGAAGGGTTCAGTTGTGGGATGGCCCTAAAAACGTAATTATCTCGAGTAATTTGGTGTTTCTCGCAGATGTGTTTCCATCTCTTATTAAGGAGTCTAATGCCAGTTTCAATTTACTATTCAAGTTGATTCTACGTCCCCATGTTTTCTATGAAATCAAGACTATACGTTGAAAAGCGAGATTTTAGAAGTGCTCTGTTGCGGGACGGAGCTATAAACGCAATTATCTCAAGTAATGTGGTGTTTCTAGCAGGTGTGTTTATATTTCTTATTAGAAAGTCTTATGGAAATTAAGATTTAGTATTCAAATTGATTCTACGTCCCCATTTTTTCTATGAAATCAAGACTATACGTGGAAAAGCGTGGTTCTAGAAGTGTTCAGTTGTGGGACGGACATATAAACGTAATTATCTCGAGTAATGTGGTGTTCCTCGCAGCAATTTTTCTATCTATTATTAGACAGTCTAATGTTAGTTCAGATAAAGTATATAAGTCTATTGTACGTCCCCATGTTTTCTATGAAATCAAGACTAAACGTTGAAAAGCGTGTTTTAGAAGTGCTCTGTTTTGGGACGAAGCTATAAACGCATATATCTTGAGTTATGTGGTGTTTCTCAGAGATATGTTTATATTTATTTTTAAAGAGTCTATTGCCAATTGAGTTTTAGTATTCAAATCGATTATACGTACCAATATTTTCTATGACATCAAGACTTTACGTGGAAAAGCGTGGATTTAGAAGTGTTTAGTTGTGGGACGGACCTATAAACGTAATTATCTTGAGAAAATTGGTGTTTCTTGTCGATGTGTTTATATCTCCTATTAAAGAGCCTGATACTTATTGAGATTTAGTATTAGAGTTGATTATACGTCCATATGTTTTCTATGAAATCGAGACTATACGTTGAAAAGCGTGTTTTTTTTAAGTGTTTTGTTTTGGTACGGCCCTAAAAACTTAATTATCTCCAGTAATGTGGTGTTTCTCGTATATATTTTATTTTCTATCTCTTATTAGAGAGTCTAATGGCAGTTGAGATTTTGTATTCAAGTTGATTCTACGTCTCATGTTTTCTATGAAATCAAGACTATACGTTGAAAAGCGGGTTTTAGAAGTGCTCTGTTGTAGGACGGACCTATAAACGTAATTATCTCGAGTAATGTGGTGTTTCTCGCAGATATGTTTATATTTCTTTTCAAAGAGTCTAATGCCAATTGAGATTTATTATTCAAGTTGATTCTGCGTCCTTATGTCGTCTTTGAAATCGAGACTATACGTTGAAAAGCGAGGTTTTAGAAGTGTTTGTTGTGGGACGGAGCTATAAACGTAATTATCTGAAGTAATGTGGTTTTTCTCGCAGATGTGTTTATATTTCTTATTAGAAAGTCGAATGGCAATTTGTATTTAGTATTCAAATTGATTCTACGTCCCCATATTTTCTATGAAATCAAGACTATACGTGGAAAAGCGCATGGTTTTAGAAGTGTTCAGTTGTGGGACGGACCTATAAACGTAAATATCTCGTATAATGTGGTGTTTCTCGCAGATATTTTTCTATTTTTTTTTTTTTTTTGATAGTCTAATGCCAGTTAGATTAAGTATTCAAGTTGATTCTACGTCCCCATGTTTTCTATAAAATCAAGACTATACGTTGAAAAGCGTGTTTTAGAAGTGCTCGATCAGTTGTGGGAGTGAGCTATAAACGTAATTATCTCGAGTAATGTGGTGTTTCTCGCCAATTTGTTTATATCTCTTATTAGAACGTCTGATGGCAATTGAGATTTAGTATTCAAAGTTATTCTACGTCCCCATGTTTTCTATGAAATCAAGACTATACGTTGAAAATGAAGGTTTTAGAAGGGTTCAGTTGTGGGATGGCCCTAAAAACGTAATTATCTCGAGTAATTTGGTGTTTCTCGCAGATGTGTTTATATATCTTATAAGAGATGTCTTGTGCCAATTGAGATTTAGAATTCAAGTTGATTTTGATCAACTGGTACTGGTTAGTAGGGGTTCATTAAATCTGATCAATTCAATTGTTATATAATATACTTTAAATTTGGTACTCAGTTCATTAGTATCAGGAAATGTTTGTGAGCCACCAATATATAGAGTTTCTAACTACTTAAACGAGATTTTAACCCACTTGAAATTGCTCGTGTCAAAATTCTATAATACAAGGCCAAGAAAATGATCTATTGTATTACAGTAGTGAAACGCAAGTTCCAACACCTGAGGTTTATATAACCTGCTGCATTTGTTATCATTTCATTATGCTCCGTCGGTTTTGTGCAATAATTGTCTGGAGCTCCGGTGAGCGGTGAGCAGCACTTCTATATGAAGGCAACTCGGCAACAACAGCTGATAAAATAACATGGTAAATTAAGTCAAAACATGAGTTTAAACCACCAGAACGACGGTTACAGGATACAAGAATACATCCCTTGGTTCCCTGGGTTCGTATCATAATGTGTAATTCAATTTATGTACAACATTATAATACACTACCCACGAATACAATTAGTTGCCGCTAGAAATATCGTCTACAACACTGTTTCTAGATAACGTCCTTACGTTTATATATAATAATATTAATAATTATAATAATTGTAAGGTAAGTAATACTAACTGGTTTTAAGTGCACATGGAATTACTTGACATTTATGTCCGTACACATTGGTCACACCAGTTGGGTTGACCGTGTTTGTAAAGAACATGTATGCATCTATTACAACAATAAAATAAATAATAATGTTAATAACATAACGATAAATTGTTAAAAAACCATAAGTTGAAATTGGCCAATTATAAATGTTTGTCCACCTAATGTCCTAACCTGCGGTAACTCCGATTTCCGCCGAATCAAATTTCTTTAAACATTCGTAAAATTGTCAAAAAGGAAATCGAAACCTGTCATCCTTTCAGAATTTACTGTTCATGTTTCTTTATTGCAAAAAATGTTACCGTTTTTTCAAATGTACTCAATGAACTTTTGTAATGTGTTCTTGCAACACGTATTGCACCACCTAAATAAAACCATTTGAAAAACTGAAATATTTATTTCAACAAAGAAACATTCATAAGAACGAGTACTAAATTATATTTATAGCGAAACCTTCAAAGCATTTGTGCAGAGAGAAATCGGGTGTTCCTCAGGTTAGGTGGCCATAGACCCATAAAATAAAAACGCACCATTCGTATATTTAGCACAACGTTTCGGCAAATAAAATCCCCATTTGTACCCACAAATATCAGTTTGTGTTGCATGATTACAGAATCACTTAAAGGCAGTTTACCTTGTACAGCCTTGTTTTTCTCGTTAGGGTGGAATTTGTTTTACTCTACGCACGTTAGGCAATTGGTGGACAGTGTCCCGTGAGGGGTGGCTGGTCAGAAGTCAGTGGGTGGGTTAGTGTCCCCGTAGAGCAGCCCTTGTAGTCAGTTTGTCTGCCAAGCCCAGGAGGTAACTGACCCAGATGAACGCATACGCAATGTTGACGAAACATACTACCCAACATACAAACATCAGTTGCGCGGGCTCACTCGAGTTATGCAATAATTATATTTCCGGTGTGGCACTATTCCTGACACGGGAGTAGATGAAAAGTGATGTTTCACACAGGGGGGTGTATGTAATCTCTTATAGCGTGGTGATATTCCTTTCTCGGTCGAAACTGTTCTCGGTCGACCATAGCTCTATAGTGGACGCCACTCTTAGTCGAAACCAAACCGGACGCTGAAGAAGGAGCATCAATTCAACGCGCGCGACTTGAAAACTCTCCTCAGTGATGCCCGATCCACCCTATAGTCGTTCCACAGCAACTTTGGGGCTGGGGACGTCACACATGAGTGAGGCTTGGCCAACCAAATGTGAGTATTGGTGAAAGCCGCCCGCTGATTGGCTCCGACACGCCCATCTGTGACGTCCCCAGCACCATAGTTGCTGTGGAGCGCCTTTATCTTCCTTGAAGAGACGTGTGCGTTACGGTGCATCGCCCCTCTCCCCGTATTGACAAGGGAGATGCGACAACACAGCTTTGCGAGAAAAACATGGCTCAAGAACGTATCCTAATTGGCTATAGTCAGGTAGTGCCCCTCACCCCTCGCGGACCGCCGTGACCACGTGCAGCGCACAAAAGTAGCCCTTACGAACTCTATTTTCAAACAACCGCGCAGACAAATCGAACCCGCCTCATAAAGTCGCTTCCGGTTTGGTTCCGACTAAGAGTGGCGTCTACTATAGCTATGACGCTCACTTCCCTGGTTTGTCAGCCGACGTGGACGCTACTCTGTCGCCCCCCAGTGTATACATAACTTAAACATTCTAAATCTGTCACGGCCATGGTACGGGTAATGTCACCACCAACAACCCCATGTCTTGGTCAACTCTCACCGCGCGTCACGATTAGTTGGCTTGGTATAGTTGGATGGTGGCCGAATTGCGTATTTCGAAGCAGAGGCTGAAATGAGTGAATACCTTGGAGCGAATGAGAATACAAATTGTGTTTCTTCGGAATGTGTACGACGATTGATAGAAAGCTGAATGAAATAATTTTCTGATAAGATGGATATGGTATTTTTGGTATGTGTCCGATGATTGATAGAAAGCTGAATGAAATAATGTTCCCATAAGTATGAATATGGTATTTTTGGTATGTGTCCGATGATTGATAGGAAGCTGAATGAAATAATGTTCCCATAAGTATGAATATGGTATTTTTGGTAACAACAGTTCTAGAGTGAAGATTCATTGATTGATCTCTCAACCGCCAGTCGTGATTTGCTACGTCACAGAGCCTTGATTACCTCACAGGGATGTGAGGCAGATCTTTTAAACTTCAATGACACATTAATATACTCTATTTAACATACATAGTTGTTGTGCTTGAAATATGTGTAATTTTAGCTAAATTAATAGTTTCTAAAGTATAATACTAAAACTAGTAATACCCTTTAAAACCAAATTTCTTTGAACCGCGAGTTTAAATTATTTGTATAAGTTTGTGATTAGGGGGCGGAGCGAATGATTAAATTGTTGAAATACTTTTCTACAGGGTAATTCGCTTTGCCTGTAATGTGTCTCGAAGTTACACCGAATGTATTGACTTCTCTCTCTCTCTCTCTCTCTCTCTCTCTCTCTCTCTCTCCCCTCTCTCCTCTCTCTCTCTCTCTCTCTCTCTCTCTCTCTCTCTCTCTCTCTCTCTCTCTCTCTCTCTCTCTCTCTCTCTCTCTCTCTCTCTCTCTCTCTCTCTCTCTCTCTCTCTCTCTCTCTCTCTCTCTCGCTCTCGTGTCCCGCTGAAGCTACCAACTGGTAGAGAGCAAACAATATGCAGCACACAAATTACACACGTTCGGTAATTCGCGTATTGTGGATGTACCATTGCCCTCATTGCGAAACCAATTGTTGTCTATGCACCGTCAGGTTGAATGAGTATCTCGTTGATTCCATGTGTTGTTTCGATCAGAAATACTGCTAGATCCCATACCTGGAAAAACATCACAATGCTATTCTTACGGGAGAAATGTTTAATAGCAATGTTCAAACATTATTTTCTGGAGCTCGTGGGACCCAAATTTGTACAAAATCCGGGCAGTATATTTTGCATTAATTTTTGTTCACACTCAGTTACGATAAATGATTTTCCTTACTAATTAGACTTAGGCCCGGTTTTTCAATCTGTCATTAACGGGGTCGTTAGGTGACGGTCCGTTATTTGCGTAGATGTTATTGGTTTACAGATTACAGACCTTCAGCTAACGGCCCCGTTAATGATCCGTTAACTGATTGAAAAACCGGACCTTGGCCAATAATATTTCTCCGGCTTAGTGAGTGACATTGTTGAGTGCTTTACTGAAGCATCACAACCAACTTATGCACTCGCTATACCAAACTTGTGCAGCACTTTAATGTGGGATATGTGTCCTTGACATACATTTGGGGCATAAATTTAGCCACCTATGCAAGTGTATTGTTTGAATTAATTAATGCAGCTGTACATACCTACGGAAAGATATATTGCGTATATTATGGACTAAACACCCAGGTGACTTTTTATTGTATATCACGTATTCTTAAAATTGTATAGGTACTGTTTTTATGTTAGTTTGGTTCGTACCAAATGTGAACCCAAGACCAAAGTTTTATTGGCCTAAATGGATTAAAAATGAAATAACTTTCGTTATAATTATCTCAGTAAACTAGGCATATCTGCCTCAATGTACATATGTTACTAATACTGATAATTTTACACTGAGTATAATTATTCATCGTTAATATGCATGATAATTGTACTGCACTGTCCGCAAGTTGTGTGTAAACATAATATTGTTGGATAGACAAAGAAAGTAACTTGCTTATTTTAATAAAAACACCGTAAGAATCTGTGATCTTCACCAGATATCCTCTTTAAACGTTTTGATCTTGGACATACGACGGTCGGTGGCCACTGCTAAGTTCCAGTCAGGCGTCTCAACTCTTTCTCAAGTATTGGTTAAAGGGGTTCCGTGGTTGGGGGAGGGAAGGGGAGGGGGGAACTTGTGGAGTTTTGCGTGTGTAGAATAGGTAGGTCCAGGGCAGACCGCTTACCACCCGAGGCAAAAACAATTGACGATTCCATTTTTTCCCAAGTGGCCAGAAAATCCGGTTGGGGAGCAAACATTTCAGTACTACATATTGGCTTGAAGCTCGTATGAGAGCGAGAGTGTAAATATATTTCTGTAAATCTTAATTTAAAAAAGTTAATGTATAGGGTTATTCTCTTTTATATATATATATGTATATATATATGTTTCGCATGGACATTTTTTCAAGAAATATATACGTACGTATATGTCTTGAAAAGGACGACACTAAAGTCGTTGAAACGTTGACTTATTATTTTAAATACAATTTTGAATTGGTAAAACCAAAAAATGTTTTCTTACTTTATACATATATATATATATATATATATATATATATATATGTATGTATGTATGATAAAACGAAATTTTATGGAGTTTATTTTTACTTTGAACACCACATTTTCAAGGTTTAGACTCTAGATGTACGACGCGTCATTCCTGTATGATAGGTTAGCCGCAAAGTGATGTCTTTGTTGTGCTCGGTGCGACAATGACCAAAGATCTTTTCTCCTCCCCCTCCCCCTTCCCCTCCCCCTCCCCCTCCGTAGGCCGCGTTGCAGTAGCCAACCTGTCCTCCAAAATAGGTTTCCATCTATGGACAAAATGTTTGCCATAATTTCTCCTGACAAATCTCTTATCACAAATATCTTATTTGCTCTACAAAAACTCTTTCTTCAAGTGTGTTTTGTAGAATAGCACATGAAACAATGAACATAAATCTCCTAAAATTATTTTCGTTTTGATAACGAAACTACATCTCGTTTTGATAATATAATTAATTAATTCAATATGATATTTATACATGACGAAATTCCGCTATGGAATATGTTTAAACATATATGTCATTTTGCAAAGTGAAGGGTTTTTCTTTTTGGTAAAAGATGAGTTATCATTCACGTCAGCTTCAACGATTAATCAAGCTAGAGAAGTCCGTTCGCACTGGGTGATTAATGTAGTAGTTCCCGTTACTCTCGGCGGGGTTTAACTACCCTCATTTAACCTAGTTCCAGGCATTAATACTCACACTCAGGTTAACTACCCTCATTTAACCTAGTTCCAGGCATTAATACTCACACTCAGGTTAACTACCCTCATTGAACCTAGTTCCAGGCATTAATACTCACACTCAGGTTAACTACCCTCATTTAACCTAGTTCCAGGCATTAATACTCACACTCAGGTTAACTACCCTCATTTAACCTAGTTCCAGGCATTAATACTCACACTCAGGTTAACTACCCTCATTGAACCTAGTTCCAGGCATTCATACTCACACTCATGTTAACTACCCTCATTTAACCTAGTTCCAGGCATTAATACTCACACTCAGGTTAACTACCCTCATTTAACCTAGTTCCAGGCATTAATACTCACACTCAGGTTAACTACCCTCATTGAACCTAGTTCCAGGCATTCATACTCACACTCAGGTTAACTACCCTCATTTAACCTAGTTCCAGGCATTAATACTCACACTCAGGTTAACTACCCTCATTGAACCTAGTTCCAGGCATTCATACTCACACTCAGGTTAACTACCCTCATTGAACCTAGTTCCAGGCATTCATACTCACACTCAGGTTAACTACCCTCATTGAACCTAGTTCCAGGCATTCATACTCACACTCAGGTTAACTACACTCATTGAACCTAGTTCCAGGCATTAATACTCACACTCAGGTTAACTACCCTCATTGAACCTAGTTCCAGGCATTAATACTCACACTCAGGTTAACTACCCTCATTTAACCTAGTTCCAGGCATTAATACTCACACTCAGGTTAACTACCCTCATTGAACCTAGTTCCAGGCATTCATACTCACACTCAGGTTAACTACCTTCATTGAACCTAGTTCCAGGCATTCATACTCACACTCAGGTTAACTACCCTCATTGAACCTAGTTCCAGGCATTCATACTCACACTCAGGTTAACTACCCTCATTGAACCTAGTTCCAGGCATTCATACTCACACTCAGGTTAACTACCCTCATTGAACCTAGTTCCAGGCATTCATACTCACACTCAGGTTAACTACACTCATTGAACCTAGTTCCAGGCATTAATACTCACACTCAGGTTAACTACCCTCATTGAACCTAGTTCCAGGCATTAATACTCACACTCAGGTTAACTACCCTCATTTAACCTAGTTCCAGGCATTAATACTCACACTCAGGTTAACTACCCTCATTGAACCTAGTTCCAGGCATTAATACTCACACTCATGTTAACTACCCTCATTGAACCTAGTTCCAGGCATTCATACTCACACTCAGGTTAACTACACTCATTGAACCTAGTTCCAGGCATTAATACTCACACTCAGGTTAACTACCCTCATTGAACCTAGTTCCAGGCATTAATACTCACACTCATGTTAACTACCCTCATTGAACCTAGTTCCAGGCATTCATACTCACACTCATGTTAACTACACTCATTGAACCTAGTTCCAGGCATTCATACTCACACTCATGTTAACTACCCTCATTGAACCTAGTTCCAGGCATTCATACTCACACTCATGTTAACTACCCTCATTGAACCTAGTTCCAGGCATTCATACTCACACTCATGTTAACTACCCTCATTTAACCTAGTTCCAGGCATTCATACTCACACTCATGTTAACTACCCTCATTGAACCTAGTTCCAGGCATTAATACTCACACTCAGGTTAACTACCCTCATTGAACCTAGTTCCAGGCATTAATACTCACACTCAGGTTAACTACCCTCATTGAACCTAGTTCCAGGCATTCATACTCACACTCATGTTAACTACCCTCATTGAACCTAGTTCCAGGCATTCATACTCACACTCATGTTAACTACCCTCATTGAACCTAGTTCCAGGCATTCATACTCACACTCATGTTAACTACCCTCATTTAACCTAGTTCCAGGCATTCATACTCACACTCATGTTAACTACCCTCATTTAACCTAGTTCCAGGCATTAATACTCACACTCAGGTTAACTACCCTCATTGAACCTAGTTCCAGGCATTAATACTCACACTCAGGTTAACTACCCTCATTGAACCTAGTTCCAGGCATTCATACTCACACTCATGTTAACTACCCTCATTTAACCTAGTTCCAGGCATTCATACTCACACTCATGTTAACTACCCTCATTTAACCTAGTTCCAGGCATTCATACTCACACTCATGTTAACTACCCTCATTTAACCTAGTTCCAGGCATTAATACTCACACACAGGTTTAACTACCCTCATTTAACCTTTTTTCAGGCATTCATACTCACACACTCAAATACCGGCGTCCAGGGGAATGCCATTGAGGAGGATTTAAAATGAAATGAAGATGTGTTTATATAGGTTGGTGTTCCATGTTTTTTTATTTGTTTCAGCGAGTGTACGAGGAGTACAGGAGGTTTTCTCGTAAGGAAATAGGACCTGAACGGAGTAAGTGTAGCTTACCCAGTTTCCATTACTGTCGTCTGCTCGAGTAGTGTTTCGAAATGGGTTATGGCCAGCTGGCACGACGGTATATGTACTATCTATGTAGTTTGTTTGAAAATGTGAGACAGTGGTATTTCTCACCTAGACTATTTTGTGAACCCCTCAGCTAGTTTTAAACAAGATGAAACTATCTTTGAGAAACTTGACGTATTAAACGCAAAGGTAGACGGTATTAAAGAATCAGCTAGCTGTCACTAAACTCTTTCCAGCCATGTGACTCAAATTGGAATAGTAATAATAATAATGCATAGTATTTGGAACAAGAATCGAATGCCCAGTGCATGATTCCATTTGGAGTTAACCAATGAAACGGCTTAAAAGCCATTTTGTGATTAAAAATTGAGTAATATTTACATTTAGGGATGGTCTATACCCACAATGGTAAAAAAGCTCGTTTCGTTCTGACGAGGGACCGGGTGGAAAATAAATACTATATCTTTGAAAATATTTTTTTCTAAAAGAGAGGTGATTATTTTAAACCTTAAATTAGATACGGATTACTTTTAATGTCTACTTTTACTCTCACACCATCTCAAAATATTAAAATCCATTGAAAGTTATGTGAACGGATAATTCTGAAGTGTAAATGTATACCTTTTATTACCGTTCACAGAAGAACGCCCTAGTACTGTACCCAAATCACAACAGACACATATTTTAAAAGCGTCTGTTACTAAAGAACTGAACATGCCAAAGCTTCTAGCTAGAGTGATGTTCTCCGAATAAGCTATAGTTTCACTGCCCTGTTTGTTTCACTGAACGAGGCAAATTATTTACTCGTGACTAAAGGATAAAATAGGTCAATGTGTATTGTATACTATAGAGATACGGAATATACTGTGGTGCTACCAACTGAAAAATTACACAGCAGTGTATTTGGAATGGAAACGCATTCAAAATCCCCTTTTCAACCCGTCAATCTTGCATGCTTTCCAGCTATTTAAATAGATGCCAAAGCAGGGAATTTAGCAATTAATCCTGCAATAATTAGTGTCTTTCATACAGAACAGCTATTGTTTAGAATTCGATTCTTCAAATGTTAAAGGAAGCTTGTTTTTATAGAACCGGGTACGGAGACTATACAAAGCGCATACGGTACATACACAATGGTTGGTTTAGTACAGAACAAAACATAGATCCAGATACATCATCCACTGTATTGCTTTATTGTTACAAATGTTCATTAGTGATCCTCTGAGTTGTATTCATTCAGTGGCGTATACAGGGGTGTATCACATACCCAAATATCCCCTTTATGACTTCCTTCAATTGATGTACTTTCAATAGTATTTGATGCTATATTCATAAACAATGTTTGGATCATATTTTTTTTTTATACATTTTGAATTTTTACTTTTCAATTTAACAAGCCATTGTTATTTATTCATATTTATCACAAACTTTTAAATGGTATTTGTATTCATCCTTACTATTGTACCTGAATGTTTTATTGAATTAGTGTCAATGTATTTTAGTTAGTTTTCCCGCTTGGTGGAGGTGCCGGGTGTAGGACCTTTGTGATGGGATAAAGAAACAATGATAACAATCATTATTATTCTTATTCTTATTATTAATATTGGAAATCCAAACAAACGCTATCACACCTGTGTTTCTAATCGCTAATTGTTTCTTTACAAACGCATAAGGGTTTGACAGAAAACCGAATTAAAAACTTAATCATAATATGAGTAAACAGTTTTGTAACAGTTCTATATTTATAGCTTCTTTACTTCTAAATTTTGTATGTAAATTTGAAACATTTCCTTCACATTTTTACATTGTTCCTTTTAAATGTTTTATATGTATTTCTAGAATGTATGTTTACATCTTCGAATAAGCGAGAACTTGAATAATGCAACCTATGCTGAATACATGAGGTGATATTTGTCTCATATGCTGATATCTGAATTGCTAAAGACATCTCTAAAAATAAAAACAAAACGTATGGCAATCGAGTTTTGCTGCGATCAATATTCTGCTACTAAACTACTAAATGCAAACATTTTACTATCTATTTGCATAATGTATAACATGAGTTTAGTGTCTTCAACCCTCTGAAGTATAAAGCATGCATTAAAAATACCTTGTACATAATATTAAGTTGTACGACTCTCTTACAAGTAACTTGTAAACTCAATTTATTCATGTCATTTGAAATGTGTATAACCATCTTTGTAAAACTGCTGGATGACAAGGGAATAAAACTAAGTTCATTGAAATATTAGTAATAATATGTAAATAATGATCAAAATGATACATTAATGTATGGCATTTCTTCCACATTGAAGTTTTTAAAGGTAGTACATTGACGTGGGTGATGTTTGAGCTTTCGTTTCATATGTTGTCAAAGATGCTAGTCGAGACGATGAGTGAGGGATTTATGAAGATGTAAATACGAACACGGCATCCATGGCCAAGAGGAGGTTTGAACCTAGAATGCAGGAAAGCGACGAGATGACTTCAGTTGTCCTGACGACAGAGTCCACAGCGACCCGGAAACGTCGAGATGCAAAGTAAGTGTACCCGACGTGGCGGAATAATCCGACATGTTCTTCATAATTTTACTAACCTGGGCCACGGAAGCCCGAGTATTTTAATGATAATATAGGGACGAGAACGAAACTACAAAGCTAGTTAGGGAAATGAAAGGTGTAGAAAAAGAAACGATGAATGAGATAGAGACAGAAAATAGTACAAATCCCGATGTCCGCGAGATTTTTTATTTCATTCGTTTTTGCTAAACTTGCAAGATTTTCTCGGTCCCTTTAGGCTTGCCCACTCTCGAAGGCATACTTATAACCTAATGTACTTTCCAGTCACGTACATGAGACATGTTTAGCCGAAAATACTATATATTGCCATTAGTTGTCAATAATAGAGCTTGACAACACACACAAAAACTTTGGTCCACTGTGGAAAGAATCATTGGGGAGGTTAAAATTGTTTCCGGTTATTGAATTTATAGACAGCCAAAACGCGATAAGCTTGTCACTCAAGCCGGACGAACAAGTGAACCAAAAATATGTTTTATGATTGTATCCCTCCCACAAAACATTATTCAAAGCAAGAAACGAAACTACATTGAAATTATATCGAAAGCGAGGTGTATTCTTTAGCTGAAAAACATTGTCAAGTAATATTTTGTAGCTCTTTCCAAAATTTATGTATCATTTATTTTATTGCAATTTATTCTACGATTAGCTTCCTGTACAGCATTGTGTTATAGTTGTATCCCGACATGTTAAAATGGTAAGAAGCACCCGTATACATACATTCCGCATAATAGGTGACTGCTAATATTTTATAAGAAATTGTTTTTAATAATAAAATCTTCTAAAACAGCTGACAATTCGACAACAAACCTGGAAAGTGTGCCTTCAAATAATGAGACGGATACAGCACGTAGGTATAGTCTATAGGTTGTATGTGAATGACTATTCATGAAAATGTTCTGTCAAATTTAGTTATCAATAATATCATAATATTTTAAATTCTAGAGTTATGGAAGCTTAATCCAGTTAAATGTACAAAGTTGGAGGTAATTAATTAATATCGTTATCAGTGATCACAACGATTAATTTGTTGATTATTCACTTCATTAAAATGTTTATGTATGTTACATACAAAATAATCTCTTAAGCCTTCATGGTCCGTCAAAACAGCCAACGAATTAATTTATTGGCTTCATCATTTCGTTCTGTTAAGGTATAACAATTCCGTTTAAAAGATCACGAGTGTATTATGGTACCAGTTTGCCAATTATTATTAATGATATTAATTCACGCTTTAAACTTTCCCGGTAATAATGAACACACAAAACGAGAACCACCGCCAGCGCCACAGCCACCAGTACCCAGGCTGACAGCTATACCCCCTCAGTGTCCGGCGAGAGCCAAAAAGGAGCAGTCGCATTAGGAAACGCTCTGGACACTCCTGATGATGAGGCCCTCACAGAACGGACGAAACGTTTAGGTAAGTCACCTCATCTCCCACGACGCGGCGTAATATCCCGTCTTTGTTTTAATTTTATTTCAATAATATTATTATTATAATTATTATTATTATTATTATTATTATTATTATTATTATTATTATTATTATTATTATTATTATTACTATTACTATTATTAGTATTATTATTATTATTATTATTATTATTATTATTATTATTATTATTACTATTTATATATATATATATATATGTATATATATATATATGTGAAATCCAGAAATTAAAAAACTGGATTTCACATAACTACCACGTCAAGAGTGTTCTTGAAAAATATTCATATAGATATATATATATATATATCTGCTCCCTGTGCCCAACAATGAAATCGGGTAGGAGATTATTAATAAAAAATATTTTATTCCATACCAGTAGTGATACACATTTTAATTAAACATAATATGCAATACATAGTAAAATCCGTCAATGTTTTGTACATAAACATAATACACATGTATTACAAATGACAATCATGCTGTGTTCGGTTCTGTATCTCTCTAAACACCAAACAAAGACATCCAATGTTTCTAAAAGCGAGAAAGAAGAAGTGAAACAGACTCAGACGTCTGATTGGTTGTTTGTTTAATGACGTCACGTCTTCAGTGTCCTCGAGATTTCGAGCCATTAAGATCGACCACGGTTGTAAATGGTTCCGAACAATCAAACACAAATGTTTTGTCCTATGTTGAATCAATAATAATTTATGAGGAGTCGTTCGATAGGTTCGGGCCTGTGTAATTACAGCTAGGGAAGGGTCTTGCGATAGAAGTCTACCTAGCTTACTAGCCAAGGGTTTGCGCGGTGCTTCGGCTAGTAAAAGAACATTAACAACGCGGAATTCAATTAAGCCTTGTAAAAGCCACTAGAGTGGTTAATAGTTAAAGTGGGGGACGCCGAAACCGAAATGATGTCAACGAAAATGGTTCCGTAGGATCGTTCATTTGTTTAGCTTTTCTACATTATGTTACATCCACACGTACCAACGAATGTTTAATTAATTGTTACAGGAATAAATAGTGTATTTTGGATAAGTTTGATTATTATCAATTTTGCACTGAATATATGAATTTAAAGAATGTATCTATAAAATAAAAACGTTCAGTTTATTGGATTAGTAAAATAGATAACTTTTATAAAAATATTTTCCTATGTCTTATACAATTAACTTTTTTTAAGTAATCCATTCCTTCTGTGTTTGGGTTAAAAATGGCCAAATTATAAAAGCTTGAAATAGTATTTTGAACGCATTAAATTATTTTGAGCACTGAACTTTCAACGATTGAAATGTTTGTTCGCATACAGAGCAAAATGTGTGCCCGCTAGGTAATAGAATGCACCATTTAATTTACCTTATTCTGTAACTTTCTTTCGTGTTATTAAACTTTTATGGACAAAATAAATTGCTTGGGTGCCTGGTAAATTGGTAGCTAAACTTTGGACTTGTTATAGAAAAAAAACGAAAGTAGTGAGATTAAATTATATGATTTCCTAAAACTTGTGGTGGACTTTTTTTATACGAAGTAACTGCCCATCAACCTTGCCTGGGACATTGTTTTGTTTGTTGGTCTAGTAATCCGGTGATCCCACATTACAAGCTGTAATCCTGGTTTGGGCATGGGTGTCATTTGGTGGGTTTTCCTGTTCACATATTCCTTTTCATCTCGAAAATGTGTCATAGAATTGAAATAAACACCGGCGTCAATTTAAATCATTCATTATTCTATTAGCCGATCTACCGTAATAAGTAAGATATGTTACTTAATAACCGTAAAATATATATACAAGGATCCTCGACGCAGTTGGCCTCGGTCTGAGGAAGGAGTAGGAACGGGTTACTCCGAAAATTCACCGTTTTTTTTAAAAGTAAGTGACCTTGGTATCGTTTTACAATTGTGTGTGTGTTTTTAACATTATTCATGGGTCAATATGTTTCTGCGTGTGACACATATATTTTAGTCTATACTAGTCCTGACATTGCTAGTTCCTACCGACTTCAGGTCCTTATATCTACTGCCCCATGCATTCAGAGACGCTGTTTAAACGTACATTATAACCAATTACTGTTCACACATTTGTAAAGCGGTATTCCGCTGAGTAAAGTACACTAGTCTTATTAATCACTCCCGCTGTGTAGGGAATTTTCAATGAACCAACATACGATCATCGCTAATTGATCTGTTTTAACTAGATTAGGAACTATTAAGGTACGTAATTAAGTTGGAATCATTTGACTTTGCTATTTCGTAAGCTTGGACTAGATATGTTGAATCAACATTTTAGTTACTGTACACCTTTCTGGTGTTTCTATAGCATTAGTCTTCTTAAATAAACTGAATTGTATTAATTGTAGTTGTGTTCATGTTATATTGGAAAAAAATACATTGAAAGAAACACACCGTGAAACCTCGTTCGGAAAACATGGTTTATGGTCGACCACGGCCGAAACGCCCACTAAGAATGGCGTGTTATAGATTCAGTTTATTTTGATACACAGTGAAAAATGTCCAAGCGTCCAGCATCACTTATCGTTAATCACGAAAGTTAGAGTTGACCGAACTTGTCGTTTCACAGAAAGAAATTATCACACTTGGCAAAAAAATACCTTGTAACTATTCAGTTTTTCAAAAAAATCTTATCGTTTTTTATGTAGGAATGAAACAGTTTTAATTATTAATTTTAATTTATTTCTTGAATTAACACTACACAACTTGACTCACTTAGTCGATTAGGTTCTAACCCACTATCCTGTTTTAAATTCGGAGATAAGCTCGGCACAGTTCTCCAAATTATTTCCTCTTTACCCATATTCAAATTTGTCCATTTGCAATACAGACCGTATTCAGGGTTATCTTTTCTATTGATTCAAATATAGGTCAACCTCTCCCGTTTTCCAATAACAATTATTTCTCGGTCGTGTTCTTCAGATTTCAATGTGCTTAAAAATGTATTCCACTTAACTTCCCTGTATTTAATGACATTCTCCAATAAAATTATTTTAATTTGCTCTGAAGACAATTGTTCGATATTTCCCCCGATGGGATTGAAATCACAAAATGTAAATATTAACATTTTTCCACCAGTATAACTATTATACAGATTATTTTACAATCGTGTATGTTTCTTTCAAGGTTCCTAATTTGGGGTTTAACTTTAAATCTGTACAGTTATCAACGGGAATTGGTTTTTACATCTCATTGTAGTCTAATATAAATGTATTATGTAAAAAGTACTTAGCGGCTGTATAAATTGGTGAATACATATTTTGGATACAACTTGTGTGATTTTTGTACATGAAGAAGGATGCGGATATAAAATGACATTCACACAGATATTCTTCATTAAGCAACTTTGTCATCTGGTATTTTACTGTACTATTTTACTCTTGTTTTGCTATATTGATATTCAGTTCTAATTCTAAAACTTCATTATCAAACTTAAATGTAAATTAATATCACACATAATAAGTCAAGTTTTAAAGAAATAAATCATGTTATGATGCCAGGACAACTTGTTTATTTAGTGATACACGTAGTCGTGATCTCTCTCGCTCTCACATAAACTCGCAGGCTTATCAATCCAATGATTACCTTCAATCTGCAATAAGTCCAAGACACCATCTAGTCCTAAAATAGTTCCATTGCAATACCGTTGATCGGCCGGCACTGTAGTAACTCTTACTTCAAAAGAGAGAACAAAGGTGAAGCCACGTAGCCATGCATATTCCCCGTTAGACTACGCGAGGTGTTTTCAGAGAGGCTGCAAAAAACACACATCAGCTTACCCGTTTTGACAAGCCAAATATCCCACGGGAGTTTACTGCGGACTTACAAACTAAGACTGCCCAAAAGCTGTTAGAGGAACTCAATCCCATCGTAAGCTCCATTACTCTCAAAAATCTACTTTGTAGTATTGCCAATGGTGAGAACTGAACCTATGAACTTTCGGGTCAGAGCTACGGAAATATGTTTGAGCCATAACAACTACATGGAAACAAGATGATTAAGCCCATGCAGTGTGTCTTTTGTATGAATGTATTGCATGCGATACATGACAAAAAGTACAATCAAAGGGTAAGTGTATGGATAAAAAGAAAAAATACAGTGGCTTTATGTAACATCAAAGACCTTTTGGCTGTTTTGTACCATGGCCGTAAAATGTTGATTTTGGGCGAATTATGAGTGGTCACCTTTGAAGTACTGTTCATCCTGTACATCACAAACGTATTTAAATTAACGTTCACGGTGCCTTACTGATGCTGAGGATAATAGTTGACAGGGTGGAAACTGTTACCAGTATTCCATGGGGCCTCCAGCGCGCTCTTTGATGTCTGATCGACTATGAACAGGCACAGATTGAGAAAAGAAAACAAATCCGACGAAATATCGCAAATATTTCGTAGCTGACCTATGTTCTATCATCAAAGAGTTCACATTTTCTCTGAGCTTTGGTGGATCAATTGCCAAAACCGCTTATGCTGAATAGGAATTTCAATGTAGAAATATCTGCCAGGATATGAGCTGTATATCCTTTAAGCAGAATACAATGTTGATTCTTCTTATTATTGCCAACCTACCCTGACAAAGTATTGGAGAAATATCTGCATCTTAAGCTATTTGAAAATGAGTAGTTTATTGTGTATCATCTTAATTTATAGTGTTTCGTTTCATTTATCATGTGTAAACCAAACAGTAACAAACAGCAGTTTGCAGTATTTCTAGCGCCAAAAGATTTATGCTGCCGAAAATTCACCTAGTTGAGTCTACTCTATTCGTCGTGGTTTGTTCAAGATTGTGTATGGATGATAAATCTTCCTGCAAAACGGTCCTGGCTTATTTCAGCATATTATAATGTATCCTTCTTTTGTGGGTAACGTATTTCTAAATATTGAGTTGACTGGCGAAAACTACACAGCACGTCTTTAAAGTTATTGTATTAACTTCACAATTTACAAATGTAATGACAATTGTGTTTAGGTCATTCGTATTTGTTTAGGCTTACGATAGTTTACAGATTATACCCAAATAATGTTATTTAAGTTCGAAATGAAAAATATTTCTGTATGTAGTAATATAGGACATATAAATTGAATCAGCTTATCATTATTACATATTTTACGCTTATTAACAAAATAAACAGTGATCAACCTTCAGGCTATGGAATGCAATTAATCATACATATATTTACTTTATACAGTTCTAAAGCATTGGTTAGCCCCATGGATATAAAACTAATATTCATATCATATGTAAATAGCACGTGTTTAAAATGAACCCGAACTGAAATTTAAATTATTTTTTCACTTTTCCGTGAGTGCTTCGTGCTAATATCAAAATCGACGGTAATAATTTCAATTGCATCAAGTTGTTACAATGTAGTAGTAACTGCTAGCTACTAACTAGCAGCTATCCCTGAACCACGCGAGAACACACCGCAGAACACACGGTTTAGTGGTTGTGTCTAGTTGCCGTGTGCATTAATTAACGTTAGTTATGTATTGTTTGTGTTGCGCTTCTGTTGTGTTTCTGCTGTTCAGTTGTACGCTTGTGTAGTTTCAACGTAATTAGGCCACGGATGAGGTATACCCCCCCCCCCCTATATACCCCCTCAAATCCCTATGTGAGCACAAGTATCTATGGAATTGATAGACATTCGTGTTAGAGCAATTGAAAAGTTACCCCAAAACATTTTAAATTCTTCAAAGTTTAATATTTTCTCTTTACCACACTTTTATTTTAGAACATCACCTAATATAAATATTCATTTTTGTATAAATTACTTGGCCATTGCCTCTTATATTTGAATTACTACTTGGCCATTATTCAGTACTTTTTAAAACATTCGTTAATTGAAGCCATCTCTTCAGAAAATTAAGTATGCCTATTCAGAGGTAGATTCCAGAACTTATTTTTCCATTAAACGGTTGATATTTCCCAGTACCGATGCTCACGATGCGTAAAAAGAGTTGCCTCACTTGTATTTTGTTACTGATCTGAAACCGTATGCAGTTAACAATTCCGCTGGCGTAGTTTTCCCGAATGTATATCACAGCTTTACCGTATTGTCGCAGATTATTAGCACTACCTCACGCTCGCTTTGTGAGACAGCACGCAACCTCCGGTCTAGGCCACTATAGCAGACCTTCCTTTCTTTATCCCTATACTTTAATAGACTCTTTACTAATACAGGAAACTCTGGCACTGTTTAACACGCAGTATATGGCGATACAACGATGCGGCGAACCTAGCGGGATGACTTGACAACAGCAAACACAGCCATTTTTATTTGTTAACAATTTCTATGTTGTTGAACATTTTATTCGATTGTAGCAAATTTAGACTTAAATCATACCGGTTATCGAAATGTCCAATATTTCAATGATGCTTGGATAAAATAAGAGTATTAAAAAGCAGCAATGCATCAGCACCAAGAAGTTCCCACCAGTTATGTTCCAAGTACTAAGTACTAAGTACCAAGCCAAGCCGCTAGGTCTGTCTGTCGCCAGCAACGCTCTCTAGTGTCCTGTCCTGTCGAAGCTTCTATAGAGTATTTGGTCACACATGAGTAGACGCGTTTATACATTGTTTCTAAAGCTGGGTTCCAAAACTTGCTGGTCATGCAATCAACATAATACAACTACTAAAATATATTTAATAATTCTTGGTAATTGTTATTATGCACACTGCAATTTAGGAACATCTATGGCCTTTGAAAAGCACATTCCAACCAAATAAAGGATACACAAATTGTAAATTTTCTACTGATAGTGATAGGTGGTTAATAAAATTGTATGTTTACATTGTATTTAATGTTTTGTAAATTACACTGAGCTGTTCGTGACGTAAAACTCTTAACGGCAGTCATCATCCCATACAACACACATTAACCGATATGTTCGTCTACACACTTGTCAACCCTGGCCAAGTGCATTATGAATGCCTCTAGTCCTGACCCAAAGGTCAATAGGTTGGCAACTTTCACCCCGGCATGTTTATAATCTTCGACGTGCGGCCAGAGAGCGTCAAATTGGGTCAACTTTGGACCGGTAAAAATGTTAGACTAGTTCATTAATCTATTTCAAACGGGAGACAGGTTGACGTACTAGGACTAAGTAGTCTCATAGAGTAGGGGAGAGTTTTGGGGAGAAAATGTGCACTCAGATTGTGGGAACGTGGCGATATTTCTTTAATATTTATTTCTCCTCATTCACATTTACATGTGAATGAAGAGGGTTTGTGGAGGCTGTTATCACTCACAGGTCCAAATACAATTGGTTTCGGATAATCATTACTTAACCAAAATTATGTTTGATTATGATATGTAAAATTATATGATAAAAAGGAGAAAATTTTATAAAAAAAACTGAATGTAAAGGTGGGTAATGAAATATTAAAAAAGTAACATTAAGGATGAAAGAAACTATGTAAGTGAAAAGAAAATGATAGATGTAACGCAGCAAAAATATGTGACAAATAAGATAAATTAAAATACAGATTTTTATGGTGGGAAATAAGGTATATATTATCTATATTATCTATTATCATACTTTGAAACTGTTTACAAGGAAGAAAATAAGAAAAACAATATATGGGAGGACGAATTGATATTAAATTCATAATGAGGGATAAAAAGCACATGGTATCCATATTTTCCACGTTGAAAAATGTTATTATAATAAACTTGAAATTACCATAATCGTTTTCCATCACTTTAATTTAAAACTCACGTTACAAGATTTTGAGCAGTGATTTATAAGGGAACTCTGAGCTTTGCCGCATTGATCATGACTAATGGAGACACTTAAAATTTAACGAGGCGTCGGGAAAGTCTATAAAAAATAAAATTAAGTGTTTCAAAATGTGATAACAAATTTTCAATCACAAATGTGTAATGTATTTTAAATTGCTGTGATAGTTTTAAACGCAGTATTTTCGTAAACATGATAGTATAGCCTATACGTGACAGTTTCACTGAGGCGTCGAATCCTCAGTCATAAACTCAGTCAAGATAATTGTTGTAATTGTAACCAACCATAACCAAAAAAGACGTTCTTCAATTAATGGTTTACTGGTTATGAAAGACGGGATTATACTGATTAATGGTAATCAAAGTGGCCAACATACGAGTAGTATGAAAGATTGAAAGGTCATGATTCTGATCTCACTGTCTGTACAGTCCTGTTGACGGGATTTTTTTTTTTTTTTAATATTTTCCTGCTCGGTCTTATATTATTGTAAATGCAACGGGTTTCGTTATTATTCCATTGAAGGATTTCTTGCAGTGGACGGAAATGCAAAAAACTGGACAATGATAAAAGCCAAAGTTCATCTACGAGGCAATAGACTGTTCATAGATCCGGGTGTCCTGTAAGCATTTACCTGTTCAACTTTGACGGCATGTTAATATTCTCTTTCTCTCTCTCATCGCGAAAGTTAAATCCAGATCCATATAATTAACGCCAGCAAACGTTGTTTGTAATCGTATTATAGGTGTATCGCTAAACAAATTTCCTATCATCATCGTTTTCCGTTCAGAACGAAATTACGAATCTAATCATGCGATGCCCGAGGCTACAAAAACAGATATCATTCCAGGCCATCCTCCGCCCCCTCCCCTCACCCTTCACATTACCCCCCCCCCCCCCCCCCCCTCGCTTCATCCCTACTCCAACCAGCAGCCCAACCGCTATCACTTAGAAAAATTATTGACCTTACTTCAGATGATGAACGAGGTCTCGGGAGATGGTTATTTAGCACCTTCGGGACGGTGATGTATGAAGATGAAAAAATAGCAAATTACATTCATGCCCGCTGAGGTAAGGATGTACGGAATACGGATATTAACGTAAGAACTCTTTAGATACCCCGTGGAGAAACATCGGAAGTCATTCGTACCAACGGATCATTAATTAATCAGATATATATGCGCTAGGTTGGAGCTAAATTTATAAAACCAGTTGGAAGCAGGAACATGGGTGGTGTAAAGTGAAGTTCGTGTTATGAATCTCATTAATTACTTTTGAACTGAATTTGTATTATTATGATTAACATGGTAACTTGTTATGTATCGTGTTTCACAATCGAATAGCATGATAGTATACTGTTTTTTTTTTAAAGGAACTTACTCTATGGACACAGGACGGTTCCTTTGCAAATACAAAGACTGAGTCTTGTAATTTACGATTTATTTGCATCACTTTTGTTTGTGTAATCAAAACGTGGATTCGTTTGGACACGATTCATTCCTCCATCTTGTTTTACCGTCTTGTTCATGTCTTGTATATCTATTACATCTCATCCTGGATTATCTCTTGCCTGTTTTCTGATATCATTCTGCTCTCATCTCTCCCAAGAAACACCATTGTAAAACAGGTATAAACAAAATGTCACAGTTAGATTTCTGTTCTAGCTTTGAGCATATTTAAAGGTTGCATTGTTTTTATTTTTGTAATTGGTTTACTTATTATATTATTGCACAGTTTAATTTAATTCAAGATCGAACCCACATAGAGGCCCACATCTACCTACGGAATAACTTAATATAATGATGTAAAAACTGTCGAAATTTCATCATATCATTTCTTTGAGGCAATCCCAAGAAAAAAAATCATTGCATAACATCACCACAAGCATATTTCCTTTATCACACCTATCGATATTATTATTTTAGAATCTAATAAAAAATGGATTCCTCTCCTTTTAAGATCAGCAAATCAGTCGACATGAAATGTTCGAGATTTATTTGGACAGTGATAAAGCAAACAACAATAATTTAGGAAATAGCACACTTCATTCTGGGTATAGTTGGCTCTTGCTAACTATTGTCATGTTAAGACATGGCTAAGTCCTATAACACCAACCGTTACTATAGTTCCTAACATCTACATAAAAGAGACCCAGTAGCCAGTGATAATTCTAGTCCGTATTAGAATTACTATAACCCAAATAAACTGTCACGGTTAGTTAGGATTGTTTACGTCACTAAGCAGAAGACCGTCTGTATATGTGTGTGTATGAAAGAACGCAAGGTGTATTGACTTTTTTTGGAAAAGCGTTTGTGAAATGAGCACATCCCTACTTTATTTTTAAGATGTGAGATCGGTAAAAGAATAGTTAGAATGAGAAATTTATTTCAAGTAAACTGTTCTCTAAATTGTGAAATCCGTAATCTCAACGATGGCCAATTATTTTTTAAAATGTGAGATCAGTAAAAGATTAGTTAGAATGAGAAAATTATTTCAAGTAAACTGTTCTCTAAATTGTAAAATCCGTAATCTCAACGGAGGCTCAATTGGGGCTCGGTTGTTGTTTCATTGCAATGACGTCACTAGCTCGAGTATTGCGGCGCTATAGTTATCCAACTCCTCCCCAGGTTTCCAATTACGATTACGTTTCATCACTTGAGCTTTTGGTGGCCATTGTCCATTTGACCACCGTTCAATTGCGTCAGTTAGACAGAATGGTCTGGGCCTCAAGCTTGCCTGCAATGTTGTGGGTTACGATGTCGCTTCTGGCCTCTTCCCAAAACCACCCACGAACAACCAGACGTAATAAAAGGGAATCTAACGACAACGTTGTCCGAATGTTTGTCATTATGACAGGAATACAGACCTGACTTTCACCTTATACAGAAATCATGGGGAAAGAAAGCGAGTTTTTGTTGGGAAAGCCAGCGGCATATGAAATGGGACATTGTTTTCTAAGAGAGAGAGGGATTAAGATTCTCACAGAGGTTCCGTTGAAACGTTAGTCGTTTATAAACGGTCATCAGCAGTTCGCTTAAATGTTTTATTTTTAACTTTAGCTCCAGGGTAGGGTAATTAGACACACCCACCCCATATCAAATCTTTCTGCTCGTTATGGTCCGAATGTCGTGGCTTTATATTATCCTTCCGAAACAGCTGTTGCACATCTGCCAATAAATATACGTGGACGTTTTTTGCTAACCTGCTCTTTAAAGATTTCCTTCCATTTAGAAACATATAGCGTGTACATAATAATATCATTATAAACTTTCTTTAAAATCGCCGGTTTCGTTCTTAAAGAAGTCAACAATTCAAATGATGTGATACGTTCTTTTGACCCGAACAAGTCTTAATGTCACCTCAACTGAAGATCTTTCAGTGTCGACGATGATGAAAAATTGTTCTCCCTTGTTTGTTGGCAATATTGTTTCTAAAAAAAAAAGCCATTTAATTACGTAGACACACATGTTTCAGAATAATTTTCTCTCTCCTACGTTAAAAGATGTTCATTCAAATATAATTAATAATAAATATTTCTAAATATGTCTAAATAAAATGACATCGAACGTGAAGGTCAGGATCGAAACGCCGAAGTTATCAACGAATAAGTCATCTGAGGTCCTCGGACAAGAAGATCAAATCTGCTTAGAATAATGGTGACCTTTCTACGCTCGCCATTGTGCATCCAATACAAATCTCTCGGGGCCAAAGATATCTACGAGCTATGATTTTTCATAGTGTAGGGTAAGTTTATAGTTTGTTATTATTCACTCTGAAGTCCAGGTCCAACATCACCACACTTCTTCCAGTGTACCTCAGACTGTCTTCGAATAAAGTGAACATTAATCTGCCTGGCAGAGTTTACATTTGGACGCACCCACCAATACTGACACGAGACTCTTAGCTTCAGAAATGCTGTCACAACGTACTTACTCGATATGTTATAGAAAATTGTGTGTACGGATTCGATTATTGAAATCGATCAATAAATGAACATGTTGATGTGATAGCAATTTGTGGTGGGTATTTATCAGGTTTTGGCTGTGTTTCGTCCTACACTGCAAAGCCAGGTACGTAAATGCCCTGGCGGGGCTCGTCGACTTACCAAGTCCGGTATTCGTACCCATTTCCACAGAGTAAAATAACATCATTTAGTAGCAGAACAAAATAATGTATAATATATCAAAACAAATTCTGGTAGCACACGGCAGAAAATAAAACCAAAATACCAGAGTTATTACCCTTGCATTTCATCCATTATTTAAATGCCATTGTTCTAAATCGAAGTATAAAGTTTAACTCGGCAAGTTTAAACCGAACATAAAACCCTGAATGTTGTTTTAGATTGCGTCCGATCTTCTCTCCAAGTTTGCTGTATTCTTCAAAAATCGTTACCAGGAAAATCTAGAACTGCAAAAATAAAAACCACCTCGCCGATGATTGTAGGTTAAGTAGACTTTGTCCCCTGAGCTCTGATCTACTCTACTCGAGCGTAGGATAGGTTGGGGCAAACTGCAAAGTAGTAGACTCAGTCAGACCTTCCAAATCTCGTTCACAGCTGTTTAAGTAATTCGAACAGTTTTCAACTACAAAAGGAGGGAATGAAAGAGTGAATTGAATACGTGAGAGAATATGTCAATGTAAATTGGTTTTCGTACCGAGGAACTATTTTGGGTTCAGCATTCACCTCGGTGACTTCAGCAATAAATGTTGGCTGCATGGAAGCACACATAAAGATAATTGCTTCCCTAAAAACACAGCTGCATGTTAGTTGGACAGATAACGCATACCTTTATTATCACTGACAGAATCAGAAACATGATTGTTGCCTGTAGGTTTAACATTATACGTATAGGCTTTCGTGGCCGATTTATAAATATCATATTATTATGCGTGTGTGCAGATTAGAATGGTTTAATTCTTCATAATCCCCACCCAGGTATACGTTTAAACGCCCGTATGTTTATTCTATCGTATAATAAGCTTAAAATTCACAATAAATATTTATTTAAAGATAACCATTTAATTTTTTAGTATTACGATTTATTTATCAAATTTTATTTGAACCCCACTGACTTTACAAAAAAAAAATGTATAACTAATGTATTCACTGCCAAATAATAGTATGCATGTAGTAAATATATGACAATCGGGATTTTTAATCTTAATACAGTTTTGTGGATGATGTATGGAGAGATAGCAATTGTATCAAAAGCTTGCTCAAACTGGGAGCACCGTTACGTAGATTCGGAGGATATGAGTTCGATCCCCAGTCGGGGAAAAATGTTATTAGGGTATAATTTCTACATCTCCATAATATTATCTCCATTTATGTTCTTTCCTTCTTTATTTTAAAATTTTAAAATTTGATTTTCTGTTTCGGATAGAAATCCGTGCGATGAGTAAATGCCCATCCACATTGAAAATTACAAGTAACAGTAACAATAAAATTAAGGTTTCAGACACTCCCATTGGCTAAGCAATGATCATCAGCTAATGGGAGTGTCCGAAACCTTAATTCTAACGTTACTGTTACTGCTAATTTTCAGTGTGGATAAGCCTTGAGTTATATCGCTTGCCAGTTGGCTTCTACAGTAGCCACGCTAGTACCGTGATAGTGGCTCGAGCCATGTAGAGAAGTGACCAGCATATGCACAGTAGGAAGCTTCACGCTGACACCCTCCCCTACCTACCATCATGTTGTGGTACCTGCGTGGTTTACCACCACCGTACCGTACAACCACTGTGAGACAGAGAGTGAAGTGGCGCGACGCAACGATCAGAGAAGTGCTAAATGCCAATACACACCTCAGCGGAAAGCCGTGGAAAACGCACGTTAAATTATACCAGACAAGTCATTACTGTCAAATACGAACATGTTTTTTTGTCTAAGGGTCTAAGGGCCGGTCTTACAATCTCCTAATAAGAAAGTTATTTGAAGCAATTAAGCTATTTGGAGGATTGCAAGGGCTTTGATTGGTGGTTGCCATGGAGAAAACAAGCTATTCGACAAATAAGTGGTTATTGGGACATTGTAAGACTGCATGTAAGTGGAATAAGTGTTTTTGCTTCATTTCTCACTAGGCAGTACACGTTTATATCGACATTAACGTAATACGTAAACGTAAGCGTATTTGACATACTTTCCAACGAAACTAATAATAATAATAATAATAATTTTTTTTTTTTTTTTTTTTTTAAATACTTGACATTTATTTCCGTACAACATGTTTAAGCTGGTTTTGACCTAGTTTGTATGTATTGCAACAATAAAATAATAATAATGAGCATAATAATGTAATAATAATAATAATAATAATAATAATAATAATAATAATAATAATAATAATAATAATAATAATAATAATAATAATTTTTTTGTTTTTTTTTGTTTTTTATTGCATAATTACAGGTTAACATTTTTTCCAAGAAACAAAATCAATTCGTTGACCACAAAGCCATATAAGTGGCTTGTCTGTGGATAGTACACAAAATAAAGGTATGGATCGGATAGACATATCTAAAGTTTGAAACACTGGTAGCTACTGTACAAACAAAATAAACCCAAAAAAGAAAAAAACAAATTCTAGTATTAGTAAAAACTTCTAGTATTATATTATTGTATTATAGAATTATATTCTATTTCCATAATATTTATAAGGTTCACATTAGAAAAAAGAAAATGACAGCACAATTCAAGGAAAACCAATAACAAAAAAAGACAAAAACAAAAAAACAGCGAATACATAATATACATTTAAGGAACAGCAAGCATATTATAAGGAACAAAGTAAGTAGTTTTTAAGGTTAATTTTAACAGAATTGTACGACTCAAGGTTTCTTAAATGTTCTGGTAATTGATTAAATAGGTGAGGGATGGAAAATTCTAATGCTCGCTTGCCGTATTTATTGTTGTATGTAGGTACTTTAAATAAATGTTTTAATTGTAGCCGTGTGTTAACCATATGCGTATGTGGTATCCTATGTAAGTCATTAAAATAATATTTTATCAAGAGCCGAAATTGAAATAAATATGAGACAGGTAGAACATAAAAATATGTAAATAAATCCTGTGTATTCAAGACTGCGTGTTGGCTATTATCGGAAATTATATGACGTAACATTTTATTTTGCAATACTTTAATTTGATGCAAGGGAGTGGCACTGGCATTTCCCCAAGCTAACAACCCATACGAAATAACAGATTCTGCTAGGGAAACGTACACCGCGCGCAAAGTAGTACAGGGTAATATATATTTTAATTTAAATAATTGATAAGAACAGCTTCTAAGCTTTTTACAAACTAAATCAATGTGAGGCTTCCAGTTGAAATTTCTATCAACAATTATACCCAGATACATATGACTATTGACACATTCTATTTCCTCTGCACAATCACATGTTACATTATTCCTGCTATGCAGACATGTATTTGTATGACATACTATTTTAATATTTTCTAATCGGTCTTCATTGAAAGGTGAACATATGTGAACGATTTTTGTCTTTGTTGCATTAAGAGTTAACTCACTGTCATGTGCATAACATGACAGCCTCTTGAAGTCCATGCTTAAGTTGTTCTCGGCAATTTTTAAAAGTTTATTAATGGATATTAAAGCCACGTCGTCAGCAAACATTAATATTTTACAATGTTTAATGTATTTATTAATATCATTTACATAAATTAAATAGCAAATATGCCCCAAAATTGAACCTTGTGGTACGCCGGTAATAATAATAATAATAATAATAAAAATAATAATAATAATAATAATAATAATAATAATAATAATAATAATAATAATAATAATAATAATAATAATAATAATAAAAATAATAATAATAATAATAATAATAATAATAATAATAATAATAAAAATAATAATAATAATAAAAATAATAATAATAATAATAATAATAATAATAATAATAATAATAATAATAATAATAAAAATAATAATAATAATACAAATAATAATAATAATAATAATAATAATAATAATAATAATAATAATAATAATAATAATAATAATAATAGTAATAATAATAATAAAAATAATAATAATAATAATAATAATAATAATAAATAATAATAGTGTCTTTATTTTTCCTTTTTTCTTTTACATATGCAATCAGTTTAAACACACAGTTCAAACATACAAGAAAAATATGATAAGAAAAACGGGCGAATTTAAGTATAAAAATACTTTTCTTCCAATTGACCCTAATACTATAGTATCAGACTGATCTCAGATTCTTATCTAATGCTTCCTTCCATGCACGCTGTTTCAACGAGGATCAACAGATGCCTGTCGTTCTGTCACACACTCGTAAAGGCGGTCTTCCACTTAGCGGAGTACACACACAAGCCTCATTTGTCACGCCTGCTGTGTCAGTAATTTTCAGGTACCCAACCTTAAAAGTTGTAAATAATCCCTAATAGACCTGTTCCATGTAGATGTTAGGAACGAGGGAAGTAGATAATTATGTTGCTACTGATTTTATTTATTTATTTATTTATTTATTTATTTATTTAATGTCTATCCTATTCAGATATAAAAACTGATTAACAAAATATAAAAAATTAACAAACCTTAAATAAAACTAGGCTATGCAAACAATTAATAATAATGAAATCATAAATAACAAAAACAAAACAAACTACTTAACTATATAAAATAAAAATCAAGAACAAGAAAAAAGAATTGAGGAATGAAATAAAATCAAATGAAGTGGAAATTCAACATATTAAATAATAAAAATAAAAGTATGAAAATAAGAAAGAACATGAAGAAATATATATATATATATATATATATATATATATATATATAAAGAAAGGATACATTTTACGGTTAAACCAATCTAAATTTTATTTTTAATGATTTTTTATGTATCCTTTCTTTACATATTGCAACCAACAAAGTCTGAGAAATCATATTATATATATATATATATATATATATATATATATATATATATATATATATAAGTAAAAAAAGAAGAAAAAGAAGAACAAAATAAAAAAAAGAAAAAAAGAAAAAACTGATTTGTTAACGGTCCCAGCTCAAACAAAAATGAGGATTACAAAAAATGAGAAATTATGTCGTAAGCGTGAGCATACCTATTGGTACACCTTCATTAAGCGCGGTACAATACGGTACATTATCAAAGTGTGACGCATGTTTTAAGGCAGCATGTTTGCCCTATCACTATCAGCGATCACCCCAAAACTGTAAGCGACATTATTTCGGTGCGTATGGCCTGATATAAAACGATCTGCTAATATTCATAAATGTCTACTAAATTTCAGTTCAGAAAACGCTCTATATGTAAAACTACGGTTCTCAAAATAAGCGATCAATATACAGTAAACAATGAGACGGTAAATAACCTATGTTACATCCAAAGTAATTAGCAATATGCATACATATTATACAAACACACAAACATGAAACATGCTTCAAGTTTCGTAGTTGAGCAACGAAGCCAAATTGTGACAGGAAGTGCTAGAATTAATATGGGGCTTTCTGTTTTACCCGCGCGCAAGACAGAAGTCACTGTGGAGGGAATGCTAAACGAACAATAGATTTTCCCTACCACTACGGCCAATCACTTATGTTTTCATCCTCTGTTACTAAATATTCCCAAATAGCTACAGGATCCATTTTAAACAGAATAGAAAATTGAGTATTTATATTTCATAAAACCCACTGACATATAACCATTGACAATTTGTTTCTACTTTTACAGAATATTAGCTCATCTTGTTTGTGATTTGCTTAATTTTAGTAGAGATGTTTCTATATCGTTTAAAATTTGTTAACTTATTTCTAATTCTGGCCTGTGTTATAAGACCCTCAAACGTATACTGTATTTTGTTCTAACAGCACTGCAACACAATAATATAACACCTTTTTATTTAAAAAATCATACAAGCTATATTCATAGTTGTGATATTGACTAAATACGTCAAAATTTAATATGTATTTGCTAACAAACCTTCCAAGGTGCAATGCCACATTTCTGTTAGCGTAAGATACGCCTCAGTGAACAAGAAAACTTTCAGGCACCGATCAATAAATAGTCTTGATTCCATCACTTGTGCGTTGCCTCTCTCATCGACAGCCAAATCAAGTTGTCTGTTATTCTATCGTCGTGAACGTTCACTCTTACAACACAAGTAATCAGCTGCCACATTTGTGTGTAATACATAAATGTGCATATTTTGTATGTGCAGTCATTCGCCAGGTATTCGGTAACACAGTACACACTATGTGTGTATTGATAGGAAGGAATATGTTTCTATCGAGCAGATTTTGACTCTATGACAACTATGAAATCATGTTCAAAGTTGTGTATGGTATCTTATAAACTAAATATTTGCACACACCGCAATATAATTAACATTTACACTGTACATGAGCTGAATACTGAATACTCGAGCAGTCATCGTTTCAAAAGTATAGCTAATCACACTCGCCGAGATATCTAAATCAAGAGTTGGAGAGAATATGACTTTACTCTAACTCATCCTATTATTGTCTGGCTAAATCTTAAATCAATAGGCATCGTACGTTGGTTAGAAATTACAATCAGTACCCACAACGGATACAAGATTAGTGCAGAAGAGTTGATCGGGTAAGTCCGTGTTCCGTACCACTCCCACCCTTGATTCACTTCTGTCGCATACAGTACATAACTATTGCGGTCGTAGTTTTGAATTTGGTTTAAGTGGCAAACATTACAAGTATCTATTCGAACTACCGTGAAACCACTTTGATCCACTTAGCCATGCAACTTGCTTCACCACTGTAATTTACTGAGCTTGTACGGGAAGGGAAATCGGGCCAATGGGCCATTTCAGCTCGAGGAATTATCTAGAAATTGGGCCATTGGAATCAGCTGTAGCCAGTCTTTCATTCCAACATTTATGAGTTTCAAACCTTGTTTGCTTTGTTTTAGAAATTGTATCAACATTCGTGTGGGGTGAATGAATACCATCCCCCCCAAACCTACCCCAAAAGTACCTCGTAAGAAAGCGACGCCTCTAGTTATGTTGGTTTAACGTTATTTATTTTTCCATCTATTTTCTAAAAGGATTTAGGTAAGCCGAAAAACAACGTAAAACGTAAATAACTATTAATTTCCCCTTTAAAATGTTCCCTCTACTGTTCAACCCTTTGAGCCCGATGACAAGCATGCGCGCGGGTAGTTCGCGCTTCTGAGTCTAGGAGCGCTGCCAGCGCACTTCCACGCTCAGTCGTTCGAAGGTTGTCACTTAGCCAGGACGCACGCGGCGCCCAAAAACCAATTCAAACATCTTGGGGGAAAAAAAGCGAACACAACTCGAACCGATGCATTAGCGCAGAACATCACGTGAGCCGAATCTTGATTGGTGAAAGTGATGACAGCAGAACACGAATGTTTTAATTAAACGACGACATCGTTTTGTTTCGATCCGTGTCTTTAGTAATTAATTAATTAATTATCTTTAATCATGTGTGGATGGCATGAGGGTTAAGTAGCTTTGGCGTGTATGTTATATATCATAATCCGTGTTTTAAAACTTACAATAATAAATTAATGTGTTATAAACCTATTTATATAATCGTGTATAGATTTTAGTTAACGTTTCGAACTTCAAAGTGCTTTTTCTTAAAAACATTGACTTTTCTCTTCTACCACGCTTCCAGTTGACAGCTCATTGCTTCTTACCGCGACGAAGGTAAGCCCACGTTTCAATAATGTTTGTATAACAATTACAGTGTTTATCCGTGTTACATGTTTATGTACCTTATTGCTTGAGTAAAAACATGCATGTGTGACATGACATGTGTGTGAAGCCTAGTTTGTCACATGGTTTGTCACTTGGTAATGATTGTTATGATGAATGATGACGAATGATGTCAATTATTGTAAAACATAAATTGTGCGGCTCGAGCCGGGATATATACACAGGTATGGTTTTACCTATTGAATCTACACCCTAAATCTATTAGACAAATCTGTTGGTTTCAAATATTAACATTTCAATGTATGTTGGGAGAGTTGAAATCAATAACATTTTGGGGAATAGTTACATTCAAGTAAACGTTAAATCTATTAGACAAATCTGTTGGTTTCAAATATTAACATTTCAATGTATGTTGGGAGAGTTGAAATCAATAACATTTTGGGGAATAGTTACATTCAAGTAAACGTTCATATTTTGTTGATTATTAATTTCTTCATTTCTAATAATTCAATGCAACCTTTTTTGTTTTAAATACAACCACTTGTATGTTTGAAATTCTTCTATCGGACGTGAAATTTAAAAACTGTATCTAATTTTGTATTCAAATCGATGTATTGTGTAGCCTACTTATTACATTATTTTTAAATATGAAACAATCCTTATTTTCAAAGCAGTATCTCAAGATATAATGATTTATCATCAAAATCATTATCAAGATATAATAATTTGAATATTTGGTTAATGCATTCTTATTATACGAAATAATCTCTTTTTTAGTTTAGTGTCACTATAACTCACCATCAATCCCTTCATTTTCTAAACGCTAAAGTGCGAACCCCGGATAGTCTTTACCCAACTTATTCTCTTCTTTTATACCATTTCATGAATTGCATGTCATTATTCAGACAGCGGTAAATCCGCTCAGTGTAAGTGCCGATATAAACTGTAACAATACTCTAGCAATACGCCTAATCTTTTTGTCTGTGAAATCGTCGATTAAAAAACTTGCAAACTCTCGAGTGCTCACCGCAATTGAACCGTTCACTCGTACACTGCGATTTAGCGGAGAGAGAAGTAGTTTTACATATTGATGAGGGAGACTTGATGTCACTTCCCACCTCGATATTTACATTGTCAATGTCTTCATCTAAATGAGTGAACGGTGCAGAACTAAGTGCTGCTTAAATGCTTCCTAAACATCACCAATTTGTACGAAGCCCGGATTAACCGAGAGAAAAACAAAATAGTATGGATTGTGTTTAATCTAGCTTGGCGCTATTTCATCCGTAAATAGATTGCTTTAAATGAGAAGAATAGGTTCTAAATGTTTTATTTCGTTATTTTTCCCCCTGTCTCGGGGGCCAAGAAATCTGAAGGATATCCCTTGAGAACCCCCACGTTATGAGTCCGGCATTGACCTCCTAACCAATTAGCTTAAGAGCTCGTTAAGCCATCCAACCTCCTTACCGAACCTCTGCTGTTTAAGTTTGGATTTAATATTTCTTGGACCAAACTCAGCATAGTGACAGAATATAGAGTTATGACCTCCGCATCGCTTATATTATGGCCCTGCTCTCTAGAAGCTAGAGCATAAATAATCGCCCATCTTTACTCTTGCCAATAAACTTAATAATGGAAGTTGCTCGACTAAGGCAAAAGTTGCGCTTGAAATTGATGCACTAAATCGTTACACAAGACTGATATTGGACTGACTTTTTGCGAAAGGAAATAAATTTGGATATTAAAAAGATAAGATACTTGAACGCAATGGGTATATACAAGAACATTGAATCGTATCATGTAGATATACCGTCTTGTTCAAGACTAGTGCAAAGCGACATTATTTAATTTTCAACACTCTTCTAGATGCAAGCTGTTTGTCCGAATGTAGCGTAGAGACAATACACGATTATCATTATTATTGTTTGTAGATGAAACATGAACAATTTCAACACGAATCTATAAACATTATTTAAAATCACTGTTTTGTGAATTTATTTATAAATGCACGAACGAAGCTGATATCAAACATTTAGCTTTCGCGTGGAACGCTAATAACAATTAGGCAGCACTGGTGCAATAAATCAATTGAACATGGTCGGTCGCGAGTCACTGTTAATATATTAGCTATTCTAGTTACTGACACAGCGATCCGTGAGTTTCAATAACGAACATTGTGAAGGAATTTTGATCTATACCCTTCTTCCCCCCCCCCTCCTACACGCCCCCCCCCCCCCCCCTCCTCACTCTCTCTCTCTCTCTGTCTCTCACCACTACCCAGCTCATACATCCTCTCGTTCCAAGTTATAACACAACACAGACATATTTAACACATTACTAATAATTAGTTTGTAATAATTAGTGTACATAGAAACCAGAATAAATTCTTAAATCCAATGGATAATGGTCCCCAGATTCAGAATTTTGTTTAAAACAATCAAAAGCCAAAAGTAGTTCTTGCGAATTGTTTTGAACATAATCTTTATTTAAAATACAGATTACAAATTGTACTATTGGATTAGTAGAGGATTGATCTGTGTTTTCAATAGCACACGATTGTTTCCTTCAGACTGTGTTCAGTTCTCCTAAGGCAAAATGTCGGAATAGTTCTTAGCTCTTCGTTGTATGGATGTGAAATAAGTGAACACTATAGTTCAAACCGATTTGGACGTAGCGTTTGTGTTTTGATTCAGAGATACAAGAATTGAAGCACTTGTTGTTAGGCTCCTGAATAGTTCCCTTTAGTTCGCGCTCGAAGGCAACCGTAGAGCATAAATATCTTGTCCTAATTAACTAAACAATCTTGGAACACTATCAACTTCACAAGTGGCGGTTACATTTTGACAACTTCTCGTTATCCGTGTCCACTTCTTGACTTTGAATGCCATACATGTGACTGCTTACCTGCCTTCATATGCACTTACCTGCCTTCATTTGCACTAACCTACCTGCCTTCATACATGTGCACTAACCTACCTGCCTTCATACATGTGCACTTACCTACCTGCCTTCATACATGTGCACTAACCTACCTGCCTTCATACATGTGCACTAACCTACCTGCCTTCATACATGTGCACTTACCTACCTGCCTTCATACATTTTCGATTACCTACCTGCCTTCATATGATGATAATTTACCTTCTGACCCCTGCACCCTGTTTGAAAATATGCTCGTTCTTGTAATTTTCATTGGCAAGACAAAAAAGTAATTCAAGTCATGGTATATGTATTGATCTAGGCAATTAATTGTAATATGACACACACACTCATTTTTACAGCAATTTCAAAAACTGAATGTACAACACTTTATATTGTATTGACATATTTGATAATAATAATTAATTATTAATTTCTAATTAACATTGTATATTGCATAATTCTACTTATTGTTCCCCTTTTTGAATCACTTTTTAACTGAATAGGATATAAATTAAATAAATCAAATCATATCAATACACAGTCAATCTACAGGGAATTTTGCATGGGAGCTTTTCTTTAAATAACACATTTTACAATCAACGCGATTGTATATTTACTAGAGCTCGCAAACAAATCCCGAGAGGTGAATAAAAAAACAAAAACGAGCATATAATTTTATACTTTTTACAGATTTAAAAATCGTGTTTTCATTATAACTTTAAACAAAAACTCACACAATTTTGTTATTGAAACTGAACGAAACGATTTACTGCTTTTTATTTATTTGTTCCAGTAACGCTAGACTTGTTCATGCTTTACTGACTGCGACAATCCCATACTAAATTATTTAATATTTATAAAAACTAACTTAATATGAATACCTTTGTGTCGCATTATTTTGGATATATGGCTATTGACCGTTACTTCCCTTCCTGGAATTTGCTTGTAAACCTACCCGATTATCACGCATACTCGGATTTTGTTAGAATGTAACAGTAAAACGTGCTTCACTTCCTCATACCTTAGTTGTATGTATTCTAGGTAAGTTTTACACGAAATAAATTTAGTTCATTATATCCGACTATAAATATTCTCGATTCAATATTATAATTATTCCTTTCTTTCTTTCTTTTTCGAGAAACATTCTCCCAAACATTTATTTTAATACTACGACGTCGCAAATATTTTAAACCGGCGTTTAGCTGCGAAGTTTCCACTTAAAATTACTCTGATAAACTCGCTTAATATAATATAACATTCTCATAATATTACATTCTCATTCTCATTCATTTAGTTCTCACGTAACAGTTAATTTTTCTTCCGTATTCACTTTTGAAATACATTTGTAATAACATTCCAAAACGCGGTTACATATTTCCCGGTTGGCAACTGGAAAGCATTCATGTGCACCACCCGATCTTCCCCCCCCCCCTCCTCCCCCCACCCCCCGCCGCATGAGATGTGGTGACACCGGCATTAAGGTCACACGTCACAGTATGGGTGGTTGTCGCTGAGGGGTGTTAGGTAGCGCAACAAGGGATGTGTTATGTACCGGCGCTCGCTGCATCACGCATTCCAAAGACAAGTATGTGTTTAGGAAACTTATGTTACTTTTTGTCAATACTAGACAAAATGGTAATGATACATTTGAAAATATGTTGTGGCTTTTTAATTTGAAACGTTCCGTGATCGAATTGTTTTTACACAATGTTCGAAATAAATGTGTTGGTAGTACGCATAGTAACAAAAACATGTTTTGATTTTATCAGTCGTTCATTTTGTATTGTATGGAATAATTTATGATTCAAAAACGAAAATTATAATAATGTATTAAGGTGCACATCTGCACCCGTTGTGCCTTATAAGGTGACTTACTATAGGTACATTACGGGGTTTGGATCCTTAGAAAGGTGATCTTCAAGGGTTAGCAGTAGGACAGTATCCCAGCTTTTGCGTTTTGACTCAGGAAAACGTCTGGAAAAAATTCAGTCGGGATTGCCGGTGACGGTATCGAAATGGTGAACTGAATTAAGAGTTCGCTTGGTAATAATAGAATGTTCATTGTTAACAGTAAAGAGTATTCTTGATGATGATGTCCTTAACTTAAATATATAATAGTTTTGATCTCGGAAGAGGTAGATCTATTGAGAGATCAAATAGCATTCTGCAAACAGTTATCACAAGGAAAACTACTCAGCAGACAACAAGTTGTCAGTGCAGAGTCAACATCTAGAAACAGAAGAATCCTTCGCACCAACCAACACAAACAGAACAGTTATCACAAGAAAACAACTGAGTGCAGACAACAAGCTGTCAGGGAAGAATCAACATTTATAAACAGAAGAATCATTCGCCCCAACCAACACAATCAAAACAGTTATCACAAGAAAACAACTGAGTGCAGAATCAACATTTAGAAACAGAAGAATCATTCGCACCAACCAACACAATCAAAACAGTTATCACAAGAAAGCAACTGAGTGCAGACAACAAGTTGTCAGTGCAGAATCAACATCTAGAAACAGAAGAATCATTCGCACCAACCAAAACAAACAAAACAGTTTTGCTTGAACATTTAACAGATGACAAACAAAGTCGGAGGAAAGTTGCAGAAAGTTCTGCAAGTGAAGGATATAGGCCCCTACTTATCTTATGCACTGATGTCATACAGAAAACTACCTTAGTTATGTCACAGACATTCTGACTGTTTTCTCAGACGTTTACTTCAGTCATACACCGCCGTGAATAATGAATTGAGTCCTACAAACAGCTGTTATAATATTCGTTCCAAACTATTCACACACCCTAATAATACATGTGGATGATCACCTGAAGAAAGGTATAGCTATGCGGATCTGATGTCACATTATTTTTACCTGAGGCGGGAATCGAAGCCGAAACCTTCCAGTTTCTAGTCTAGCGAACTCACCCGGCCAACTTGCGTTTATTAATAATGCTATTAGTGTTATCAATCCGAGGATTGGTTTGTAACAGCTCTGGCGTTCTTTCCTCTCTGTTTCCAGTATTTTCATTTCCACATGGTCATTACAATAAATATCCCTTAGTCTGTAACAGGTATTATTCATCTTGGTTAGTCTTACCATTTTTAACTTCCACCTGCCCTTTACTAATATTCTTCTCTATCAGTTTTCCTTCGTGCATCGAAATACGTCCTACTTAACGATCGCAAAGTTCAATTAAACTGCTCTAGAAACTTATTTGTTTCCATTTTAGACAACGTTTATGCAATTGCAGCGGTGCCGCCCATAATGAAGCAAGAAGTATGTTACGGGAACAGTTCAATTCTACACTCAGCATGGTTGCTGAATTAATAAATCAAATTGCTTTTGACATCTGATTTGATTGCTGTATAGCGGCGTGATGAATATAGGACTGATTTCGTTCCAGGCTTCCACCTACGCAGGGGGTTATTTTCCAAGCCGCAAATTAAGTGACACGAATATGATGAATAATTTGTTAGCATTGCATTGACTTCTCAAAGTTAAGCACATTTCTATTCTTGATCGTTTGTGTGGCTCGTTTAATATTTAAAATCGAATGCACGACGCTCGAAGTTTTTTCAAACGGGTCTAATTTTGTTTGTTACGTGTTCGTTGTGTCAATTAACTTAAGACTTACACGAATTACTTTCAATCTAATAAGAAGAGAGTAATGTTTATGCAATATACTATCTTGGTATAATAATCATCGGTGTGTAGTAACTCAGGAAGCAGTAATTCTGTGTTATTTATCATATAGATACTAACAATAAAAAGGGAGTAATCATTCACTCACATAAACAGTAACACAGATTTTGGCCGCATACTTCATTATTTCATCTTTGAACAGTTTCATGCAATCATTTTGTCACGATTGAATTCATCATTAATCATCGGCGCAAAATTTTGAACCTAATTTTATTCCGAATTAACTTTTGTCCGTTATTCTCTAACCAACATTATATCCAGAAATATATAACATTTATAGAGGTAAATGTATTCTGAATAATCCTTATTGTGTCATATGTAGTGTATTTGAGGAATTTAAGGAGGGCAACGTAATTAAATTCTCATGCTTTCTAAACTATCTGTAAAGAAGAGATTAAGTATATTGCTAGTTATGTAGCTATGCACTGCTTTTGTATAAATACACACGAATAACAACTTGGCTTTGTATTCCAAAGTTACTTCTTCAAAGTTACAGTATTCATGTGGAATACAAGAAGTTTACAACTAGATAAAAACTGGTGAATGCTAAAGCCTGTATTGCTGCAACTTCGCCCAATTGTTTTGTTCCTCTGTGGTCTTGCAAAATCTCTACCCGATGCGAACTGTAGGTAAAGTGAATGAAGACCTTGGCTATATTATGATTCAGAGCTCCACCAACTACTAAATTGTTTCACTGTAAATTTATTTGCCTCCACGGGCTCTAACATTGGTAACCCCTTTCCCTGGAATGACAATATGGTCCAAATTTTAAGAAGTGAAAGAGATGGGAAGGAAATAAGATAAGACGTTCCCCATCCTCCGGGGAGCAGAGAGGAGGAGGAAAGAAAGGGGTTTGAAACGAAACAAAAGGCAATAAATCTAAAGAACTAAAGATCTATGCTTTTACAAGTAACCGTCGAAGACAGTAATTCTAATACTAGTATGTATTATTTTATTTATTGTAACATCGTCTATGCGTACGAGTAACTCAGAAGTGTTACTAACGTTGCCGATTTCTGTATATTATTATGTGACTACGTTTCTAATCTATAATAATTATTTTAGATAGCAACTGATATTGTTAGTACATTCAAAGTCGTTTTTGTAGTAAGAAGTTTTGTTTTCAAAATGCGTTGAAATATGAGATTTAAATGGCCATCGAGTAATTTAAAACTAATCATTATTGACGAAGAGGTCCAACATGTTATAACAAAAGGTTTTGCCACGCGTTGAGCTAAAACACAACATAAACAATGGTCTATGACAAACTAACACTGTATTTAAGTTAATGATACGTTTTAATCAACATATTATTTATTTTGTACTTACCACCGGTAATCGTATAAAATTCATATGTGCATACTACAAAGACAGCAAACATGCAAGATAAAACAATATAATTAATAAGAGTTCTCTAGTTGTGTAAACAATAAAATACAATTTTGTTTGGTTGATTGTATTTTCCAAAATTCATTCTTAAAAGTCTGCAAAACCTGGATTGTTCAGTATATCTTAGAGATCTTCTTTGTAATTTTCAACGTTTTAGTTGAAGCAAAATAAAAAGCAAGAATAAAACGAGATGTGAAGTGAAATGGTGAGGCAGCCAACCAACATTCGCTAATCCACTTTTTGTTTCGACACATCCTTTGAGCAGTGAACAATAAACCCCAATAAAAATAACGACACAAAAGGCCTTTCTCTTGTGTGAAATACGTTGAGTGGTTTGAGCCTAACATACCTCGGCACACATGTTTCGTCTAGATTACATTTCACGTACATACATTTATGATATTGAGTGGTTTCATATCTACTAAAACCGATTATGTCAAGTCTGATGGCTGTCGAGTGGCATTGCTATTTAATGAGTTAAGTTGGTTTGGACTTGAGGCAAGAATGTGCCAGAGGTCAAGTTGACGAAATTAATATATTTCGGAGAGGTAGAGGTATAGAGGTATAGACTAAGTCTAGTTGAAACTGAACAGATTCAAACGGTTTAACCAAAATTGTAACGTGAGCTCTTAATGTGAGTTCAGGCTGAGTTTGACGATATTATCAGGCCGCAGTTATAGTGCGCAAAAACTTGCTATCGATATCTACAGAAAGTTTCACAATGAATTTATTCTGCAAATAAACGAATATTTAACGTCACAAGAATTGAGGAAGGTCTACTGTGAGGCGTTGATCAAACTAGATAATGACAGTTAATGATTTTTGTATTAAGTATTTATTAAGCTTCACTCGTTATGAATTTAGAAAGTAAACTCATCTCGATGAACTAAGATCAAGAGAGAATAATTGTCAAAGTTAGTCAGCACTTTTCTAGCGAAGAACTTGGACAAAATTATCCTGTAAGAAAAGCATGGTGAATTTTTTGATCTGTGGAGAATTACAAGAAAATGCGACCAGAAAAATATATATATATATATGTTTTTTTTTACACAGAATTTAGTTTGTATATTCTGGATAGTCGTTCAGGAACTTGGGAAAATTATCCTGTAAGAAAAGCATGGTGAATTTTTGTTTGGATCTGTGGAGAGTTACAAGAAAATGCGAACAAAAAAATTATATATTTTTTTACACAGAATTTAGTTTGTAATTTGTATATTCTGGATAGTCGTTCAGGGTAATGTACTGAACGACTATCCAGAATATACAAACTAAATTCTCTTTACAAAATATATATATATATATCTGTACATATTTTCTGTTCGCATTTTCTTGTAATTCTCCACAGATCAAAAAATTCACCATGCTTTTCTTACAGGATAATTTTGCCCAAGTTCCTGAACGACTATCCAGAATATACAAACTAAATTCTGTGTAAAAAAAATATATAAATATAAAAATATATAAATACAAAAAATATATAAATATATATTTTTATCAACGAACGTGTGTGTGGTATTTGTGTTGCATTATCTTTTTTCGCAGCCGCGTTTGTCGCGAGAGCGGCCGCATCCGACGAATGAGAGACAGAGAGAGAAAACAAATAACTGTACACAAGTTTTTCGCCAGTATTAAAATTCTCGTCGAGCGGCGCGACAGCCGAAAACTTAATGTAACGTAATTTCACGGGTTTAATATATTTTTAATGGGTAATTTTAGTAAAGTGAAGTGAAGGTATAAGGGTGTACTTATAGTGGCTATAACTATGTGAAATATTGGCACCTCTAACAGAATAAAGTTGTAATGCTTGTATTGTTGTCGTGTGTATTGTTAGTTTTTACCACCGTTTAAACCGCAACGTGGTTTTAAAAAAAATCATACCATAACTTGTGTTGGAATCAAGTTATAATTTCAGAATTGTAACGAACAACGATCAATCTTCTATAGATTCTGGCTCTTCGACAGGTTTATTTAGATAATGTTGACTGGGTTGAATATGAGAGGTAATTATGGATCCTACTGATGCCCCTCGCTTTTCATGGATTGACCCATAACTCTTTATCACAGGCTCTTTGTCTATTGATAAAATGTGAAACTAAATCAGCTCACTTTTTGCAAACTTGCAAGTTTGGCCAATAGGTAACGGCACCGAGCCAAGATTCGACGCTGGAAACCCATTAGAAAACATGGCGTAGCGATTTACATGGGGAGCATATGAAGTGAGTGACCCATCCTTCGTGCGTGGTATAATAGGGTCTGGGCTTCTTTATAGGGTGCACGTTTTCATATCATGGTTACCATCGTTTTACCCCTTGTGTGCTCCATTTCATGTGTTAGTCAGTTTGGGAGAAGCGACTCGTTTTGGAGTCGGTTTTCCAGAACCGCCTGAATCGCAGAATTGGCGTAAGTAACATATATTAAAGCATTTTGATAATAATTCCCTTTTTATAAGATCAATCATTCAGCAGCTTAGAAAAAATGTATGTCATCTGACAGAATCAAGTTTGAAAAATTCATACAAAATTACCCTGAAGAAATAAATTACCGAATTTAGATTTTAATTATAGCTTTGCTATTTGTTCGTTACAAGGACAAAAACATTACAAACCCACACTTTTATTATTCAGTTAATCGATAGTTTTGATATTTCCTTTCGGGTGGCCATCCATGAATTGTGTAATGTCAAACAACAATAATATAAGGGTTTTGCTATACTTGTTGCATCATCCCCCCTAAGCTTCTCTGCGAACAGTTCTATTCAGTAGATCGATACACGGGGGCGCAATTACATAGGATTAGGCTAATTAGAGCCCAAATCTGAAATGTGTTCCAAAGTTCGGCTAGCAATATCCATTTGTTAGGTCCTCTCTATAGATATAACAATAGCTGGATTTATGTTACGTGAATACAGTGTATCATGTGGGAGATATCGCCCCACTGTTTGATGCACGTGCATATTTTACTAACGGACAAAGTGATAGGGTCATCAAATAGAATCAAGTAGAAGCTACCTGCATCAGGTTACGATTCCATACATCGTCAGTATTCCACAACTCAGATGAATACATAGATTATCATGGACATTTTTCTGAGGTTGCAAACACATTGTAAAAACGTTGCCAATTGAAACATAGTGCATGTTACCGCTTTTATAGAGAAGGCGGTTTTTATACAAAACAATCGGTATGTTTTGATGCTGATCGACGTATTTCCTCAATATTTGTGAGAAGTTATTGAAAAACAGTTTCTCTTATATTAGACATTTGGACAATTTATGTAATATGTTCACGTACACCTGGAAAGGGACAGTCATTTTTATTTTAAGGGCTAGTTGTTAAATAAATCCACAAACATCGATACAGGAAAGCAAGTTGGTTTATTATTGTTGTAAATAATTAAACAAATACAAGACAATGAATGAAGAAAGTTATAACAATTGACAATACCAATATGTTAAATATTTGAATGTGAGTTTAAACCTTGAGTATATTAAGAACTTATCACGCAAACGCTCAGCTTCAAATGTAGATGGATGAACATGAACTAAAAAATGCATACGTGAGGAAAACGTTAGCGGTAAATGCGGGAAGATGAAAGGTAGTGGGATAAGTGGGAGGGGGAGGGCACAGAAGAACCGCTTGTGGGATCACTATATGGTGAAGTGCTTTGGAGCTGTGTACTTAGATAGTTCGTTTGAAAGGAATGAAAAAAACTTGCGAGCATGATAAAAAGAAGAATAGATGATAGGGGGTAACTAGCTTCTTTGTATAACATGCCTACCTTGATGTGCGGTAGACGTAAATTATAACGGGAGCATATTGAATGCAATAGGCTTCCGGAGTACCGATGGCAGCGCCACCGTTTTGCTCCTAGCGGCAATGTCGCGCCCTAAAGAGTGTAAGTAAGAAAGGCACGATACTCCACCGCCGTGCCTCATGGGTAGGCATGAGAGCCTCCCTGGAGCAGTTCTTAATCGTCTCAGATAGGTACACGATATTAGTAGGAGGTGAAGTAGGCTGATAGTAGTAGTAGTATTAGTAGTAGTAGGTACGAGGGCTTCTGAAAGAGGTATGATCTGAGTGAATATTGTAATTTGGTCGCAAGGTTGGGAGAATTGGAAGGGTTAATAAAGTATGAAGATAGTTTTGATAGAATCGTGTAATAACGGTTGAGTAAGATGATAAATAAATAGGTAGACAGAGAAGAGTTAGAACTGAACAGATTGGAGTGAAAATTGTGCAAATTGTGTGAATAACTGGATGGAGAACACTTGAGAACATGTTCGAGGGAGCGAAGAATGGTTTGAATACTTAGTAGTTGATGTCGGCAATCCGTGTCTGGAGCCGACTTTTCGGATGTTATAACATTTAGCGAGATTCAGTTATGTTCTTAGGCCGATTGTGGTTTGTTCAACATAACATTATAGATATTACTGATTTGATTTGTTGGTGTTTTACTCATATTTTAAAAGCTTACTCCCTATGGAACCAATCCAAAACCATATCATCTGGCTGCTACACGTAGAGTGTTATACTCGATTGCCACCCAAACTATTGCGACTACAGGACAAACTGTTATTACATTACTACATTTTATGGTTATTGTTGTCGAATCATGATAAATTGGACAGTAGACTCAATTTATTATCCTGCAATTGTTGTTTACATGCTATGCTGAACAAAAATAATTGGCATGGTGAAATCTAGTGCGATTTATCATGTAGTGTGGTGGTAATTACGAAAACAAAATATAGCATTTGTAGTTACAGATTGGCCCTGTCCTGTAATCCCAGTAGCTGGGTAGGAAGGGTAAGTATTTAATATTAGTAGATCCGGAAGACATAGGTTCGATTTCGGATTGAATTTAACTGTTCATTTTCAAATGCAGTTTAAAACCAATTAGACTGTTATAGTTAAATAAATTAAGATTCGTGTTTCTTTAGTTTCTTTTACAGCTTGTTGGTTGATTGGTTGTTAATACACCTTTAACACTTACCAGAACCAAAGTAAGATTGACGATTCATGTACATGACGTGTTTGCTTTTAAACAATACATATAGTATCAATAGTAATTACCTACACAAGAGCGCAATCTTTTAACTTTTCCAATGTAATATTCGCGATTTATCTTAGCTGTTAAGTGGCCTAAATCCATCATTTTTATATAATAAATTACATTATATTGTGTGTGTCTCTTTTTCGTCGTGTACTTAGCACGAATGACAAAGGTTAAGTTAAGTTGCACTCATCGCCTGGTGTGAGAAGGACATACGACTATATGAGACCGCTGGTGTCACTGACTGTATTTATAGGGGTTTTCGATATTGGATAGTTTAAGGATTAGGCTGTACAACGTCGAGCTAACTTGTGGGGAAGCCACTTTGCCCAGCTTGTGCTGTAGATGCATGGGTGCAATACGTGCAGGTCTTATACGCTCTTTTATACAGGGTTATAGTCCTAACATTTCTGCAAAGGACGCACCGTCTGAATGTACTATTTACCATTTGACCCCCCCCCCCCCCCCCCCCTCCTCCAACCAACCCGGCAATTCATAGTTCTGATTACAATTCTAGAAGATTTTAAATACACTACAAACACACACAAGTATTGATCGTTCCCTACTGTGATTTTACCGTGGGTGTTATTAATGTATAAACCGCATTTTTATTTGGGTAAGAAGAGTCGCGAGAAGAGTTCAAAATTTAGCAATTTATCACGTTATTTAAAACTGTTGTTTAATTAATATAGACTCGAGCAGGATACAAGAACGACGGTTGTGTCCCCGCGTTAGGCTTGCTATCAGGTTAGGGACACCGTGCTCTCTCTTGTCCCCTTGACTACAATCAGGTTCCTATATAGTATTGTGTCTTCTTTATAAAAAATAATCATTCATTATACTACAACTGTGTGTGTGTAAGCCCTAGAAATATTGTTTATTAGTGATTAGCCAAAATTTACCATAGTTTCACGCAGTAAAATGTATGTGCATATTACGATGTTTTTAGAGTACCAGATTTTAATAACAAGCTTTACAAATTGATCTCGATGCATAATATATAAGAAATCTGTCCAGAATTCAATTTAGTTTCCATGCTGCAGACGTGTCATTTTCATGATATTCTCCATCATGTAAGTTACGAGAAAACTCCCATTTCTTTACAAAACATATGTTACAAAATGAAATTGTTCTATATACCCATGTTCCGTGTTCGACTTCGCGCTCTGAAACGGAAGCTGGGTTGCATTCTTCTCACTGGCGATCCACTCAGTCGGTAAAACCTACTCAGAGAAATATATATCAGTATGTTGACAAACAAAGGTTTACGTGTGACGTTTTTGCGATGGTTCTTGTTACACACAGTTCAACCTTGGACAAGAAAGAATAGCGAAGAATACAATTGAAGGGTATAGGGTGGAAACTCATTTTATAAGAAGGATATTTGAGTGAGTATGGCAGATAATCCAGGATATGAATTGTAATGGATACGTAGGAATGCAACGACTGGAAGAAAAGAGCAGCTTTCAGTCCAATCCATTGATGATAGAAAAATGTCAACCTTACTTTTGTAGAGTGAAATTTTCTGATGAAAGTAATCACAATATGACTTCTTGAGTTTGCTGTGTACACCATTCGTTTGGACGTCTATAGATACCAAAGTTTCGATTTCTTGGAGTGATTGGATCACTGGAGCTGAAAACAATATTGACAGGCAATTAATGAAAGGAATTGAGATTGCAGTACATTATCATTTGATTTATTAGCTCTTTTACACTCTTTAACAACATAGATTTTTAAGTATGCAAATTCAACGTTGAGATAGAAATTTGTTTTGGTTGTTTCATCGAGTCCGCTTGTTAAACTAATTGGCTTCATTTTGACAGTGAAAGTTCTACTTACTTCACATAAGTTTGCGTGGATATCATTTTGGTAAATCTGTGTAAGAACATAGACTTTTTAAGTTTATTTAGTTTCCAGCAGCAGCTAGAATCGGTAGGAAGTGATACTTTTTCCGTCGGAAAAGTTTTCTCTGTGAGCACTTCAACTGGCCAACTATAATACTGTCAATATGCCATAAACTTCGAGCAAAAAATGTCCACTATTGGTACAGCTGGGATCTTGTATGTGTCAATAGTTTTTTGTTGGCACTACTGGTAAAGCTTACTCGCCGTGTTTTGAACAGTTGACATGTTTGCAATATATCTATGTTATGAAGTTTCAAACTTCGTTTGGTTCCAACATTACTGACACTTCCGCCTAAATGTGACCTAATAAATTTAAAGCTCAATTGATTGATAGTTGTGCCCGGTGTGTTCTTGTTGCAAAATAGATGAACATAACTCACATGCAATGCTAATTTGGATCCCAATTGGAAACATCCACAGCAAATCTATCAATCATTAATCGTTAAGTAGGTCTCATAGTCAATGTGGATATTTTATAATTCAGCACATTCATTACAGAGCAGTTTAAACTAGCGTGTAATTAATAATTCTAAATACATTACCGTTAATTTGTGATTATTACTCGAATAAATGCAGTCCCTTACTATCATACTCCGTTACACGTAATGGTTTGTTAGTTTTGGTCAGCTGGTCACATTTGTAATACGTAAATGGTCTTATAGGAGGAATTTATCTGTCTTACAATATAATTCCAAATGATTTGATGAGTTTTCGTTGAAATATTCACTATGTTTGTAAAACTGTGATCATAGAGTCTCCTCAACGCCGTGTTCACATTTATTAGCATCTGGCTGCCATAGATGACCAGGCTAAGCCTAATTCCAGAAGTCAAAGAACCTTCAAAGCACTGCTAGAATCATTCCGATTAGTAAGTTATTATAGTCAACGGGTTTGTGTCAGAGCTGAACTGTAAATGCTACAGGTAAACAAAGAGGCATATTATGTTGCTTAATAAATTAAACATTATTATTAATGTGAAAATAATAATCTATTTGTGGTAAATAATGCACACAATATGTATGTTATTATTTATTGTACAGTGTCATTAGGGCCTATACTCACTATAAGATAGATTTTACAAACTGCGACCTTCCACCAAAAGCAATAAAACTGACCAGATGTATTTCCCCTAGAAAATGATTGATTATTAATTCAGACATAAAAGCTAGCCGGCCAGCCAGCATATTCAAAGTGAGTATTCATCGCAAAAGCTACACCTTCCGTTGTGAATAAGTTAGAACCTCCCCCCGATGCGGCCACGTGTGTAAGAGAAATATCAAGTTCCCTCACATCATATTCTCTGTGGGTGGCATCACTGGCAATGGTCGTGTGCAGGGGCTTCATATATATATGTAACAGTCTGGATGACAGATCGCGTTCTCTCCGTTCTCTTCGTTTAACTTTGAACTAGTTTCCTTGTTTCTCCTCATTTCCCGAGCCGTCTGTCTACCCCCGTACCCCCCTACCCCCCATGTACTGCACGTGACTAGCCACACGCTTGGCTGCAGGGTGTGATTTCCCTCATTAAAACGGACGCCTAAATGGCCAAGACAAGGGATGACCCAAAGGTAAGTTTTATTCGTTCGTGCTATTTTAATTATTAGCTTATTAAATTGTAATAAAATTGCCATGTAGGCGTCAGCAGGCACGTCCGCGTTAACACTTTTCGGTGGTCCGGTGAAGCAGGAAAGTGAAGTCTTTCCCCCCTCCCCCCCCCCCCCCTTCACCACTCAACACAGCCAGCACAGAATCCTTTGTCATAAATTCCCACAATGAATATACTTAACTTTACTAACACAATCGTCATCATCATCATCATCATCATCATCATCATCATCATATAATAATAATAATAATAATAATAATAATAATAATAATAATAATAATAATAATAATATTAATAATAATAATAATAATAATAATAATAATAATAATAATAATAATAATAATAATAATAATAATAATTATAATAATAATAATAATAATAATGCGTTTATTTGCAAACAGGATATCAAAATCCCACTAGTGCAAACATAATACAATACAATATTACACTCAGGAGACAGGAGTAAGTAATAATACAACAAACAATTACACAAACAATTACAATAATAATAAAAAAATAATACACCAGTTACAATAAAACATAATACATAATACATAAGCAAGTATTCTTAAAAAACAGCAAGAAAATTACATAATTAAAAGTAAAAATAAAAAACATACTACTTTGGTTGTTGTGACTGGACATTAAGACATCCATTGTCCACCTTCTCCACATTCTCCACAACTCCACACCTTCTTTAGACACTATACACATAAATTTATTGTTCAAAACCTGTGCAACTTTATACTAGTCCGCAATCTTAATTCTTAACTGAAGTTTTATAACTCTCTGGGTATAATAACAAAAATACACAATATGTCAGTACTTTTTAAAAATATGTTTAGATTAACTTGTCACTTGCTTACAAGTTATATGTTAGGGCCTACGTCATGCCTTACGTTAAGGAAACGTTAACACGTAGCTCAGCAGAGTCAAGTGAACGTGGTTCTATGATTGTGATTGTGATAATGATGGTGATGAATGATATTGTTGATTGATGATTGCTAACCTGCATGTTTTATGTGCATACAATGAAGCTAATTATGACGATGTGAAGGGTAGATATTAAAATACAAACTACCTCATGCCATCAAGAAGTTACCCCATTGATTGTAAAGGCCACAGTTTAGTATATACCAGGTGGTGAATCGACCTTAGCCAGTATGTTATAGCTATGAATGATAATAGACGTATAAAAAATTCCGTGCCTTAAAAAGGATTCGAACACACGCTTAACGGATGAGATTTATATGACACCAATGAATTATCTTCATGTTCATACCACGGTCACTAACAGCAGGCATGGCTAGGTCTGTGCAAGAGGAAGGCATCGGGGAAATAGTGGAGGTCAATTCCAGCCTACAAAAATTCGAACAGAATTTTTTTTAATAGGATTTCAAAGAAGAATTTCCATTGGATATAGTTTTAACGGAAATCACACTCACACTGATAATTGTAATTAAAACACTAATCTAAACATCAATAAAAGTAATAATGTTAATTGAAATTCTGTATACTAATATAGCATTATCAATCAAAATTAATACATTTCAATTTGTATTGAATAAAATGCCTATTATGATAATTCGCTGTGTTTAGTATTTTTTAAGTAGTTGAATATCCCAAACTGTGTCACGAACATAAACTGAGCGGAAGATAAACGACGGAGAATTCGACGCGTAAAAATTTTCCAAACATCTTTTAATTTAATTTAAATTTTTTAGGGTCGCGAAAGCCGAAAATATTAAATCATAAGTTTATGCGTAACATTAACGCCGATAAGAATTGCCGTTTTTCTGTATCACGTTTCAGCTGGATAACGGAGTGCTGCCTCTAGTGTCTTGGACATAAACACGATTAGAACCGGCCTGCCAAGCTCGGCACGTCCTATGCCCCCCCCCCCCCCCCCCCGCCCTTCCCACAAGCTCCCTCCATTTGTCCCTGTCCTCCCACCATTTTCCCCACTTTATCACCAGTGCCCAGTTCTCTCCGCTCTTTTTAAAAATCGCGTTCCACTTGATATAACCACCTGTCCCTTGAATTTACCACTTCCCTGTTTACATAATATCAACTATTATTATTTATTGGTTATTGACGTACTCAGCTGATGGGTTACATTGCGTCGGTCACTACAAGAGGCAGAGCTACCCTGGACCTATTATATCCCGGAACCAAATGTTTCCCACATAGACGTGTAGGCACTTTATTCTAGACCCTTTGCATTATTTGGTCTTCACATCCCATCATAAGACCGCAAAGCGCCGTTGGGACAAAGACAGTCTCGCTAAGACTAAACAATAAGAACAATTCAGACAATAATGTACACCATTGTAAGTATGTCTCTTACATTATCTACGGTGCTTGAAAATAATGTGCCTCAATAATTGTTTAGGACAAAAGTCAGCGAGACTTTTTTTGTCTAAAGGTAACGTTAATCGAGGAATGTATCTGAAGAAGTAAATGTATTCCCGTACAGTGGCGTATTCAAGGGGGGGGTTATGGGGTTCAAACCCCCCCCATGCCCCCCCCCCCAAAAAAAAAAAAAAAAATACATGCGGAGAGAAGGAAGGAAAGGAGGAGAGAAGAGGAAATTACTATTTTGATTATTGTTTAATAACATACTCAACCGTTAAATCATACGACTTTGGGGTCTTGGTCGTCAGGAAGAGCTGCCTATACGACCTATTGTCTTCCGGGGACAATCGGGAAGGAAGTTTGAGGAATGGGACAAGTTGGAGGAATATATTTAAAAATGCTAATGGGTGCTAGGGGTCAGGGGGCTACTCTTCTCTTTCCTCTTACGATTGGCACTGCGTATAAGAAACTACATTGAATTGAACTATTGAACAACATTGAACTACAACCCTACCAGTTACGAGGAGACTTGCCAACAATTAAAATAAAAAATATAGGAAATATATTTATTTTTGCAGTAATTTTGTTGTTCTGTGACTGGGTTTTTAATTTTCTTTGTAGTCATTCTTACATTCTCCTTAACCTATTCTATGACATTTTCTTATTCTGAAACGTGTTCCCAGGCGTTTAAAACGTCATAAATGAAGAAAAAAAATTTCGCCTTCGGCGAATTGGCCTCCGGCGGCTGGAGCTTTCGCCCCAGACCCCTGCCTGCTTGGGATGTCCGACCCCCCCTATTGTCAATTCCTGGATACGCCACTGTTCCCGTATATAAATGGACGTGTACAAGACGTGAATGTTGTATTATACAAATATATGCCTATTTCATACCGTGATTCGAATAGCTAAAGATACGCGACCCATGAAATACACTGCAATGAATGTATATTGCCCCTTGCCGTATATTTCCTGAATTTAAATTTATTATACATGGGGCTTTTGTAAATTAATTTATTACGTGTAATTAGACTGTTGTTAAAAACGTATAATTCTTAATTTGCCATTGTTTCAAACTGCTTCAAAACCTGCTAATTACATTAAAACTTGTTTATGAAACACCTTTCATTATGAGCATAAGACGGTTCGGTTCAGCATGTATAAGCCAACTTCAATGTTGAACAAAAATCATTAATTAATGAGACTATAAACTTGGCGTAGGGGTTTTTGTTCGCATTTACGGGAGGCTTTAAACGTAAAGAAGGGATTTAACAAAATGTTCGCATAATATCGTGTGTTTTAATAGTAATTATGACAAAGAATAAGCTTTCCATGTGCGATACAAACATTTTTCTCCCTCGGTGTTTTTTTTTTTATTTATTTATTTTTTTTTTACGTAAATACCACGGGACGCATAAATTAATTTTTCTATCTCGAACCTTTTCCCTGTATTACTTAAATAGTGTTTATGTTGCTGTCGTTGAATGCGATCCTCATAGATCAGTTCTCATAACCAATTGTAATAAGACGAATTTGTCTCTTCTTCCTCACTTTGTGTCTTGGACCTATTCTCCATATAAGGTTATTATAGGCAGTGTTTAAATCTTCAGTATTAGGGGAGATCCAACCGTTGTGACTCCTTCATTGTTAGAAGAAGAATGAGCGAGCCTTTACAACTTTTTCAAAAGAAACTCATTAATAAAGATCTCATTGATTTAAGGAGAAAAAATTGTGGACACATTTCCTTTGTTGAAAAATAATTACTAGGGAGCAGGTGTATCTCGTATAAGTCGACAAACAAACAACTTGGAGGCAATTCAAACCCCACTTGTCAACAAAGTTTTTAGTTGGCTGTTAAGTTAATGCAATAAACCGCTTTGTGACGAAGCATTTTAATTACAGTTTTGAAGGATTTTAAAATGTTGATCTTTTTATTAATTAATAATATTCTCACGTAAATTAAAATAATTATTTTGTCTCATCAAGACGATTCCAAACTGAAAAATTAATTGAATAATAAAATGATTTTATTTTGTTTCTTAAAAATGTTTTGAAATTTTTAATGCAAAGTTTGAATTAATAATCATGTTTCGTAGGAATTTATATATTAATTACACACATTCATAAGGGCGGTTCTAGTTAACTGTCCTTCCCCTTCAGGTCTACACACGTTCTTCTCACTCACGGCAAATTTAGCAAGCAACTATCCCGCCATTTTGTTTAGAAGTTTCTACTTTCTACACATCTGCTACTGACACACAACAAAATCTCCTGAACCGACGGAGAAAGTACCTCTTGACGAGAGGATAGGCCTATCCCTACCCCTACCTCAGCCCCCAGTTCGTTCATCAGTAAATGTAACCCAAGTAATTTAAAGTTCACGTAAAAAAAGTCAACATATTTCCGAGTTAGGGTCGCGGAGTGATCACATTACGGCTTGTAGCCGTGTTTTCAAGGGTTGCCCCGTGAAGTCTTGTAAGACAATGGGTCCCCCTTCAGAAGTTAAGCGGGACGCAATTAAGCTTAGTGAGAGTACCCTGTGTGTGTTCATGGCCCTTACCCCTTTTAAGTAGACTTATGGAAGCAAGAAAGCAATAGCGTAGGCCCTTCGTACACTCGTTCTCTGAAGCGCTTCTCAAAAGTGCATGGGGGGGTTGAAGGACCATAAAGAAATTTCATTCACATTAACGTTTTGCCCGCTAGGAGATAGATGCACATAAAAATATAATAGTGAAGAAATAGCGTTTCAGCAACTTATTTAAAACAAAACTAAGATAAAATATTAGTAAAAGTATTTACTTGCCTGTGAATACTTGAATACATTATTAGTTAAAATGTGCAGAACTGCAGTTGCAAAGTGTGGAGATAAACGCTACCTCAAAGTGTGTAGATAAAATTTGGCAAAATCATAAATAAAAATTATACCTAACGGCAATGACAGTCTAAGATTGAGAAGAAAAACTATTGATCGTGGTACCTTATTCTAGAGATGTAGCGTCATTATTTCACTGTCAATTAACGTGGTTGTCGAATATTTTTCAATATTCCAAAAAGTAAAGTGAATATGGTTTGATTGATTGATTGATTGATTGATTGATTGATTGATCGACTGACTGACTAGGAATTGCAGGATGAAGGCAAGTGACGCCTTAATCGACATCTCAACCTTCAACTAGAACTTACTGGAAAGCAAATTCCACAGATCGAGTGATGTATAATGTCAAAAAGTAATTAGGCACTCTTATAGTTAGAAAGAAACGCTAGTGAGGGACAGGGAAGTTAGTATGTTTTTGGACATATTTATACTCAATAGCTTCATAATCTGCCATGACACGAATAACACAGCAAATATATTTTATTCAGTCTAAATAACCAAACCAAAACGCATATTGGTATAATGAAATCCCTTCAATGCCGTTAGGTCCACCCAGTTAAAGTTGTTGCGAATTGATGCCATGATTGTGGCGGCAAATAGGCAGTTTTTATACACTGAAATTACAAAACACAAGATGGTATCTAATCTTAAAAATATATCCCTTGAGATTATGTTTTAGGATTCTGTTTTATGTTCATGTTTATTCAACGCAACTGAAGTAAAAATATTACAGCCAATTAATGACCTCGTAAACGCAAGCTCAATAACGCTCACAAAAAACCGTGTTTTTGCCACCAAAATGGTATTCTTCATTTCCAACCACTATCCTCATCGATGAAGCGCTGTCTAGAGCTACTATCAATTCCAATATCTTTGGGTATGATCGTTATAGAAAGCAATGTTAATTTCTTCGCACAACCGGGACGCGAGAAATATCTATGTTCAGATACATTGTGTGTACGGAGACTAAGGCAATACCGGTATTGATATAATCGGTTTTACTTGAATAGAAAGTGAAAAAAGAGCAGAAAGCGAATAAGCTTATATCCACCGAGGAATGATCTAGCGAATATCTATCTATGCGGTCAAGTCGGTGTATAAACCAATATGATAATGTAAACATCTATAACATTGGTTTACCATTATTTAGCATGGGAAATACATTGCTATCTAACCATTATGCAGTTATTCTAGTCGATAAATCTTCATATCAATGTATAGTTTAACTTATAAAGTGCACACTATACGTTTCGTTGATATCCACTAATACTTGTATTCTAATCTTTATAGACATGATTACTTGTGAAAATGTGCGCCAGCCAAGTGAACGTAGTAGCTGTTTGTATGTCTGGCACAATGGGACTTGCTATACTGTGTTTTCAGCTCGTCATATCTAGAGCATGGTGTTATTTGGTGCTATTAGTAATATTATTCTTCACCTTTTAACTAAGACTCATTTGTATTAAATTCATTATAAGAAAAATCAATCTGTATTAAGAAAAATATAGATTGATGAGTGATGAATGAACTTCTGATGTTATAGATGTTTTGATGGCAGGACTTGTAGTGTTTTCTTTATTTTTGGTCCCACTCATGTCAACCTTATTCAGATATATTCTGGCATCACACAAGGACCCCCACTAGACTCCCATGGAACACTCATGGCTGCCTTCGGAGGCCTCTTCGTAAAGCGAACAGGGTTTTTTTCTGGAATCACACACAAAATTATTACCTTCGTTGTTGAATATGTCGTTAAACAACTATGATCATAATCTTACACAATATTGTCATATAACTAGGATTAGTGATCAGGAAATGACAGAACTAGTATTATCTCTTATTCAGACAGCCGAGTGTATCCTATAGTACTGTGACAAGACAAGCACTTACCCTTTAATGGCTATCTGCTCCGAATCCGCTCATGTGTGTTGTAACGCAACGACTGACCACTTCAACGCGAAAGTGTGGATTTTCACTCCGCCTATACTTGGCAAAGCACTATCTCCACTGACGTCTACAGAACGAAAAATGGCGAACTGACGGGGAAATAAAGCTTATATGTTCCAACGTGTCGTGGTTTCAGTTTACACATTTTTTTTTATAGAAGAAAATAATATAATAACTATTACTACTTCTGCGCTATGTAAGAAAGTACCTCTAGGTGAATTGTCAAATATCGTCGACTAGTATTACCAACATGGGAACGCCACGGATGCTGATGTTATTGAGAGTGGAATTATTTGATCCGGATACGGAAATTAACACAAAAAAACATAATTATGTAAAATCTTTGTGCTTGTATCCGTGGCAGATCGGATAGTGGGTTGTGAGAGGTGGATGCCTCCACAGGAACACAGCTAATATATTGCGCCCCCTCAATCTCAATTACTCGAATCTCTTTAAACGCCTAAAAAGAGAATATTCAATTCAAAGGAAACAACACCATAAATTGTTGTGAAAAAACAACGGCATTCATTCGCTGAGTTGCAAAGTAATTGTTTAAAGCTAAAGGAGGTTGCGATAGTGGTTACAAGCAGTGAATTAAAACGAATTGGAATTAAGTTTTCTTTCTTTTGTTTGTTTCCTTGTTTCAGTAAATATTTCCGCTTGTCAAAAACTTAACTTTTGTTATGTTGTTGCAACACACATTTCACAATTAAAGAAGTTAATTTGAAAACGAAAATATTTATTGGTACATAGAAACAATTTCAAGAAATAATATTTAATTCTCTAAAAGATGAAATATTTTGTTTCACTTTTTGACAATTTAAAAGCATTTCAAGCAATTTAAACCGACACAAACCAGGAGTTACGCCTTTAGTGTAGACTCACGCACAGTCACGGCACGAGCTCACCTCAAGTCCATAAAACGTGCAGGATATCAAGGTTACCAGTTTCTATACGGGAGAATCGTTGACTTACTTTTACTGCAAACTGTTATCAGCTGGATTTAAGGCGCCTTATCCGAGTTTTTACTGCGGCTGTGTTCCGCCGCTGGGAACCCCTCAGGGAACCCACGAACGACTTCTATTCTCTGTAATGATCGACCCACTAAGTGTTCACTGTGTCATATCACTATCAGTCTGCTTTTAAAAGTTTGAAACTTGATAATCTTTGAATTAAAAAGCTCGTTGCTTGTTCAAACCGAACTCAAGGAAAATGTTCTAATGCTGACATACAGATCAGTCTACTTTAATGTTCAAATTGACTGAGTATTGAAGTAGGCATAACGTATATTTAAAATAACTCTGTGCATCAATAAAATTGATACTAACTAAAACAATAGCTGTTATAATTATAATGATAATGATAAACAATAAAAAAATCGTAATAATTGTTCCCCCGCACACACCATTAAGAATTTGTTATTATAATATTTATTAAGACATAATAAACAATACTTTAATTGCAAAAAATAATACGCCCATTTTATCTACCCTCCACCTTGTGATAGGGGTGGATAGGTATAGTGATCGTGTTAAATATCAAACAAGTGATTTGTTATTAGTTATTATTTACAACGAATAACAAACTGGTAAAGTACGATAATAACTATAGTCCACTACCCCCCCCCCCCCCCCGTATTTTTGGTAGTAGTAATATTGTCGTTATTATTGTATTTATTGTTGTACTAACCCAACCTAATGAAATGTGTGTCAATTCCTAAAACTAGGCCATAGCTTTAATTTTATTTGTTTTTTAAAGGTCGATCGCTCATAAGATGGCATGTTAACTTGCACGAAATACCTCTTCAATGCTATCTGTTGATCATAGCTTCTTTTATTACGAGTACTAAAGCCTTCTTGATGTGCAAGGAAACATTTCCTACAGGCTATACGCCCAGGCTGAACTTATTAATTTAGATGCGCATTTCTGAACGAAGAAGATCTTAATGATAACATGGAATGATCATAAATTCGTGCCCTATTAAAATTTCTTAATGCGTCGGATATTCAGCCTCTTAAATCATATATATTTCGCCTGTTACTTTATTTTCGTAGTGAAGTAGTAACATTACAATAGTATAACAAGGCAGCGTTATAATTCAAAAAGTTTTCGGAAGGATGCTTGATAATTTAAAAGATGTTCTTTATCGTTTTAGTTCGGGTAAACTTTCTTAGGGGCTTCATAAATTTACTTTACATTTAGATAAATTATATTAATTTGTATTTAGCATTGAAATTTTACCAACAGGCTACATCATTGACTGAATTTCTTATGGATCCTTTGGCCAAGGCCATATATGCCATTAGCAACCCTTAGTTATAACCACCATGTGCTCTGCAGGGGATAATGTGGCCAAGGTTCAAACACACTGGTATCTCTTATCTGTTACCTTCTCGGGATCTTGTTTTGTATCAGCTAAACATTGAATTTAAAAACTCTCAACTATTCTAACTGTTACGATTGAAATAAATCTGTAATTAACTAACTAATTAAATTAATATTAAATAATTACAGAAAAAACATTCATTACTACTAAGTTACAATATTTAAAAGTGTCAATTCATTGTTTATGTGTATATTTTAACCGTGTTTGTCCGAACAATTTTTTACTTAAAACATTTTTTATCTGATACAAACCCAAGTCCCGGATAACGTTCTGAAGATATCAATAAAATAACGTAAATTTATACAGAAAAAGCAAGATAATAATAAACACCGCCACCTCAACTGCTACTCTATACACAAGTGCAGTCTGCGTCTATAGTGTCTACTGCAGAGGTCTCCCTCCAGACCGTGTGTTGGCGTGACAATGTACTGGACGTGTCACCGATTATGTCGGTTTAGCCAGACACCGTAGCGAAGCCTTGCAACCGGCTCAGTCTTATGTGTGAGGTTTAACACAAGTCCGCCGATAAGCGCAGTACACACAGGTGCAAAAAGAAATAACTTTACCCTCGACGAGGTAGAAGTATAAAGTCTTTCTGTAGCCAGCTGTCTACGGTGGCTCACTAGGTTGGGGCGCAGGTCTTTTATAAAATGCCACCTAATTTTGCCACCTAGTTTTTGTTGGTAACAAATAGTATCAAAATGTACCTTTTACGGATTAAAAAATAATTCAAAAACTTAAAATTCACGATTTTTTTAGAACTCATATCCACTGGTATTATTATTTTAATTTGCATGCTTATGTGCCTTTTTTATCCATCAGTGTAAAGTTTGAAACTCGTTTTACTTCCAAAATTCGTTTTAAAAGCAGGAAAATCTTGTTTGTGTTTAATTCGGATTCCACCATCAGCACAGGCAAGCACATGACTCCAGTGCAGAGATTACTAAGCACATGCATAGATTATGCAGATAAGCGTAGACAGTTATTTTTCCTAACATAACTGTGTGTGTTTGTGTTCAGAGCGAACTAGCATGTCACGCCGCTTAACTGCGTAGTGTTAGGTCAAGCCGACCGCCGCGCCACTGTTTGCATCACAATTTAGAGGGAGTTTCCGGTATTCTAACGCTAGTTAGTTACATAGTATTCGGTGCGTCCTCCCTTTCAAGCTCGTCGTACCTTGTTAAACTTCGACATGACCCCTACGACCCACATGACCAGAAGAGCATTAATTAATGCTCAGTGGTAAAGATACTCTAACATACTAGGAAGTAGCACAGCACATCGTTATGTTATGTAAGTACAGAGAGAGATGTAAAAAAGTGAATTTATTGAAAATATGTACTTTAAATATCTTGAAATATAAAACCAAACTAACGAGTAAATATAATTTTTGAATTTGGTATTCGAATTTTACGGGGAAGGTGCCTGAGCTGTGAGTAAGTTAGCTTGAGAACATCTACCTATATACCTGAAAAAGTAAAACACAACAAAATTATTTTTATCTTCTTTTTTCTTTTATTCTTATTTTTATCTACAAGGTTAGGATTCGAAAAATTGGACCATCTTAAACAAACTTTATCAATGCTTGAAAATTTGTCAAAATAAAAATTGAATTACATTTTATAAAGACATGCACGAACTAAAAGTATTGTCAGAGAGCTTTTAACAACAAATTTGTGTCTTAATATGAGAACTGATGATACATAAAACGTGCGTTGCTCGTCATATCAAGGTATATTGTGGTGTTTGTTAACCAGAAAAAAACTCAGGATGATTAGTACCGGTATTGAAAACAAAATATGGCTGAGTGAATGTTGTCTACCAATAGTTCGAAATCACAAAGATTCACAAATTCACAAAGATTGCGTAACTGCGCAAATTTTAACTTCAATTTTACAAAAGTTTATAGTTATCCATTTCTTTGCATAATGTTTGAATACATGGTTACTGGCATACTGATAATACAAGGTCCGCAGCAGACGGGTATCAAAAACATATTATTCTAGTCTATTAATAGCGCTTTGATTTAAGCTGTCCATCATCTATAACGGTAAATGAAAAAAAAGCATTACTGAATTCAAATGCTGATGTAACGAGTTTGTTTGTTTCAATTTTGAAAATAGGTGTTTACAAAAACTATACCTCACATAACGATTTCAAACTAGTATCAGGTAAATATGAATATTTAATATTTGACCGGGACTGTTTGCGTTGTATAAAATGTAGAACGCTTCCCTTACAAAATAGTAAAACATAACCAAAGCTGCTGTGATCCGCGAAAGTGTGGATTGGAAAATGTAATCTAATAACAATGTATTCGAATTGAATCGATAGAACGCCAATGTATAGAATAGTGAATAGTATCTATCTAGCTAGATTCCTGGAGGCTACAAGATTGGTACGATTTCCAAATAGAACACGATCCTGTTACACTCACCACGTATATTGCTCACGATGTTATCAATTTCTTACTTCTTTCATCACAAACGCTGATAGAGGTGCCTCAGCGGTTGTAACGATACTCTCATCCACGTTATTACGGGTTCTATTACGATCAGTGGCCGTTCTACTTCTTATCAAAACTTGTGTACCACCAAGAATGTGTGTACCACCTAGCCGTACCACATTATTTGTCAAGCTGCAGTAATAAAATGCGATTTAAAAAAACGCAACACAATTTTCAATGTGTCAGAATTTTGCGTCAGTTTGAAGCGTAAATACATGATTTGAAATAGAAAATAATAACAAGGATTGTGAGCTAGCGTGATGTTACTAAGACACAGGAGTAAAATGTACCGCAAAGATATCTGGACGTCTAAAAGTACCCCCACTTTTAGTGAAGGAGACGGAAAGATTCAAGACTCTCATGAAAGTTTGTCTACGGTATCAGAAAAGAAAGAAAATGTTAAATGAATTTCATCTTCTTGTTTAATTAGTTCGAAAAACAACTGAAAAGTAAATTTCAGTTCTAACTTCTTTCTGTTCCAACATATTTTATGGTTATTACTATGGTGACGCGACGGTAGTCTGGATTGCAGAAGACAGTAGTAGTTTGTCTAGGGGACTGGTTTAAAATTTCTTGATTTAAAACAGCTGTCGCTTTGTCATTAGCAGACTTGTTCACGTGGAAAATTGTTGATTTATTTCAATGAACGCTGTGAATCTACTTCATCAATATTATCATTTAAAAATGGCATCCACCCTGTCACCAAGCCAGTTTTTATATGAACGCCATAAGGAACTTTATCGCCATAAGACAGTCAGAAGGTAGGTGAATTGGACAGTTTCTCTAAAACTAAATACTATAGTTCGTCAGAATTAGTGTGGAAACCGAGCTCTGGTTATTGTTCAGACAGTGGTGTATCGCTTTTGGATTACATATCGAGACGAACCAATCTCAAAAATAGTTACTACAAAAATTCTACGCGTCAATGTCTGATATTATACGTTTTCACTTCGTCTTAGATCAACTATCCATTTTATCTCCGTTAGTTACTATCCGTATCATATTATCTATCCACAAATAAAACCAATCTAGTTCTATCCTATTTTTATATAATATTCTTTAGTATTTGCTACTGACTAAGAATATCCAACATAACCTTCTTTTGCAATGTCCTCATAGATAAGATATACTTTTAATATTCATTCGTATCTAAGTGACAAAATATATATCCACATAATTCAACATTATTATATCTATCATACTCCTTTTGTTGCAAAGTAAATTTACTTCATCGTATGCAAAGTAAAAACCAATTCCCTTTGAGATTTATGAATGTAATGAAGTTAGGAAAAATAATAATTTGAATACTTGTTGACTTTATGCGTCATAGCTCATTACGAAGAAAAACAGAAGTTGATTCATGTATGAATCAGTGAAAGCTTGAATCCCATGAGCCAGCTTTCGGGAAAAATAACGGACATCGTAAACTTAATTTTATGTGCTAATTAGGGCTAAACATTTGCAAGAGTAACACAACAAATCACGAGTGGTTCGCAGAAGTCTTTTTATGGAGGTACGAATTTTAAAAGTTTCGTAATTGCAGTGGTGGTGATGTGATGTGGCTAGAGAGTGGGCTGCGGAAGGGGGGTTAGGGGGTGGGGGTAGCCGATCGATTAGACAAACTTCATAATAAAACTCACTTTAAAGCATTCAAATTAATTGATGTCAGTGCTTAATTACTGTCAAATTACCGTAAGAATCTCTTCACGTTCGCAATGTGTCTATTATGGTAAAGATATCTTTGTTGTTCCTACTTCTGCTACTAATATTAATTCAACAACCTTACTTTTAAAATAAACGTTAAAGTCATCATACTTTTGCGTTTAAACTTCTGATAAAATAATGTATTTACAATATGTGTAAACCAGTAATTTATTTTTATATTTATGTATAGAAATGAGTGAAAGTTTGAACTCAATGGAATTTATTTTCATTTTTTTACCTTTAATGAATGAGCAATTTTGCATTATCAAATGTCGATGATGGTGCTTTTTGCTACCTTAGCCATAACACCCTCTACCAGTTTACCACATTCTCTCTCTCTCTGTCTCTCTCTCTCACACGCACACACTATAGTTGTCTTGTTCTACTTTCACGGGCGGTTCTACTTTACTTTTGGTTTTAACAGACAGTTATTAATGGTCTTTACTGTAGGCTGGTTTGGAGTTCTTATACGGATACTTTGCTGTGATTGTAAGATGTACCATTGAGTTTGGCTAACAAACTCAATGGATCTACCACTAGAATGACTCGCCAAAAAACCGTTTACACTGACTTCAATTTAAAAAATTACCTCTTACAATCACAAAACCGTCTTGAAGATTGGTGTCGCACATAAATCGACCATGTTTTTGAGTTTTTAGTTTGTTTTTGTTTTAGAATTTATTTTAATTTAATACGTTACAACTTCTGTTGTTGCGTGTGTATATGGACACTCACGGGACCTCACGGCACAACATATCCATACATTTTCATCATAGCACCGAAGAAGTATCTATTTCAATTCTGTAGAGAAACCAACCCCATGTCCCAACATAGAATATTTTTTCGTTTTATAAATAAATGGAGGACTTGTGGGATTCTGCAATAAGTTATTCATATGACTCCAATCTTATGTAATGAAGTACTGTACATGCTAATAGCGGAAGGATTTGACATTGATGCTTTACGGAAGGGTGTATTCGTTTAGTTTATGTACCTATGTGAGTTTTGTTGAATGTCTCAATTTTGTCGGCTCCCTCGTCATATGTAACCAAATTGGTCTTCTCATGAATTGATAATTTTGCAAAACTCTTGATAGGAAGGACGCAAGAGAGTTCAGAGAGAGAGAGAGAGAGAGAGAGAGAGAGAGAGAGAGAGAGAGAGAGAGAGAGAGAGAGAGAGAGAGAGAGAGTTTATAGAATTTAACTTTATCTACATCATCTGATGCTAGATTGTTTTAAATTATCACTTGGATGTGTAGACTGCATTTTGTCTTATGTAAATGCAACCGAAAACTTTTTTTTTTTACAATATGGTTGCATTTTTCAAAGGGTATCTTCTGCTATTAGCCAGTTGTAGATTCTTTCCTATAAACGTTCAAAAGGAAGGTACAGGAAGCAATGGATTATATACTGGATAGCATTGTGTTCAACCATAATATAACCGTAATTTCATGCTCCCATATTTACTGGTAGAGATGATGACTTCCAGCTTCCACACAGCCTAATTCACGCCATTGTAGATTCGGTTCCAACCACTGGCGATTATTCAATTCTGTAGCAGGCACTTACAATACAGTACATTATATTAGCCATTTGATCTATAATGCAAGCCTGTTGAGTGCTTGCACTGAAACTCAGCAAACAATATTCTAAATACACACAATACAACAAACACGACATGCATCACGTAACCACACGTGTAAAGCTAATTACTACATACATGGACATGAAGGTAGCCAAAGATACATTTTGCTGATACGTGGATGATACTATTGCTACATGTATACTGCTCTCCGTACATGCTAATGCGAAACGTTAAAAACTATGTTTCACTCAGTTAATATATAATTCCTAACTGTTATTATTTTCATGTTGATCTCACTTACTTATCTAACCACGCGTCTCATGCACGCTGTTTCAACAATAATCAACAATATCATTATTTCAGCCTCCTGTAATAATGCTAGTTTTGAGTTCCGTAAGTTAAGAATACATTATTTATCCTATAATATCGAGGTAATGGATATCAAAAACATGTCAAACAAATACATGTAGCCAGTTCTGGTTAAAAATGATATCCAATGACAAAACTTGTGCATGGGTCGCAACGGAAATGTTGACGCTTCCATCATCTATTGTGAGACGTCAGCTGTCGCTTGATCGAAATAAACATCGTCAGCTAGACCTCAATGATGATAATCACACCGTAATTAACTGTACCCGATCATCAAGACTTGCATGAGTAGGAGGCCATAATGACGCCATATAAGGCCAACGTTCAGTGCATCCGTAATCTGTGGAAATAAGGACGAATATATGAAGGTAGTTTTGACTGGCAATCGGGGTATCATTGAGGATAAAGCTGAACTCAGTGGACTGGAAGTTATACTTCTAGTATTTCATCTCTTGTTTGCTCTTCATATTGTCTTTCTTCTCTCATCCTTGTTCCATACCACATTCTAGAAGGTCTCTCCCACCCCTCACCCCCTCTCGCTCTCGCTCACTCACCATTCATTTCGTATTACTTACGAACACGGTTCCCATGAATGATAAGAATAGGCTACTTCTAGAACATATGTGGGCATATGGTAATATGGCCGTGGTAGATTAGAGTGGGTCTAGCTAACCATGGCTTCAGTACTCTATGTTCGAGTGCTGGCTTGAGTATGGATCTATGTGTAGTCTTTTGATCGTCGCATGACTTTCCAGTGGTGACGGGAGGAAAGTATACAGATTGTTCTCCAAATAGCATCAAAATTCACCAATGTAATTTTGCCTCTGAAAATAACCATCTCGCAGCTATTTCTAAAGTTACTTTATCCCTTCAAAAAGCCTTTACAATTTTAACTTCGTAAAACTTTTAGAAATGCGTATACGAAAAAAATCAAACTCGTTTTTAGTTATTACAAATTGGCAATATCAGTTACTTAAATTCGCAAAAAAAGTGTTCTTGTACGACGCACTTTAAAACACCAACGAGGGTAAATAGCGTCGACTCTTGTATAGTCATATATTACCCCGATGCGCGGATGGGGAAACTAGGTGTAAACTAAATACTTCAAGAATAGAATATAACAGCGTGACCCTCTTTTCAATACCTCCCGAAGCTTAATCTATTATCAAACCGCCCGCCCGGTAAAATCGTAGCTACTACGCCTTTGTAAATCATTTCCTTGGTGATTAATGACTGCAAACCGAATAGCCGCTGGTTGGGAGCTGAGCTTATAAACTCATTTGAATGAAATTGCAATAAAACGCGAAGTAGCGAACTAATTATAATCGTAAGACAATCGTGTCATTTGAATATGCGTGATTTCACTTGAAGGTAGAGGAGGGTTGGTTCCCCCATAAAACCCAAGAGAAATAATATCTTGAGAACCATCACAATACTTCGGTATTGAATTGTGTTAGATCGGCCTCCGAAATAGACTGGGGCTCTTCCCTAAAAAGCGGAGCAAACGTGCCCGTATTACAGTGTAAAGTACCACAGTCGATAAAGGAGTTCTACCGAGAACAGAACTTCCTTATCGACTCTGATACTTAGTAGACTGGGTGGATTAGGCCATCTGCCTTTCGTACATACACTTTGCCGATAGGAGATAAACGGTGGCGCTGCCAACGGCTACTCCGGAAGTCTATAGGGAGCATTCTCGTGACGTCACAACGGACCGTATATCCCCTGATAACGTTTACGAAAACGATTATGTGTGCCATCGCAAACCACAAAAATAGTGGATGAGAGAATAAAGTTTATTTATTGCTTAGCGGTTAAAACAGCAAACTGGAAGAGTTTACCGTCGTAAGGGTGGCGACATGAAGAGAGCGCTGCCACGTGGAGCTCAGATTAGAGCCACGCCGCTAGGATCGCCACCAAAAATACCAATAGGGAGTTTCTTGTCAACCGCTGGCTTACTTGGTAATAGCAAAACATTGTTGGAAACAGTTGACCTAGAACCAAAATGAAAAGCCATCTAAAACATTGCATCAATGAACTGCCATCTAAAGTAAACAAAGATGGCGTATTGGAACCAGAATGGCCGCGATGGGCGTCATATGAATGCATCATATTCAGTAAGGTGTCTGTGTTGTACAGAAGACTCCTGTAACATATCTGTTTAGTAGGAGAAGTATGTATCAGGTCTGTATTATTTAAAGGTTAGACTTAGTAACGTGTATTTCTTTTGTTGGAAGATTTAGGTAGCTTATGGAGGATACATAGTATGTGTTATTACGTTCTCTAGGAAGATTTAGTGATAGTGCTAGGTCTTGCGAGAGGATTTGGTAAGAGGTTGGCGTTTTGTGATATTTCACACCCTCCACATTTCGTAAATTATTCAATAATGGCCGATGTACACTTCGCGTATAAGACGAACGCGAGAAAGGAAACCATCAATAACAAGATAGGCCTCCTTTCATGATGGTCCAACCAGACAATAATTTTGAAAATACAAAACTAAATACCAGCCTTATTAGAGTTAAACACTGCATCGTTATCGCTTCTGCAGTGTTTATCATTGATGTTATTCCCCCTGTAGTTGATGTTCACGATATAATACAGCTTCGCTAATCGGCAGCAAGCCTGAACATGACACACCTTGATTCAGAATACTTCCGATATTGCCATATTACGGGAAGTTATATCTTGGTCTACATCCCCTTCACTTTCCCCTCCGACAAAGCTCAATGTTATTAGAAAGGACATTGCATAACGCTACGCGCTTTGATGTAATAGGCCTACACTGATTTTTCGACCCTTCTTTGTTATGAGCAAGGTTGACGTTTGGATCTTAGTAGTGAATTTAACACTTTTGTATGGATGTCATTATTATAAAATTGTATGAATCGTTCAATATACAGTAAGAAAATTGAGTACTTATTCGCTTCAGGGTATGCTCGATGGATGTGGCTTAGTGGTAACGCGATATTCTAATTACGGAGGTCACTCTTTCGATTTTCGGCTACTGAAACTTCTAACTTTGAAGTTTCTTCCTAGTCATGAACCGAATACTGGGATTGAGACCTACTGAAAACCATTGAACCTTTGCCAAAACATAAATCCCAAATGCGGCTTGTTGGTCTAATCTGTTTGTTTCTGCTTTCAATGAAGAACGTCCCGAGTTTGATTCCTAGATCAGGTGTTTTTTTACTTAGAAACTTGAATTAAATCAATCTATATCAAACTGGTTGACATGTAAACGGTGAGACTTTGTAGAAGATGTTGTCATTTGAGTTTTAAACTGATTAGGATAGACATAAAATAAACAAATAACATATTATTGTAACTAACCAACATGACAAATACATTTGTGCTGTTAACATTTGCAATATTATACTTATGTTTGTACATTAGTCGGAAATAATGTTAATTTTCCTTAATTTAATGAACAGGTAAACCAAAGATTGTTGACATGTTTTAATTGCACATACTTGAGATGCTGTCACACCAATTATGTGAAAACTCCTTTATACAGTGTCCTACAATGCAATGAACGCTAGTTGGCCCACTGCGTCAGTTCTGTAGCCCGACTAAACTTGAGAACAACCTTATAGTGGTGGTTGACTGGTTGGGGCGAGATTTGGTCTGAAGGTTTGGTGGTTAGACATGAAATGGATGATGTGTTTAATGGAGATGGAGATTAGCTTCAAAGACTTCGCTGGAGAAGGTTCTGTTCTGTGCAAATGAACGTGTAACAAAGGATACGTTCACCCCTACTAAGATCTTAGATAAGGAACTTGAATCCAAATTAGACGCAATAGTCCAGGACAAAGCAGTACGCTTTTTAACTGCATGTGACAACTATATTATAGCGACATCAGCTGGTCAGCACTAGCGTTGAGTTTATTAGTACTAACAATTCTCTTTCGACTTTTGTTTCTTCCTTTATCATTGATCGTATTCTTGCTATCGGTAATCGGTAAGGTTGTTTCTGTGCAAGTATATTCCCCTAGCTTTGTATAAATAGCAGCATCTTGTTCCTATTCATCCCTGACTGGGAGTCACACACACACCAAACAAGACGTATTTATTGCAACAGAAATAATCTGTTTTTGAAACGCGTCTTACACGGCCTAAATGTAACCACGTTCACATTCGTCTTCGTTGTACGCTCGTAAGCAGGGCGCAGGCTGGCTTAGCAAGTCTACTTCAGGATGTGGGGGTGTTCTGGAAACACCCCCCCCCTCCCCCCTCCCGTCACCCCCCAACACCCCCTCACTCAACTCCTCCAACAACAACTGTTCACTTCCACGCGCGGAACAGTTGTGACTGGCAATATTATAATTTCTTATTTGCAGCTACTGTTCAGAACGAAGCCCAGTTGTATTTTCGGGTCACGTAAACGTAATAACTTTTCAACGTTTGCAGTAGCAACTGATTGTTGATTTTTTTTTTTTTTAAACTTGAGAACTTTCAAGGAAAAGTAGAAAGCTGCATTTATGCGGGCTAGGAAACGATGTGAGTAATGTGAACCCGTAGGCAAAGCTCGGGGGCGAAGTCAAAAAAAATAATTAAATATACGGACTCAATCTGTTTTGGCCGGAGCCTTAAGCTATTTCGTATGTCTCGAGACACATGGTTGCCAGATTCATACGCGCGGATGATTCACCTGTCACGTCGGATGAACTTTCGACATTTAGATTAGGGTGGACATTTCTTTTTTTTTACTTTACCTTGCAGCTTGTAACCGTCGACTAACGTGCCTTAAAACAAGGCTACGACTCAAAACTTAATCTCCTTGGTTAATGTAAACAACCACACTTAACAATTTTCGAATATTGCATTAGTCTTTAGAAGCTGAAACCACAATGTCTACTCACCATTTTTATAATTTTGATTAAACCCGAATAACATTTTGTAATTCATTTTATTTTATAAAACTGTACATCAGTGCTGCATGAATCTATTTAAAATCTACATTTTCATTAAAACGCAGGCATACAGTAATTCTTTCTTCATGGGTAGAATTATACGTATTTTGATTAAAACGAAGAGTTGCGTACGTAAACCATACATTTTTATTTAGACATGCGTTTTGATGCAAGTGCTTGTATTGTGGTAAGATGAGGGAGTTGGTTGTTTGTATATGAATTAGAGTAGTTTTAAAAATATGCTTCACACATGCTTTACCCTTCTAATCTACCACTGCAAAACCACTCTGCATTTCAAATGTACTTCAAGAAGTTTTGATTTACATATTATGTTCATTTGAAGGACTCATAATAGATGAGGGTATATTTGTTTTTGCATCTCCAACATTCAAATTTTCAACTATTTCAAACTTTTGATGTGTGTGATGAAATTGATGTCCAATGCAGAGCCAAGCATGGTTTTTGCTGTTCTAAACCCCAGCCGGGCTCCTGCAGTGCACTTTATTCTCGCTAATACTAAACTGAAGAACTCGCGTTAGCTTTCCGGCTCGAAAAGCTGGTTGGATAACTTCACTGTGCAACTTATGTTAATTTGCTACTTCACTCATACGTGTTAGGCGGTAAACGAGCTACATCTTAACTCTTACCGTTAGCAAAACACTATTTCACTAAAGTTACGGTCTTAACAAGATTCTACAAACAAGTTTACATGTTTTACGGTGAAACTCTTGCATTATGCTCGACAGTTAGGTCATATATAGGTTACTAAAGCATCGTAATATATATATATCATTTTTCTTCCTGTTGTATTTCACTTTTGGATAGATTATTTGTAAAAAAAGTTCAAGCACGTTAGTTTCAGTAACAAAAAGATATACATCAACACTCGACGAAATAACTTCAACGCGAATACCTTTTCATCTAGTTTGGTCATTACTGATATTAATAATATAGATACAAGAAATTTTGAAACATCAACTTCTCCCCCCCCCCCCCCCTCATGGGATCAGGAGATGGTTGATTTTGAAGCCAAATTATTACGGGGCATGTTTGATCTATATGGAATTTAGATGTGTTGATAATGAAGTGATAATTATATATATATATATATAAGATAATGATATATCTATACAAATTCCGTTGAAGAATAGAAGAAGAAGGTATATTTACAACGTCAGAAGCTCGTTTTTGCGTTATAAGTTTCGAGAGAAGACATTCCAGTAATAAATAACCCAGGGTCTTCTTTTGATACAGCTCGATAGAAGTATGACAAAAAGAAACTTAGTAGTTGATCGAATATTTTGCCGCTTCCTTACTTTATTGTGTCGTGTTTTACGTAATAAGAAGTGTGCAGTGCACATCGTACGGCATTTTTTTTATCATTTTCTCCGGGATCTTTCCAGATCTAGAGCCAAACTGATAACATTATCCGCTGAAGAAATTGTAGCATAACCTAAAATAAATACTTATATACTATTTGATATTTTTAATGGCGATCTATTTTCTTTCCCGTTATTCGTGTCGCACCTACAGAATGTTGTGCTGGACTGTTGTTGAGTATTCCCAGGTGTAAACAAAAAAAAAAATAGTACCATATTAGTACAATTAAAAGCTAGATTTTGCTTTTTGCACAATTGCAAGAATGTGTTAATATTGGAATATTGGACGCAATCACAAAAATAAAGCCATAATATACCTTTTCCAATTAAATTTAGTCATTTATTTTTTTGTTGTTAATTGTTATGTATTATTTATAAATATTTATTATAATAGTTGTTGGGCGATAAACACGATAAAACACAAGTAAGTTTAGGTGTGGGGGGGGGGGGGTATAAACGCCACTGAACGTTTTTCAACGGACACAATTGTACTAGGCCGAAAACATAAACGGACCGTAACCAATTTTGTGCAGTTATCTCAAATTTGAGATTTAATCCAATAATCCCAGCGATAGAGTTCCAGTCAATATGTAGGGTACACTACATCATCTTCTAGTCGAGTTTCTAGTTTCAAGATTATTTTCGTGTAGCAAAAAGAGGGGTTTAGCTCTGCCGGTGGAAAGAATCCACTGTGCTTTAGCAAATTTCATCGTAAAGTTGTGCTATTTCAGCAGAAATTGGCAAAGCTATAGTGCTGGAGGGAGAGAGAAAGGAAGAGGATAAGAAAGAGCAAGATAAAGGTTTGAAGAAAGTGGGGAAGAGAGATGGTCCGATTTAATAATCTTCTTAAAACCTCATCTCTCTAGCTCGGCGGAATGTCGGCCCCTTCATCGCTCCATCCAGTTTCACTCTCATCTCGTCCGTATCAAAGACAACAACGTTCACTCCAGACAAATTCATGCTACCATTTTGAAAACACACCCATGTTGCATTGAACGAATCTTCACGTAGTTTAAAAAACCTATAATACGAATTAACGTAAAACATAAAGTTAAAAAAATATGCTATTTTAATAGACAATATTGAAAATACCGCCGAGGATCAATAGTGTATAACAAGTCGATGTGGGTCACTCCTCGTGGTGACCGGTGCCCGCAAAGAGGGCTTCGTGCATCTCTTCTGCCATTCCTTTATTCATCTCACGTGACCTTCATCATATTTTTTTATCTCCCTACATTTTCACACCTTCTTCATATTAGGGGATACAAACGCCCAATAAAACCCCCTAACCCTTCATCCTTCCCCCCGTATTTTTGAAATCCTTATGACGATCTCGGTGACGCGCCACGGATCTGATTCGGCTGACGTCATACGACCAAGCTGTCGAGTACGTCGTAGAACACCAAATACTAACGAATTTTAACTGTGCATTTGTGTCATGACAGAAAGAATTATCAGTTCAAGGCCAAATCTGGGCAGACGAGCATCTACTCTTCACCTGACGCAATTGTAATATGACTCTTCTTGAACCCTTGATGTTGACATGTCGTTGATGCCTCAAGAACGAGGAGAAGAGCTCTACGTTGTTCCTATTGAGCTAACAAGTGGGAGACGGAGTGGAGAACTTGTACTTGCAACGTGAAACTATGCATGTGTGCATGCGTCAGTACTAGAAAGCTCTCGTGTGTACTCTATTTTGCGTTCTCTCAAGCTCTTTTCTGGTCACTTGAGATAAAAATACAAGCTAGCAAAAGGTTTCTCTTCGTGTGTACGGAGGCTTAGTACATCTCTTACATATCGGCAACATTCCAGATGTCTGCACTCACTACTTCCCTCCCTCCCTCCATACCCACTTTCCTGCGAGCCAGGTTTTTAATTGTTCATTCAAAAATTCTCAATTATACTTACACATGTAAGAACGTTGTCTGTGTTTTTTTCTTTCTTTTTGCTCTTGTTGAAAATTGTTTTGCTTTTATTATTTGGGAGTAAATAACTTTTTATAGTTTAAACGAAGTGACGTGTTATGTTCATTATAAATTATATTATATAGACATTATATTCTTTTTCTCGTTTTAAATCTTTGATAATTACCTGTACTTCATAATTTTAATTAAATTATCTAATAGCTACAAATTCCGAACTGCAAAACAGGGCGTTTTATTTGTGCATGTTTTGAATAGAAATAGTTCATTAAACAAATTTTCTTTAGTTTTGAACAAAATAGCATATTATATACAGTGTTACTGTAGTAGGGTAAGATACAATTGCTTTAGCGTATAGTATATAATCTTCGCTAAGTAAAGCAAACTAGCTAGAACTAGAAATTCGCATATTATGTATGTGCTTATATATATTTCATTTAATTTAATCAACACGATGTTTGCATGCAAATCCTACTTAATAGCTTTAGCCAAAATGTTAATCCCACTAACTTGAAGACTAATATACATAGAAATGATTACAAATTCGATTCCTTGTGAACATGAAGAAACATAATAACTGTATTTGATGATGTTTATTTTATATAAATGAAATTTAAAGCCTAAAACGTAAACTTATCTTTACTAATATCTCTACTTCACATATTTCTTCAAAGGGATTTATACGAAACATAGCCGTATATAAATAGATATGAAAACGTTTCAATGTATCTTACAAAGCAGCACAAAGTGCGTTAACAAGTTAGATATAGGCCTTTACAAGTGTACTGACAATAGTTCTACCACAGACGAATCACATAAAGATATATTTATATCTTTGTATATATTCCTGCATAAATGTGGCCAAATATTGTAAAATACGCTATAATTTTTGTGTAGTATATTTCAGAACTATATAAAACTATTCTGCCCAAAATCCTTGTCAGGCAACTTTTTGGTAATTCGTAACCTGACTTTTTACACTATTGTATGTAAACATCATTTTATGCTGTTGTGTTACAATTTCGAAGCTTGATGATATTAATTGTTGTTTATGACACGTTAAGTGCATTGCGTATATAATTTATAAAAGTAAAATTATCTTTATTTAAAATAAATAAATTCTTGATAACGATAACAATAAACTTCAATTTTGTAACTGTAATTTATGTTTATTAATTTTATTACAACTAGTTTCAAAGGGTAATGGAAATTTGTAGCCGAAGTGTTGTTTTATTTGTCCAATTTATTCGCACTAACGCTTAAAATTGTATCCCTAACAACTAGTGGGTTGCTAATTATTCTACTAAAATAACGCCGGCCACACTGAGCCAGTCTTGTAGGCGCATTGTCGGTCATTCTGAGCGCACGGGGCTTCCCTCGTAAACCCACGGTCCACATTTCACTCGCTAGTCGCTTAACCGGACGATAACTGATAACACTGCACTGCTGTACTTAATACAATAGATTTTAAGCGGCTTAAAATGTGAATTAATTATTTACCAGAACATTTTCAAGGGAATTCGAGAAAAATATGTAGAAAAGTCAATTTCACGTTGTCATAAGAAACAAGGGAACCACGTTAATGAAATGAAAACAAGTTGACAGACGGGGAAAAAATTATATAAAACGGCATCCACTGTAGCAACAGTATTTCGGAGAAAAGTTTGGTAATTAAAAACGTACTCTAGCCAAGCTCGGGGATTTGGTAGCGGAGGGGGATTTGACGCCCTGTCAAGTAACATTGAGAAAAACACGAAAAAAGTCTTTTACGTTGTCTTTGTTTTTCTTTAAAAAAAAAAATGCTCCTTTATTTGGTATATATATGAGCCCTGCGTCAACTTTTCCACTGTCTTTATTATTTTTTTCCTTATTCGTACTTGGTTCTGCTGTGCGGGAGAACAATAAGTGGTTTCTATCGCAGTTTTAATGCACACGAATGCCGGTTGAGTGGTGCACCGCACCTTGTGGTGATGCAGACAGCTCGATAGCAAGTTATGCTTCCATGCCTTCAACATGGCCTTGTAATGTGCATTGCAAGGTCAGCCATAAGTGAGGTACCTACATAGACATAACAATGTTGCCTATGATATTGATTCTCCTGATTACATTATTGGATCTTTAAACAAGATCGTATGTTATATATAAATAGCTTTGTAATAGGTGTTCATAAAAAACAAATCCACTAATTTGTATTTTTTTAATTGTCAACAGTAGTAATAATAATCTTAATCGATCACGATATGACCAGCTATAACGGGATACACCCGAGATATTTCTTTAATGGTTTTTGGAGTTGTCATAGTGTTCTTGGCAATAATCGCATATAATTTAGTTTTAAAAATCCGAAAAAAATCACAGTTTATTTTGTTATATACTTAGAACATGACCACTATTTTATACAGATTCATTGAATAATACCAACACATTGTTTCGCGGGTGTATAGCTCTTCGACATTGGTTAACATAACAAATAGCTACGGATGTATATCCTTTATCCCGATCCAGCTCCCAGATTACAATAATGGCATCTGTAAAACTAAACTACCCAGTTCGTACGCGCAAACGTACTCGTCATATGCCTCGTGGATATTTCCATTATCATGTATAGCTATTTGCCGGGCAATTCACGACCTTATCAACTCATACACGAAAGTAAATACAACCCCATATCAAGGCAGTTTAATGTAATGAGGTGACCAAACCCCCTCTGGTCATTTAAGGTTTCAACGCTAGTACGCATCGGCTTTATTTACAGACGAGCCTTTTTATGCACCTATAAAGGCAGACTTCTTATTTTATAGGTAACGTAAGCTGTATTTTATATCGCCTCGTTTGAAACTTTTTCATTTTTTTAAATAAGATTTTCATATTACCCCTGCTTGCGCAACGTACTTAATGGTAGGGGGTTCCCAGCACGTTCCTCATATAAATATAGATCTACGGAATACGTTTACATGATGGTACAAGTAAAAGTAGAATCACTGGGTCATAATGTCTCTGTGTATTCCAAACTTGTAGTAGCTTTTAAAGCTGTCTCATCTTGGTAGTAAATGTGTCTGTAAAGAAGGAGCAAGGAAGGCTGAGGGACCGTCCGGCATAACAATGGATGTATTATGCACATAACGAAACTCTCCTCTGCGCTATGGCTGGTATACTTACTTCATTTTGCTTACCGTTAGGACTAGGGGAGTAATTAACCCAATCCAATGACTCTAGTTAGGCATTGAGTGGTCAATACACTTGTATCCACTTGCTAGTGCAAACAATCAATCGGTACCAGATCGTTGATCAGTAATGACCCATGAGTTACTTGAACAACATATGCACAACGCAACGAACTAACATAACATATCGTGTATATTCAGTCTCTTGAGCCAGTAGTTGCACTGTCGAAAATTGAAGCAGTTTGTGATTGGGTGTGGGTTTTGATAACCGTGGTAATATGTTAAATTTCTGTTCTATAAGAAACAATTTTCAAGATGAATATATAGCATTAATTGAAAAGTTAACATATTTACCACTTTTTAAAAACTGTATATTTTTTCAAAAAACAGTAGCTTCTTTGGGTTTTGTATACAATTGTGTACAATATGCCTTGATCTGAATGTACTTTCGGAGCCAAAAAGAATAGGAAGTTCTAAGTTTTCAGTTATGTTTTTCATCGCCATTCAGCGAAAATTTTACTAATAAATCGCTTCGCCTTCACTTCACAAATTAGTATGTGGATTATTTTTTATCTGGTCATCACGTTTATAATCAAGTGTTACTTCGACCAGTTAACTCGTAAATGATCACAATAGGACTAAAAATGAACGGAAAGCCGCCCACGGAATGGGGTCTTAAACAATCAAACAATTATTGAATCGTTGGTACCGTAACAGCTGTTTGGATCAGCTTTTCTTTCAAACATGATGGGCTGTCAAAAAGGTATTTGTTTTTTCGTTTTTGTAAATCCTACAATGGAAGGAGCTTTTTGTGTTGCAAGTGAAAAACACTGTCAGCTGGAATGGACTTTTTGATTTGTGATATATTGGAAAATATAAGCCTTGCCAAAAAGTGTTAATTTTAATTAATTTGCTAGTCATGGTGATGAAAGAATATCCTATGGCACACAATTTATTACAGAAAACAGCTAGGCAGAATATTATGTTTATTTTATGTATTAAGTGTTTTACAGAAAGGGATGGTTCAATTTTAAATTACCAAATCGAAAACCACTTTACAGAGCAAGAAACAGTGAATCTGAGATGACATTATCACTTTATAACACGCTTAGTAAAGCATTTTTTTAGCTATTAGAATCAACCGACGCATAAACAAGTGTTCAAAATATAATTTTCCTAAAATACCACAACACACTGTAATGTTTGAAAGTACAACACTGATAATAATACGGTGTTTATTCAAAGTTCGCTTATTACGGGCATGAATGTTCGTGCACTACAATGTGTCTATACTCACAATTCATACTGAGAACGGTTATTAGAAATTAATTTGTATCCTGAAAAGAATGCTTCTAAATTTGTACCTTCGTCTAAAAATGTAAATACATTTTGATTTGTATGACGTTTTAGATCTTAAGTTTTCGGGATCATATAAGATCTCACAGGGTATTCCATGACAAGTTCACCACCAACTTGTTCAGTTTGTAAAATAACTGAACAGGTATAATGTATAACGTATCGATAAATAATATGTTTAATATAAACGTGGTCTAGTACCATGGATTAATTCATAAAAATGGGTTACACAAAATATTACGTCCAAAAATGTATACACAATTCTTTCGAAACGTAAGGTAATTGAAATAAATAATTGTTTATAATATAACGTGGCATTTGACCCTAAAAATTAAACAAAATTTGGTGTATTAATGATGCCTTAAGTTCAAAATGCAGTTAAAATTTTGCTGACGGTATAATGGATACAGCGATATCGTGTAAAGATAGTCAACAACCAAAATTAACAGCGAAATGGTCGTCTTGTTTAGCCGTGTAATAATTCACCATGTTATTTAGGAAGCGAGTGGGCAGTTCTAGAGGCGGAATAAGATTGATTATACCGTCAATCATTATAGTACATAGGGTAACATTTCCCTTCAGCTAAGCGGACGTGTAAGCTATAGGTAAACAAGCTTTGCGTTGCCGCGGTTACTACAATACCGTAAAGAATCGATGCTGACACTGTTTTATACATATTTCTTATATTATTTTACTTGAGGAAAATACAGGTTAAATATCTAGATCGTAACAATTTATTCGTGAGAATTCTAGTGAGATGACATAAAAAAACAAAAAACACTGCCTTGCGTTTTGGTTGCTACAAAATGGATGCTGCGATAAAAATTGTTCCTAACATACCCTAAACAAATATTATGCTATACGTATCATGCCTCAATGCTCACGTTTTTCATTCCCATTGTTTTTATTTCCAATGTAATATTGTTATAAAACTGTCATCACAATTGAAATAGAAGACGAAAATAAAATGGATTCGTTTTTAAAATGTTTGAAATATGAGTCATGTGACTAACATTTCTTGTTCTTGCTGTCAGTCTACGCTTCCTATGTTGGGCAAGTCTGTCGTGGGATTGACGGGACCGATATAGAAATGGGAAGACGAAGCTATTACTACGGTAACGTGGTCCCTATTATCGTTGGTCAGGTCATGTAACAACGGAATCCTTGAAGGGAACCGTGAATGATTACTTGACAATGTCACGCACGCAAATTAGTGTAAGAGAACAGAGTTCTTTCACTAGAGAGGAAGACAAACACAGAGAGATTTGTTTTGGTCACTTGTTAGCTTTTTGTGTGTAGTTAATTTGAGTGTAGTTAGTAATTGCTGTGAGCATACACAACAGTAGTGAAGAGTTAGCAGCATCCAAAAGCATACGGAATCTTAAAATAGTTTTCAAGGACTGGAAAGAACCAAGTTTAGATTAGATTAGTTTAGTCTAGTGTAATCGTAATCTGTCGATGTAAAGAGCGTAAGCTCATTCTTACAAATAAAGATTACTAATAACGCAAAAGGGTATATGCCACTGCATGGATAGGTTACAATAGCAAAGGCACAGCTGTTGCTTTAGCAAACAATATATTATATTCGTTTTTCGACCATGAAGCAAAACAAAACTGAAAATTATACCACAGGAAGAAAACTGGTATTGGAATACCAGTATACAAATATATGTTGTCCAATTATTCTTATTTGATTCTGTTTTGTAATTGTTTTACTTTATTTAGAAACCCCGAAACATACACAAATTTAATAAATATAGTTAACTTGCATTTCAATGTTTTTTTCCAGCAAGCAAATAAAATTAGTTAATGTTACATTTCACACACTTTCGGAATGCAACCATGTTTGGCATAGAAGCTTACTTAATTAGTTCACCTATTTTATTAATAGCTCACGAAGTGTGTTAATATGTTATCTGTGGTACAAGTATACACCATACATCTAAATGTGATGTGACCTTCAGTGCTACCAATCCTTCTGGAAGTATGTTTGATTCTCATAAACCATATTCGTTGAATTCCCATTGGTCACGAAAACGAGCTTTTCCCCCTACTATTATCGGCGAATATGTCCCACCTTATCGTCAATAGTAATGAACAAAAAATGAACAATTTTGTAAGGCCAAGGTAGTGAACAGTAACTAATGTTATTTTCAGTGCTTCCCCACCCCCCAAACCACTACGTCTTTATAGATTGCCTCTATAGAGAATGATTAAAACGAATTACCGCTCCTAAGGTGGTAAATCACCTAAATTGTTCTACCCAGGACCTGAGACAACAATGTTAGCTAGCTGAAGCTTTTACCCCGTTCGTTCTTGAAAGCGGAATTGGTGAGCTAGGCCTCCGCGAATGCGAGACGGGGAAACTTGAGTTCGGTCGGATGGCGATAGGGGAAACTCGAACTTGAATCTGAAAACAACGGAGTTAGAAGAACCTATTCATGGGGTACTTACGTCATACCTTTCAACGTGTATTCAAATCCTTTAGTCGGATGCGACATATATGGCGGCTACAGAGCTTCATTTATTACGAAGGCTCCCAGGAAAATATCATGGCTGAGAGGAGAAGTGGTATCAGTATTAAAACGGCGCAGAATTTAAGGTTTTCAGTAGAATATCATAAACGCGACATCTAACATTGAAGAATATGACATCGTGTAGTTTCATAAGCTTTACAGATTCAGTGCTTAGTAATTTTCTAATAAAGCTGAGAAACTGTAAGAATGACGGCCCCCTCCATATCCCCTCCACTCCACAGCTACCCGACCCCCCTCAACTCCGTGACAACCTGACAAAATGAAATACCTTACTGAAAATCAGTTTGTTTCAGTTGTTTAGTTTGTTGTTTAATGGAGTTGAAGGGGGTCGGGTAGCAGTGGAGGGGATAAGGAGGGGGTTGTCATTCTTACAGTTTCTCAACTATGGCGTAACAAATATAACTGATTACCTACTATAAGAATTGAATATACAAAATACGGCTACAATATGTATTGGATATATATTAGAAATACAACTTAAAAAAACTTTAAATAACATCATATACTGCTACTTTACATTATCTTTATGACCGAAACAATCGTTATCAATAAAAGGAGCAGATGGAATTAAAAAACATTAACACACTGTGTTTTTGCAGTGAAACTAGTTAATTCCTATACTATAGTTATGTAGATTTAAATATATTACAATTTTACATTTTCCTATTGATAAAATATTATAAAACCTGGACAGCGTAAATGAACATCAAAGTTAAGCAACGTCGGGCTAGATCAGGAAGCGAGAAGGGGACATCTCTACTCTGAAACATTATAGTTACCGTTGGTTAAAACAGATGGAGGTTTTGAAAGCTTCGTTCTTCTCGTCAATTGCTTGGCAGCCCAGGTTAGTGGAGAAAGTGCTCTAAGTTACATCGTCCTTTCGGATGTGACGTAAAGCCGATGGTTCCCTTAGTCTATACCTTGCGACAAGAGTAGGCTTCGTGCCGGTACCAGATTTTTCCTCCTCCTTTCTTCATCATCATTCATCAATCAACATATTTACATTAAACTTACACTAGTGGGTTGGCGATCGTGTTGCAAATATAAAATAAATTAAATGATTGAAAAAATGGGTTTCCTCTAAAGGTCTCTCACACCAAGAAGTAAGATAGTGTCAGGGGAGTCAGGACCGCCCACAATTAGTTTCCAACTTAACAAGCGCGAATCACTAACGTTTTTCCCGATTATCTAGTACAATTTGGTTGCGTTAAGTTTTTTGACGGAAACCTGCTTGCACGTTTTCTTGTGCGTAACCGTCAAAAAAACTTACCGCAACCAAATTGTACTAGATAATCGGGAAAAACGTTAGTGATTCACGCTTGTTAAGTTGGAAACTAAATGTGGGCGGTCCTGGTAGGCCCTACTATCTTACTTCTTGCTGTGAGAGACCTATAACACAGATTTCTGCTCTTTAAACTAAAATAAGTTACCCAGTATTACTTGACTGTTACAAAACATCATCAAGCCAAGCAGTATAGCTATATGACCTGACCCACCAGGGCACCTATCTATATCGCACTTTTCTACTGGGTTCTTTTTCAATCGATCTAGAGCCACGTTGGAAATGATGCTGCTTGCAGGTATTTTTGTGGTGGGCTGCGAATATATCTGCTTTGTCGTGCGTGCATTTAGCTTGAAATGGATCGTGAGAAATTCGCAACGTGGTAGTATGAACAGTCACGCGTGCCATGCCATGATTTAAGCAGGCCCACTGAACTTTACATTGGAATAGACCGAAACCGACGATCAGCAACATTGCTGAGCTGGCAAACTTCGAATCCACCTTTCGTGAGAAATGTGGGCCAAGGCTATTTTACTGAAATATTTCATTTTTCTTTCTTAACTCACAATAAAATGTTGAATGAGTGAAGCTAAAATATGTTCTGTTTTTTCTCTAAGTTATATCAGCCAAGAACTAATGTATGAATGTGGTGCATTGTCCATGAACAGTGAGCTAGAAGCCGTCCTAGCAACGAGGCACATAATAATTGTAAAAATGTCTCTCACTGAAAATCAGTTCTGTGTAGACACGGATGTTTTGTGGCAATGGTCGTATACTACCCTACCCACTCAGCGTCTCGATTAGCATTGTTTCCGAAATATGCGATGTAATCCCCAAATAAAATCACCATCATTAAACTAGACTATATATTAATTTAGATATATAGGCCCAGTATTATCAAGGACCCCTAAATATTTATTCCTGGACTAACTATAGTTTTCTCGCTTTTGATTGGTGGTTGCCAAAGAGAAACCAAGTAAGTCCGCACTAAATATTATTAACAACCGTCATAACAACGGCCCTACAACATTTTGTAGATTTGATATCATAAGCAGAACAGGTATTGTCCTTTCTTGGCTCTTGATGTCTTGGTTAGACATTCGTTCGTTATTTTCCACCAAAAACATTGTTCCTCCGTTGGTCAAACACCATCGTCATTCAATGTGGATGAGATGTAAACGATAGTAAAACGCTTTTGTCAATCAAATATGGTTGAGTGGATACGCTGGGCAAATATTATTGACCGCCCATCAAATGTAGACAAGTTGTAGACGTGGTGTAATGCAAACATTCCTTGAAGTAAAGTAATATCTTTGAAATTGTTGACATTTACTTTTCATATATTAGAAAAAGCATTTCGATACCTCTGATGATATTTATTTTACCACTTGATATATTAACGCACATGATTGTACCGACAGGTTAGTGAATTGTCAGACCATAAACTATCCTAGATAATGGATCTTTTAATTCTACCCTGTAAATAATTGCACGTCAACCCCATATGGTGATTCTCGAACAACTCGCTTCATTTTTGTGTACAATATTATTTTAATTCAAAATCTACTATCCAGGACATGAGTAACCCAATTAAAACTCTGAACCTAATCGGTACTTTAGCTACCAAATAAGCAGTTTCAAAATTCTAGCCTTTCTGTATTAGTAGTTTTTAGAAATCGAATATAAGTGTACTATATGCCGCTTTGTGTACTTACATTCACTTATTGAGTCTTCAGATCTGCAAATAGATTGATCAGGTGATATGGTGGTAATCACGGTATCCGTCCAAGTATTCGTAACACCTAATTTTCATTCCAATGAGTAAATATTAGTGCTGTTCCTGTAATAAAAGATGGTAGCTATAGTATTGAATTCTCCCGCCCAATAAAAACCGCCATCTTGATCGTTGTAACCCGAACCTCGAGAGGGGTAGGCGGCCATTCGGGTGATGTTGTTTACACAACCTAAAATAGACAACTCGGTAAACTTAATCACGTTAATTGGATTTGCTGTGGTGAGTATGATATTACGTAGGCGTAATCGTAAAAGGCGTGAGTTATTTCAACCAAATAGCCAGAGATGAAGAACTATAAACTATATTAGCCAATCTATTATACCAGTAAAACATGCAGTCCGTATATCGTAGTACTAAACCCCAACAGACGTATTTACTAAATTAGCTCATGGGGAGATCAATTTTATCCAATTGTCCAGAAGATGTCAGTGTCTATATAAAATAAATATGTATCTTATACTATATGCACAGTTGAATGATTACATCTTTTAAAAAATCTCATTGAAACAAAGGAATTTGGAAACACCAAATAGTTACGAACACTACTGTAAAGTGGCCACAATAAGTTTTCTTACCAAGATAGCTACTGTATTGCGTTTTCGCTACAAACTAGGGAAGATAATGGACGCAATGTCCGTAATGAAAACGGGGTGTATAGTCAACTGCCTTGTGTGTGGGTGGTGCGTTAGTAATGTAGACCTCAATTGGTTTTCACATGGAGAAGTTCATTACATGGTAAAACTATATTCTCGTCGGCAAGTTAGTCGCTTACTCTTCCACTAACTGAACCATTCGGCCACTATCCCTTAACGTCCAAGACACGTTCTTCCGTAAGTAACCCATATAGCAACCACGGGGGGAAATGGTCCCATTAAGAGACCACAAGTCGTTTATATAGAAAGTTTTCATTTAATCTAGTTTGTTTCCCAACTTCGGGTTGAAATCGTGGGAAATGTCCTGTTTATTTTTAGGACCTTTTATATACATTTCATTAATAAGTTACAAATGGAATTTAGAAGAATGTTAGCATGTGAGTTTCTTTGTGTTGTCTCCAATGTTTTATAACCAATGTTATCCTGAGCCCGAAAGTACATATGGACAATTTAAACGAAGAGAATAGAAGTGAAAGCCATTCGTTCAAGTAAAATCTGAGTCTAGATTATTGTAGTCTGATATTCGAGACGATGACGATGAATGTTATTTTCCGCTATAGTTTAAATCTGTATTTCACTCCTCATGCTTTTTAGTTTGGTGTCTAGTTTTTCTCTCTATAGAATGTTTTCGTACTTTTAAGCGGATTTCGGTTGATGATTGTATCGCTCACTACAAAAAAATAGCCGAATACTCAAGCAGCAACTCCAGTGGCTCACTTTTCATTATTAATAACAGCGGTGATGCGAGTAGCGTGCTTTGTTAATACCAATTTCCAGGATAAAGAGTCCTGGGCCTCGAACTATGTAGACTTAGGGAAATAGAAAGGAAATTAAAACATCCATTTAACTTAAACAGTAACGGTGAAATTAATGAAAACCAATTCGCAGTGAAAATGAAAAGATTACTGTTGGTTGGGAACGAGGAAATTAGCTTTGATATCGCTGTAAATCGAGGAAAACTTTATTACAGAGAACGTACTAGGAATAGAACAGCTCGAATGACCGCATACCCGTATTTCGGTTGTCAACCGGTAACAATAGACTCGAGCCCATTCTTCCGCTGTACCGGATTTCTTCATAGGCGGTTCACGCCAACTGGTCCGCGAAAACCGGTTTTGGTTTTACCCATAGCGGGCAGTCGGTTTCATCCGTCAATCAGCGGACAGCTTAGCTTGTGCGGACAGATGGCAGGCAGTGCTTCTTTCTCAGTTCTCGCCCCTAAGCTATGGAACATGTTGCCCCATTCAATTAAGCAAGCAACCAATAGTTCGTACGTATTCAAACAAAAGTGTTATAAGTGGATTCTAAATACCTAGTTTAGTTACATTTTATGCATATTTCTATTTTAGAGTAACTTTAAAAAGCATTAGTTTTTATAGTTAATTAGGCGTATCAATGCATATATTGCATTTTTTTTTTGTATTGTGTATATATTTAATGTGTAAAGTTGTTAACGTCTGTAAGCCATATAACATGTCTAGGTATATGCATGTGTTGCAGCTAATATCTTCATACAATGGAACATCTCTTACTGCATTAATATGATTATAGACTAAGACTGTAAACATAGGTTAGGTGGAAGAGCGAACTCTGTTCGAACCTCGCCTTTTTGTATTGCTTATTGCAAATAAAGACCTTTGTATTGTATTGTATTGTATTGTAAATGTTCGTTCGATTGCACTGGAACATGACTATGCATGAGGGAAACTTATCTTAGTCTCACAACTAGCCTAAAGGCCCAACCACAATTATTGTCGGCATCGTAATCATAATGGGGATCCGGAAATTGTGAAAGAGTTAACTTACTTTGTTTTTATGGCGCTTTTCACAACAAAATCGTAACAGCATATTAGATTGTAATGCTAAATCATATTTCTACGATTTCGATTGCGATTACAATTACGATACCGACAATTATGGTTGAACCGTGGCAACTTAAAAGACTCATTTGGTAACGACCCACGGCATATAGGATCCTTTGAACTAAAGGGCGTGGGTCAAAATGCTGTACTATAGGCCCGGGTTATAATGGAGTATGAGAAAACTAGCGACAGAAACACAATGTGTACAAGTTTTGTTAGATTTAAATTCTGCGCAATTCTTTATCGTTAAAACTACTTGACCCCTTTACTCGCTTTGGTGAGAACCGCTGTATTTATTTTGCAACTTGTGATTTATTTCATTTCTCCCATAAAAGAATGTGGTCGTATATGTTTTGTTTTCACTCTATCGTATTCGTCTAGCTGCATAATGATTTTAAAATATCTTCAACGGGCATTGCGTTTCAACCTACTATAACTTATATTTCCAATTGTACTGTAAGGTACATGGGAAGTGATTTAATTTAATCTCTGCTCTCTGGTTAAAAGACGGAGAGGGTATTCGGGCAAGAACTGACTACCAAAGCTCCAGCTTTGGATTATATCTCGGGATATCAGGTTATCCTCGTTCAGAAATGGCGACCTTTTCTATACTGAGTGCCAAAAACAGTGCCGAGCAGTGTTTATTATGACCCTGCGTGCCAGCTACCGTAGCGTGAGTGGCGGTTGGGGGAGGGGGGCGATTTGGGACGTACATCCAACCCGAAAAGTTAAAATATAAAATCCTAGACCAGTAAAATTAAACAGCTTTATCAACTTTTGTTTGCGTGCTTAAGTGTTGGGAACGTTTGCAGTAGACTTTGGCGGAAGAAACATTTAATCGCATTTTGGACAATTATTATTAATAATGTCACAACATGCAACGGAATGTTTATTGTGGCAGTCGACGATGAATATCTTGACTCATATTTTACCAGAATGTTTGTTTACTTACGCAATGATATAATGGTGGTGGATGGCGATGTACGCTTTGTTTACAATAATTGTATAATTAATAAGGGTAGTGCAGGTATAATAATTAAGACACGCTACCTTTTAGTACCTTAGCAGATAAACAACCCAACCGTAGAGGAAGTTTGAGCTTCAAAACTTTTACCCTGTCCTAACTACGAATGTGTAATTGTTAAAATTTAAGTAGTTTAGGACTTTCTTCAGTGTGAGAAATGTGAAAGACTAAACAAAATTTGTTGGGTACTCCACACATTTAACATTTACTGTTGTACACTTACAGAGCTACCAATAGTTTTATTTGTCTAAAGTCACTCTCAGAGCAATGCAAGCGATGTCCAGGAACACAAAAATATGGTTATGTTCGCTCTCCAAGGTGGTTGAAATGTGGAAGTGTATGTTTGGTTATGAAATGCAGAGATGTTAAAATAGAATTCACTTTCATATAAGTGCACTCCACATTTTGCAATTTAGATGGTCACTTGTTTACATACAACAGTATCGACAGTTAATAGCCACAGATGAAAGTTGCATTGAATTCAAATTATTTCGGCAATCAACGTGTATTAACGGTATTATTTTTTAATCTGAATAATGTGTTCAATTTCATAAAACACACGGTCTAAAGCGAGGTTAATAACGGGTATCCGTTTGTAATTACACACTCATCACAGAGTAAGTACATCTATATCATTTTTCAAGCCCAAACAATAATTTATTGTAAACAGACAATATCTGAATACATCAAAAAATATTTCTTTCAACTATTTATTCATTTGGGGCATTCTATTTCCCTTTCCCTTTTCTTGCATTATTTTTTCTTCAAAGATGTTAAGGTTCGATTTGATTTATTAAATTTTTTTCCTACCAAAATAGTCAAATACTTGTGTTTTGTGGTTTACTATACAGATACTCACAAGTCGCAAAGGAAGCGAGTGTAACTTTGACAGAAATTGAAACGCGAACACAATTATTTTGTTTCGTTCTCCTTGACTAATTATGGTATTCGAATTTGATAATTGCTTTTATCTTCCCAATTAGTGTAGATAATTGCCGCTGCTATCGATTAAATTAACAGCGTCAGAACCCTTTTATAACGATGTTAAAAAAATTGCTTCACATTTTGAAATAATTTTAGAAGTTTCACACTTAAGATTACTTTGGAAGATTAAACTCCGTTAAAAAAAAACGCTGAAAAGAAAAACGTAACAGTGTTAATGTTCAAAAGGGAAGGTTAAAAATCTTCCGTCTCTAAACTTACCAGTAACATTATGCTAGAGAGTGTACAATCTGCCCGTATAACTACGTCACCCAAAATGAAAATATTTTGATTTATGTTCTGTTTAGTGAATTTTCTTGTAAAAGAGATTCTAGTCATTTACATATTGTGTTTTTTTTCGAGCCGATCACACAGCCAACATTGATCAACGGACATAGCGGGCAACACGCAGTCGCCTCGCAGGTTTGCGACGGCACCGTTAAAACGGGGGTAGGGGTAGGGGGAGGGTAGGGGGGCGTGGTGGCGGTTTTCCCGTCTCTGTATCAAGCGTTCCTCGGCTCGGCTCTTTTTACACCTCAATGGCATAGATCAGTCAGTTGAGCCAGCCAGCACTTATTGAAGCACATTATTCGTTCTATAGACGTTATAGACACCTCTCTTTCTATGCTGTACTGTAACAGGCATTTTAGTCATACTATGGCCCTAATTCATGACATGGAAGATTGAACTAGTTGTGAAATAATTTTTATATGTATTGTCACAAATAAAATACTAATGCTACGTTTACAGCTACGCGTTGCGAGCGAAGCGAGGGCGCGAGCTCCAATCAGCGGCCGAGTTTCATGCAAAGAAGTTAATAGTTTCACGCAAACTCGGCCACTGATTGGAGCTCGCGCCTTCGCTTCGCTCGCAACGCATAGCTGTAAATCGACTATAAGACATAACTACCATAATGAATCTTAAAACACATTATTATTCCGTTCTAGATTTGCACTGTAGACTTTCTTGTCTATATTTATTTGTGTCAAGAATGTGTTTTTCTTTATATTTTGCTAATAAAATAAGTTTATTTTAGTTTGAATCCTGTATGCTCGTAGTAGATTTGTAGATTTTTTTCAATATATTTTATTTGAATGTGACAAAGTTATGTTTTTCTTGCAGTTTTAATAATTTAATTCAGATTTCATTTTACCATCAAAACATGTTTAATTTCGTTGATGACAGAGCATATGTTAGACCATTTCCTCTCAACAGGTGGGGTATATAACAGCACGTTGTATGTTATTTAGCGTTGTCAACAAAACATTAACCTCCCTTGTGTCACCTAAACTAAAACGGGTTGTTTGAACATGAGAAAGGAATGAGTAACTGTAATTTACATCCTATCTACTTCACATGCTTTACCAAGCCTTTTTAGGCCACTCACTGCTAGTATGTATATAAACAGTACTTGTATTACCTTTCAAGAAGTGTATCATGTGAATATACAAGTACATCTACATAATAAAATGCGTTTTGTCCTCAATTGTTAAATGTATTAATTTAGTGTAAAGCCTTTGAAAAACACTAGCATAGGTGTAAGTGTAATGGTGTAATATCATGAGTGGAGTAGTTAAGTCCTTTATACCGAGAATGCTCATTGAAGATTTTCCAAAGAGATTAAAAAATAAATCAGCTTTTATTCAAGTAGTTTTGCCGCTTCTCAAGTCTAACCTAGCTCTTGACTTTTCTTGACTCACGGCTTTTTTTTTCAGGCGTCCCTCAATTTTGTTTTCCACACGTTCACAGTATAGAGTAGCCAACAAATACAATACATTTGTTACTAATTTATTTATTTAATGTACATACATCGGGTATTATATAGGTGCAGTTTTTTGATATAGTGAAGTGGTACCAGAACGGTACCAGTTAACTGATTTAATATGTAATCATCATCTCTACTGTTTTGAGATGTACTCTTACGATGCATGAAACACGTCATGCGGTAATTCCTTTGAATCTAGGTTAATAACTTTTAAATGTGAAGAGAACTTGTTGTTGATAAAAATAAAAGGCAGTTATTAAATCGTGTGTCTGGAGCAAAATGGTGAAAATGATGTTGTTATTAATTGTTTTACTGTTTCAAAGGAGCGGAATTATTAGTAGGTTATAGAGTTCGTTTCGTTGTAGCTTTGAGCTCATATGGTAATGATTATTGGAATGGATTATTGGAATCACTCGTAAACTCTAATCTATACGATTGAAATAAAAACGGAACGCAACGCCTTTGAAAGCGGGTATATGTTGTGTTGTATATACACGCATACAAATATTAATTACAGTCCATTTTTATTTTGTAAAAATATATTTTTTTACCCTCAAATTTTTTTTATAAAAAATCGTCAAATTTGTTTTGAATAATAAGGCAAAAATATGTTTTTTTGTGGATAATATTTACCAAATTTTGTATTTTGTATAATGGAACCCAAATTGTAAATAAATAACAAAATTGTTAACAAATTTTGGATAGTATATTTTTTGTAATTTTTTCATTACTATGTAACTTCAAAATGTTATGCTTGAGGGAAATTATGAAATAACTTAGACTTTTTTCAATTTCAGTTTTCTGTGTTCTTTTAATATTTTTTGTGTTTAATTGAAAATAAAAACCATACATGTTATGTCCATGATTTTTTTCGATTTTTCCAGTACAATTTTGTATTTTTTCTCAATTTAAATTTCATTATTTCTTCATATTTTAAGGATCGCTGAGGGGCCACCATAAGCAACACTCGTGATAATACCTGAGTGATAACATAATTCTATAATAATCCGAATTGAGCTTTATAATACTGAGCTATCTCCATGTGCTTTATTTCTTGCATGACTTCTACAAACCCAGACAACCGCTACCCAATTCCGCAAGTATGCAATCGGACAGCATCTTAAAACGCAACTCTTCCTTTACAACGTGTTTGTCTCTTCCAAAGCGTTCAGTAAGAGAAGATTTCATGTTCTTTATAGGGGAAATCGTAAAATAAAAGTCAACGGATTGTTGGGCCTGTTTCTTCACTGAAACGACATTTTGACTACTGAGCTGCGCCACTTTAGCGGGGATGAAAGTTCTTCAACTTGCAGACATGCAGAGAAGTTCAATTAAAGTGACATGATTGACCTACACGTATGTTGCCTCCAGCCAATCAAACGCATTATTGGTTTGAGCGTATGACACGGCAAGGGAGGGTTACTATATATACCCATCCGATACAGGACAGCGCTTTAGCTGCGTTATCATTAGCAGTTACACCATCAATCTATTTACTGATGTGTGGGTGACAGCTCCCACCAACCATGACTGCTCACTGACGGTATATACTGTAGAATATAATAGCGTCATCTCAAATGTGGTAATCGGTGCACGATGTTCCGATCGAGTATAAAAGGCTATTTTTTACAAGTATCCTGACGCTCCATCGATCTTTCACGTCAACAATTTTATAAATCTGTTAATTAAAGAAATTTTGCTCTTTATGTTTTCATAATTAATCATTCTGCACTGGAGTAATTTAACACTATAAGTCACTCGATGTTATTCTCTGAAATAAAATATGTATATTTTACCGTTTATTAATTTGGCACATTTAGAAGCATGTTTTATGTAACAATGTTTTGAAATATTATGCAGGTGGTGATTTTAAAATATTACAAAAATGTATTCACAGAAAAAGTTGATATCGAATTGAGCACCGGGAAAGATTATTTTCCTGTGAAGCTTCGTTATATTTCTTGAACAGAATTTATTTAAAATCTCTTTTTAAAATTTAGACTCCTGATCTTGTAAAATATGCATTTATTCATCTTACGTATATCTCACGTTGCTTTAAGCCAAAGTAATCTGACGTAAGTGAATGGTGGGAGGGGGGGGGGGGGGGGGGTGTCTACAGTGAATCATAAAATAATATAATTATCTGTAGTTGGATTTCGAGTACCGTACAAGAGTTTGCATAAATACATGCGTATACTGTCAATCTTATATTGTTTAAATAAGTCGAAATATTTTGTAAAATCTGTGTCAGACTTCTGTAGATCTACATACCGGCTAGATGGAAAAACTCATGCATAAAAATGTTCGAAGGACATTAATTTTTCTTACTGTTTACTGAGCACAGTTGAAACTGTGCGTCTGAGAAATGATTCGCAGTCTTTCGATCTGTTCACTGTGAGTTATGTCCACGACGTCAAAGACACTCATTCTTCTTGTTGCATATTATGAATCACATCGGAGACGCTGAGAGTTCGACGGCTTTTTCGTTCGCCGGCGATGTACTCCGATTTTTCTCATTGTGTTCACGTCTTATGCAAATCAACTGAGAGTAACACTCACTTTTTTGTGTGTGTACACTGTTGTATAAAAAAAACTATCGCAAAATAACTTGTCTCATTTCTCAAACATGTTGGATTGTAGATGTGTTTGAAAAGGGCCGTTTCAATTGAGTAGGGTTGCCGCTCTATTTTCCATTACATGCCGGCAAACAATAAGAATACCACAACGTATTATTACAATATTTTACAAACGTATCCCGTTTTTTAATGTTAAAGTTGATTCCGATTTAACGTTGATATAAGCTTAATTCTAGGGGAGAGGAAGAACGATTGTGGGAAGATAGGAAGAGGTGGACAAATTTGGTTGTGAAACCCAAGCTGACCCTGCCAGAAGCAGGAAACGGCTATGGATAATGATGATGATGATAAGCTTAATTTTATTTGAATTGACAAATATACATATTTTAAAATTTATTATAGACCTATGTATTTTTTTTTTTTTTACTCTTTGCAAATTATTTTGTGTGTGATGAACGAATACCGCTTTCTGAAACTATTTTTATAACATATCTAATACTAAACATTTATAATAAAACAACCCAACTTGGTAGAGTGTTATTTATTTTCATTTATTCACATGTGATTCATTTTAAAACTAACAGTTTTTTAGTACCTAGCTATGTTTTTCTCATGGTACATATTATAGAATGGTTTATAACTATTTGTATATAAAAAAAACACTTGAAATACACAGTTTACGAACACCAGTTCGAACCGAAACCTGCCGCAAGATATTTTCGCTACCACTGTTTTAACTGATTCGCTCTCAACTGATAAAAACATTAAATCTATAAATGAGAAACGCGTTCAGTACGGACGCGCGGTATCTGTCCGGTGCAGATTTATTGTGTTTTGAACATTGCGGTGTGTGGACGTACAAGCTAGCGTGGTTTTGTGGGACACGCATTACTTTTGATGAACTGCACTTATCAAAATCGAGTGTACATTAGCCCCTCCCATTGTCGTCAAATGTCAAAACATTTATCACTCGGCCAACATCCGACAGTGGTGGTAATCAGGGTTACCGTAGGGAGCGCCAACCATACAACACTATATTATCTAACAAGCGGGTCTAATCAAATGAAATTCATGCCCCTCTACAAAGTTTCAAATTCACAATACCCTATAATTGGACCCCCCCCCCCCCCCCCCCTCCCCCTCAATGCGCGTGTGAGGTAAAACACAGCACGCTAGGCAAGGGTTTCAATATAATACTACCGTAGTAAGTGAATAATGAGGAAAAATCTTAGTTAGTAATCTTGAATTGTAAAAATATGATTATAACTAGGGTGAAACGCTATTTTTAAATATTGTGATTTTTTTTTTTTTACATTGGCACGAGTATCGTGAAACACTGTGGCTTAGTAATTAAGTCTCTATATGTATAGTATGTATGTATAGTATTAATAATATGCCGTCTTTCTATAGCAGACTTCCTAGGTGAAGTTATATTGGATTTGCTTGTCAAAGCCGGTAGATTCTTGAGTAAATAAAAACTAGATGTAATAACACTACGCTAGATGAATGTAAATCTCCAGAACAATGCTACTCGTATATTGTGAAAGTGAAAGCTCACACGTTAGAACATTTGCAACATTATCTTCTCTCCAGCAGAAGATAATCGATATTAATAACATCTCTGTTGTTAGAGCTTTTACGGAAAGTTTAGTCAGCCCATTGAAAACGATACCGCTCAATTTGTTAATGCCTGTAAATTAATTGTGCGGTTACTGATTGCATGTAAAACAATTAGCCAAGCGTGTTCCATTATTTACTAGGCGCCATGTTTAGTTTTTGTTGCCTCTGTAAATTGTTGGGAGCTTGAGACCATCTCTCATCCGGCGGTGTGTGGGTGCATTGCATACAATAATAGAGGAAGTGGGTTTACGATTTTACCGGAGAAGAAACTTCTACTCGAAGTAAGTTTAGTTTTCAATGAATAAAGGCATGCGGGGGCCTTTTTGCGGAAGGAACACGCGGCTTGGTGTGTGCCGGTGCTGCGGGCTGCGGCGGGAGGTGGAAGCAAACCTAATTGGAACATCTATTCACGGAATAGTTCAGTCAAGACTGTCAACCTTTCAACCGAAGGTGCAAAAACGTTTACTTAAATCACGGCCCGTTCGTTCGTTGTGTTAATGCGAAGCTTATTCCGTTTTTATCAACTTTATTTCATCGCTCTGTCATAGAAAATCTCTTTTCTATTTCTGTTTTTTTTTTTCGTTTTTTTTTTTTTTTTTTTTAGTGGGATTGTCATCGTGCGTTGGAACTAGTTCACTGTTCAGGGTGCTTATCGCAAAAAATAATATATATAACACGGTGGAAGCTAGTCTACTGTCGGGATTGGGAGAACAATGGATCGGAAACGGATAGCTAAATGTTAAATGCCACGTTCTATTGAAAACAGTGTTCAATATATTGATTCTGCTGATGCCTTCTCAGCTAAAAACATGATTATAAAGATAACAATGGTTTTAGTCACCTTTACTAGCGTTTGCTATGGCGAACAACTTAATCTTGCGCACACTTTCTTCTTCTTCATCATAATTCTTTGCTTACTACCACTACCATCATTCATACTGATTCTTCCCACAAAAATGTTTTAGAATGTTGTAATTGATAAGACAAAACTCCAGGTATATGACTTATTCTTTACACAATGTACGCGCAATGCACGTGTAAGATGTTGTATATTAAATATATTTTAAATAAATAATATCTTAATTTTACCAGCTCTACATATGAAGAAGAATAATTGTATTACAATTCGAGCTTTAATCGCAGACACATTTTAAATTAATTAGTTTACTTTCTATCCTATTCAGTTTTAAAACTGTTTCTCAAAGGGGGACAATAACTTAAAACACAATAGTTGTGTCACATTTTTACACAACTTAGTTTGTTTATAAGTGAAAAATCGTCTCCCTGGCCTGGTGGACTAAGCGTATATAGAGGCTTGGGTCAGTCTAGTCTTACTGTCATCGCGTTGCAACGCAGCCCTACTTATTATCTCTATTGAATGAATTCTTCGAAATTGCACGAGAGCCCTTCACGTTGAAATACAGCCACTCATAAAACTTGCATTCGTAGCTCTCTATATATCGGTGAATGAAAAAACGTATGCAAACAAAAATTCATAACTTTTCCATTCGAAAAACTTGAGTGGACTTATATTGTAGAGAAATTGGAAGCGATGGGTGTATGTATATGAATGTATGTATGTATGCGCTGAGTACGTATCCCTGTCGTAACACTCATTGAATAGCACGAAGCACGAAGACTGGCCAGCGAATACTACTTGATCGGACTTGAAGGGTAAGGGTATGTATTTCACTTTATGAATCAACTATGAGGTAACTCAGTGATGCGCTCGAGAATCTAATTCGAGGTCGCCGCGGTTACATTTCCACTACTAGGAATCCTGAGGGAAGTTTTATTGCAAGGTTTTCATCAGACACGAGGGAGTTGACTGATTGATGGATTATTTTACGTTTCCCATTAAGGCGGGATTAAAGCAATTGATACCTCATGTTACTTCCAACCAACATTCTGTACACGTATCCTGAATTATAATGCAAGCACACTCGCAATAAAAATAAAATTAAACAAACATGACAAAAGTTATTTATATAACTATTCCATACGTAAGTAAAATACTAAATTGACTAACGAATAATCTTGTTTTTTATTTAACAAAATATAGATACCGGAGTAATTTGGTAATTGTTACTTCCAAAATATTCAAATACCCTACTGATGCTGTAGAGTGCCTCATACGACAATGTGTATCAAGCAACGGGCATTCCTATAAACATTATATCATTACGAATTTTCAATCTACACACTTCTTTGTTACATACTTTCCATGCCTATTTCTTTCTAGATCACTCCAAACTCCCAAGTTCAAGATCTTCACGGTACACCTCCTGGCTTCCTACCCCACCCACTATAACAACCACGTTCTCTCTGGCTCCCTCCCATAAGGAATTATTTACATTTACACGCTACAAATTCTATTATACATTAAGTGTTTTGTAACACAGTCATGTAGGTAGGTAGGTATACATTTCAATTATATATAGGGGCACTGCAGTCCTTGGCTCTTTCCTTCTTCTTGAACTAGACACGAGGATGAATGCGTTTCGCACTGAGTCACGCACGATCTTCTCAGCCAATTTGTAGGACTGTCTAGAACCATATCACGGTCTAGTTCAACAGTACCTAATACTGTATTATTAACTCGCCATAACCCGGTTTCTATGGTTTATTAGCTTGTATTTTATGCAGGGAAGTTAGGTGAGTTTCTGTATTAAACTCCCTTGTAACTAACAAAGCATTCGCATACAAGCTACTCTAAATTATTAATTAAAGTTGCCCTCAAATGTACCACAAGGAGAATATCCCTGGGCCCCCGCTACCGGACTCGGCTACTCTCAGTTCATATCGAGGTAGACTTCATTAAAGATGTTTCATGATCTAGCTAAACTTATAGTTAATGGGTTACGTGTTGACATCAACAGGTAATTCGAGTACACCGTTGCCATTCTTACAGATATAACAACCCCAATATGATATATACATAATAGCTGAGTTTTAAAAACGTAATATCCTTAAAACGGTAGATAATATTGGAAGTTGATTGAAAAGTATAATGCGTGGTGTCTTTACATAAGTAATAACTAGAAATGAAGTGTCCATTCATATTCACACTTTGAACACGCATTTCTTTGAAACAATACTAATGTTCTGAACGAAACTTTAATGCCTTATCAACGTCGTTTTCTTGAGCGCATGTGAAGGAATTTTTATTTAATACACGATACATTTGAATTAAACACTTTAAATTCGAAATACTCAGTACATTTTTGATATGCATACCCTTCGAACCACAATCACGGCTGTTATGTAGTAGATGGTAATATTTTCAGCAATGTAAATATATCATGTGGTACAATACCACATTTCTTCAATTTCATGCTATACCACACGATTTGCTATATTTGAGTGACACTTGAAATGTGTTTCAATCAGAAACCTACAGCATTATCGTAACATGATTGACACGTGTTATAAATTCAATGTACTCGTGCAAAGTGGAAATATAACACCCCCAAAAATGTAATATTTCCATATGTAAAATAAACATTTTGTTGCTGAACGTTCTTGATCAGCTAGTCGAGCATTAATAAACGCAGCAGTCTAAACATATCATGGCTATTGAATACACTTGCCTTGGTCTCTCCTTCAGACAGTAGAAGTAGAGTTAAAAAACTTTAATGAGATTTTCTATTAACATATTTCAAGGAGTTAAAAAGCTGGTATAACGCGGCTTATGTGAAGAGAAAATAAAGACAACATAATTTGATGACACAATTTATTATATAATATAGTTTTTTAACTTTTGTTCTAGTTCGCTGTAGTGGTAGACTGTCTCTATTCGTTGATGCATTTATATATATAGTGCATATAAAAACTGTGATCCTATTACACTATGTCTACATTGAACGCAGTATAGAAACTTCCACTCTAAAAGCAAAGGGCCAGTATCATGCTTTGAAAGTGTTTTCCAGTGGCGAAGTAACTCATTATACTTTAAGTGTCTTCTTAAACCTTGCGTCCTCATGAAATTGCCAGAACGTCAAGTTTTGCGTCGCATATACGATCTTATTAACCCTCGGAGACCCTATGTTTAATAAACAACAACGAAGCATAACATTAAAAATACGCTGTGGACGGGCAAAGCAGTATGATTTCCTCATAAAAAGTACTTATTTTATAAAGGTTTTCTAATACACATTTTGACTAGATACTATAGGTAATATATACTATAGATACTAGATACTTTAGGTTCTTTAGATACGCGTTCGCGATTTGCGTTCTTGAGTTGTGACCAATAAACACGAGTTTCTCGCGGCTTTTAAAGTACGCACCCAGTATACACAGTTAAGTAATCAATTTATTTGACTTATTAAATTGAAAATTAAAGAAAATATTTGTATAGTTTACATTTCCCCCTTAGTTTTTGTCGGTTGCAAGTTTAATTTGACCAGAGGCGCCCCGATCCCAATATTCATATATTTAAATTCGATTGTGTTAGGCCCAACCATGGAAGGTTATTTAAACTGATGATGATTACTGGAGTCGGTCTCATGTTTATGTAACAAGGCTCATCGAGACTTTTGGGGAATTTATGAGGAGGAAAAAACAGACATCCGATCCCACAATACCTTCGGATCTAAGTTGTATATTCCATATTATGCTACACATCAATATATTATATACTATTATAAAATCTGGGACAATTCTGGTGTATCGAAAAAATGAAGCTGTGTGATCTGCCCCAAATGTTTGGAAACTTTGCTTAATGTTTAATTTATATTGTTTCATGAAGAAGTTAATTTGAAGTCCCCCCTCTTGGTGACCGGTGCCCGCAAAGTGGTATCTCGTGCATATTTTTAAAGAGCCGTATGCTCATTCTAGGTATCACCCTTTTGTTATATTGATTCTACCAACTTGACTTAGAAGACTGAGATCTCTACATAGTAAACAAACAATTACATAATATAATAATTATCATAATATAAATTGGGGGGTTTATTCAGAATGTACCTTATTGTAAGGGACATTTTCCAAGATGGCCACCATTTTCCGGGGATCAACATTATCAAATTTCACATTTTTTAATGCTTGGTTCACTTGTTTAAGATATTAATGGGGAAAAAGTATAATTTATCACCTATACTTGAGTGACTGAATTTATATGTTAGCCCCTTTTTTGGCTTACACAGAGGGTATTTCTCATTTTTTTTCGCTAACAGTGAAAGAGTTCATTTTTCTAACACAAAGAAATCAATGAACATGATACGTTGAAGAATCACAGATGTACTCAATAAATAACATCAATGTGTACTCATATATTTGGAAATTATTTGTGAACTGGACAAAAGTTAAAGCACGAATAGTCGTTTTTCTAAATGCTGTGTCTAAAACAATCTGTTGACTTCTTTGCACATCTTTTATGACATTTATTCTCTCCTAGGTCAAGTTTGTAATGTTAACATTACCTTTCTTGAAGTGACAATATTGCAAATGCTGCATTTATTAAATATAACTTAATTGCCGCGCTGTATGAGTGTATATGGCTCACCTAACGAATGAGGGCAACATCAAAGAATAAACATCACATATATTCACAAAAGAATGTTTAAAAGGAATATGACACATACACGGATCAAAGGCTTAACTCAATGCGATATCATAATGTATTAGTTATTCATTATATGTTAAACATTCCCTTTTAGATGTTTGTATCTAGATGCTTTTAGGTCCGACTTGTTAAGCAGGTTTGTACTTTGTATGCGCATTTCTATAAACGTGAAATCATTTTCGGTCCAGAAATGTACCTGAAATAATAACCAAGATACGCGACCTCCATCTTCTAAATTATGAAATAGATTTTGGTACTTTTCTTGTTTGCATTACTGTTACGGATGTTGGCTCAAGGAAATATAATTGGCTTGTTCAGGTCTCCAGCAGAATACAAGAGTATTGACAAGAGCGTCTCAACTCTAAAAAAAAAAAAACTTTTCTCCATAGTCTAGGACAAAGTTTTTTTATTATGTTTCTGCTTTAGAATATCTAAGACCGAAGCCTAACTACGATGTTTACCTATTTCGTCATTTGCCGTTATAACTTTTTGAAATTAATGACTATTTCCCTTAATTTTAAACTCGATAATTTAATTCATCCTTGATGCTGACGTATCATAAAACCAAGTCTAATAAAGTATGTCAGTTGTTTTAACGAAGGGCAGCTTCATCCCCAAGCTCTACATACTTGAAATACATTGAGGAGTTGTGTGTTGGTTTTGTGATGTATTTCACGAGGGCACTCCACGGCAGGATTTACTAGGCTCTTTGGTGCACCACAAGCATTCGCTCCCCACCTCCCCACCTCCCCACCTCCACAGTCCGCACGATAAACAACGCTGGCCAGACCTGCCAAATGCACAGGAACAACCACCACAAGACAGGATTTAGGAGCTTCCCAATCCACATTGCTGCATTGAAATTATTTTGAAATTCATTAACGTCATTACTAAAGCAGGTTCAATTGTGATCTGTTTTTAGAAGGTTCTGTGTGGGGAGGAACCACCGCGTATTCATCTCAAGAGCGCTCAAGACACAATGAATTGCGCAGCGTAGAACGTAGGACACAGATATGTATTGTTATTGGTTAAAACGGTGTTGACGGGTTACTAGTGGTAGTCTTTATTGGGCCAAATCTCGCTCTTAGTAATGAATAAAATAGTGTTGACGGGTTACTAGTGGTAGTCATTATTGGGCCAAATCTCGCTCTTAGTAATGAATAAAACAGTGTTGACGTGTTACTAGTGGTAGTCATTATTGGGCCAAATCTCGCTCTTAGTAATGAATAAAACAGTGTTGACGGGTTACTAGTGGTAGTCATTATTGGGCCAAATCTCGCTCTTAGTAATGAATAAAACAGTGTTGACGGGTTACTAGTGGTAGTCATTATTGGGCAAAATCTCGCTCTTTGTAATTAATAAAACAGTGTTGACGGGTTACTAGTGGTAGTCATTATTGGGCCAAATCTCGCTCTTAGTAATGAATAAAACAGTGTTGACGGGTTACTAGTGGTAGTCATTATTGGGCCAAATCTCGCTCTTAGTAATGAATAAAACAGTGTAGACGGGTTACTGGTGGTAGTCATTATTGGGCCAAATCTCGCTCTTAGTAATTAATAAAATGGTGTTAACGGGTTACTAGTGGTAGTCATTACTGGGCCAAATCTCGCTCTTAGTAATGAAGAAAACAGTGTAGACGGGTTACTAGTGGTAGTCATTATTGGGCAAAATCTCGCTCTTTGTAATTAATAAAACAGTGTAGACGGGTTACTGGTGGTAGTCATTATTGGGCCAAATCTCGCTCTTAGTAATTAATAAAATGGTGTTAACGGGTTACTAGTGGTAGTCATTACTGGGCCAAATCTCGCTCTTAGTAATGAAGAAAACAGTGTAGACGGGTTACTAGTGGTAGTCATTATTGGGCAAAATCTCGCTCTTTGTAATTAATAAAACAGTGTAGACGGGTTACTGGTGGTAGTCATTATTGGGCCAAATCTCCCTCTTATTAATAAATATAATAAATAGTCTTTGGAAGCAAACGATTGAAACTGGATCAGAAATCATTCTATGTAGGTGCACGAAATTTTATTTTGCACACATGAAAAGCGGGTGAGTTCTTCCTGGTTTCCTCGTCGAAAGTTACGCTCGCCGGTATCATCACGAATTCTTTGAGTGTGTCCGGGGTTCGGGGTGTGGGGTGTGTTGCAGGGAAAGAAAGACAATGGACACAATTATTTAGCAATGCTCTCCTCTATCCTCTATCCTCTATCCTCAAAAGCCCACGAGAGATAAAAAAAATTCTACCCACTCTTCGGCTTTGAAGCTAATCGCAATGCGACATCACTGGCCGGTGATTAACAAAGACTATTTCTCCCTTTGTGTACAAATGCGGTGAACTTTTTGAAGTTTGTCATTATGTAAATACATAAATGGGCACTGGTCTAATGCAAACTTTATATGTTTTGTTCGTATTGTGTTCTCGAAAGTGGGGCGCAACGCCAAGGATTACCTTATTCATTCATACAGGTCACATATGACATTTAATCTAGAGCGGGGAGCGTATGGGGTATGTGCTATGTGCTATACGTAGCGTGTGATGCTGTTACATGCCAAATAGGTTGACGTGTACTAGTTCTGTACACAAAGACAAAGTTATGTCGTGGTTCGGTTATGAAGGTACCCATAATAAATCTTTAGGTAACTTACTGCGCTGGTTTGATAGATAATTGTGACCATGGCCTCAGTTCGTCCTCATCCCAACACTGTAACATAAATACAAACATTTTCTTTGAATTTAAAATACTGAAAGTTTAGTTTAGATATTATGTAAATTTTACTCTGAATTACCTTGAAAAACATAACCCAAACTGCCCAACCACAACTAAAACATATTTCTAAATGGGACAAGTGAAAAATAAATTTTAAATATGTATGACATGAATGAACGTTGGTCGTCTAATGTGGTATCCTGAATTAAAAATTAGAATTACTTATTATAGCTGTATTTTTTACGGTTTTTACAGCAAATCGCAATTTTATCTTGTAACCATCTCCCCCGTCTCCACAGCCCATCCCTTCACGCCACGCCAACCCTCGCACTCACTTCGCCGTTTGAGAACCCGTCATGTCAGGAAGAGGAAAGAGAAGGGAAGAAAGATGTAGAAAGATAGAAGAATGTGTAAAGTGTGAAGCGAAATAAAAAAGCGCCAAGCCTACACGAAGATGAAAAATGGTCAAATAGACTCTTGGATGGCATTGGCATATGACAAATCGCAATTGATCAACAACTGACATATCACGTAAAATAAATTCACTGCAAAACAGGGGAGGTTTTAAATTGAACTCTTCCAAAAGTATGGATTTGAAACTTTCATGTAAGCAAACTATAAATGTTAATTTTAACCTGCAAAAAAAGTTGAATTTTCAGCAAACAAAGGCAGTCGGATTTAAGTAGTTTGTTCGCTGTGAGCATGAAATGGATTACTCTTGCTTCTATTTTTATCAAGCCAGCTTTCGATCTTAATGGTGCTATTCTTAGAATAGAGTTACCCTAAATTATTAAAACGCCGTGTTTGAACCGTGAGCCCTGCCACTTCAGAGATGTGGCTAAGATTATGTTTATTGGTACACTTACCACAGTTATTTATATAGCCGGTACTAAGTTACAAGGGGCCCTTGAAACAGTGGCTTGTCTTTAACACAGTTTCATGTTTTCACGTGGATGGTTATAAAATATGTGTAAAGCATGTGAGTTTAACATGGGGAAAATTCAAATATGTAAAGGTTTTCAATTAGTATCTAAGGCTATAGAAGCCAACCGTCTACCCGGACTCAATTGAACTTAAAAGTTAAAATACTTCCATAACAATTATTTCTCTCTTCTGTTTGATTAAAAATATAACGTACTCACAGAAACTAGCTCCATTTACCGTGGAGGTAGTGTGTAATATGAATAAATGAGAATCCCTAGAACAGACTCGTTTTTGGTACAACATTTCTATTCGTTTGTTTTGTGACTAAAAGTGCAATACTAGTTGTAAAAATAGACGAATTTCGTAAATAGAGCTCAAAAGTAATTCAAGTTTGTTTGACGCCAAACTATAACACAGGGAAATTATTATTGAGCTTTGAGTACACTGGAAACAGAATTTACCGTTGAAACGAAGGTGTTGTATTATTTAGCTCTGGTACATTTTCAAAGCATAATTTTACCTTGAAAGGTGCACATCCGAATGACATGTATGTGTCTCTTTAGGTGACTATTGCGACTGTTGGGGGGAACTACAAAAACTATCTGTATGGCTAAAGGCAAGAACTATTATCATCTATACAAGTCAGGAATTTCATTACATTTAACTAATTTCATTGTCACTATAATATGTTACCGTCTTGTATGTGTTGCGTTGTTACTTGTATCATGTCATAATCCATTTACTTTTTATGTAATTGTAATTTATTTACTCTCTTCTTCACATCACTTGTATGTGTATTTCAGTTATAGCAATTTATTATTTCATGTTTATTATTTCATTTCAATTATACATCCATTTATTTATATAATTTTATGAAACATTGTAAAATGCTCTCTATTTCCAAGTGTTATTATTGTGTTATCTTAATGTCATTTTTTATTTTCTTCGATGTTGTTATTATTATTATTTTTACTGAACAGGATAAGAATTAAAAGTTTCGATAAGTGAACTATAGCTAAGGAAATCAAAGAACTCCGATAGTATTGTCGGTTTCATGAACCGTACCCGCGTTCCCCCATTCCACCTCTGAGCCATCTCTATCAGTGAACAATTCCTCTACCTCGACTGTGAACCATGTTTTCAGGCCATACGTTCTGTAACGAGTTGTATGTTCGCACAGATGATTAGTACTCACTCTGACTCACTGAGCTTATGTGGGGGTGCTTGGGAGAGTATGGAGCTCAAAGTTTACATTCCTCAAACACGATGAAGTTCGTGCCTTGAATTAGACGAGGGAAGTGATAAGACTATCTGATGCGCTGAGAAAGTTAAAGATGAAAGAATGTGTGCTCGCATGAAGCGGTGTCAGTTGCATAAAGCATAACCGCGCAAGATTGAAACGTCGGAAAGACAAAGGGACTGTATAGATAGCAGAGGGAGTTAGACGAGAATTGATTAATACCAACTCGTAAATATGTAAATTTCAATTTTCAACGTGGTTGAGTGGGCGCTGCAGCTGATTTGAAAATAACGTACGTATGCACGGACATTTCAACACTGACTGGGTAATACGACATTAATTTGGTTAATTATTTCCATTGATGTTAACGGAATGTTGGTAAATCCCGGAGATTTTTCGTGTTATTCTGAAGGTAAAAAAAAAATCGTTCTGTCATTTAGCATCGTCAGATGGGCATCAATCCCATTATCAGTTCTGAAAAAATACAGAAAAAACGGATTAATAAACAAACACCAGATAGAAGTATAATCCAATAAAAAAACATTGAAATCGAGCTAGAGACTAGAGGACCATCGGAAATTTCGAAATAAAAATGTCTGTGAGAAATGTCCCTGTCGGACGCATTTGTTATGATAGCCGTTGGCTGTGACGTCAGTATAACCAGTGATGGACGAGGCTAGCGGTGATATTCACTGCAATAGATATCGTCAACGTTATTATCATGCAAAGCGAATCAAAACGAATTAATTCGAGTAGTTTGTTGAGAACGCCAACAATTGGATAACGGTAGAAATTGATCACGTTTTAGTTGATTTGTATATTTACATAACACAAGCGGAGAGCATTTATTCAATTATTATTCTTTTCAATTTACTTCGACGAACGTTTGCGAAACACGGTTATCTCGGTTGTTGAAACAATGTTAAAACTATTCACAAGAGAATGAAAGATGGAAAATTTAAATGTAATTCTTTGACGAAAAGTTGATAACGTAATAAAGACATTTATTTCTATTGTCTTATCTTTTTGTTTAAACATGCGCAATTTAAAATGTATTTCATTTAATTTTTTCCCCAAAAAAGTACAAATATATACGAAATATCTGGAGTTCGCCTTTAGGAGTAAGGAAGTAAGTGGGAAATCGTTAGTCAAGATACCTTAAAATTTAACAGTTTTCGGACTCTATAGTTACTGTTTTATTATTTGGAATCTCACATATAAAAACTTGTATGTTATAAGGTAATCATTACTCTTTGCCTCATAACTATTAGCAACAGTATCTGTGCTATAAACGCAACGCTTGAAATAATTCTTCAACATGTTTACACAAGTTTGTACATACTAACAAACTTGTTCATGCCCCAATTGCTGGAGAATATTTCGAGTTGACATTGGTATTTTTTGTGGACTGCACAAGATTCTAAAATATTGAATAATAAAAATATTCAAAAATCCACATAGATTGAACACGTGTATAGTAAACCAGAGATGGTAACGTCAGGAGTAGATTATGTTAGTGTCTTGAGAGTGGTGTAGCTAGAGAGACGAGGGTTTCCCCTGAGAAAGTTATAATGAATTTGCAAGAGTGGGTCATGATTAACATATAAATATAATATGACAGTTCCGCATGCATGAAAAGATGAATCTTCGTTGAAGACATAAGTTATGTGAAATGAATAGGTCTCATTTGCTGTGACTTCATCTTAACTAAAAAGTCAATAAACAGAACTGCTCTACATCAAAAGGAAATCCTTTTGCGAGGATTTGACTAGAAATTATGGCACTCCATGGGTGGGAAAATAATATTTGCTCACTCTACATTTGCAACAGGACTGAGGCCCACTAGCGCAAATTTAATATAATGATATGCGGATTGATGAATTGTGATGTATAAGAAAGGGTACCGATTCGTAGCCTGCTCCTGTTGAAACGTACTAAAAAGAAAGCTGTTACACAAGCTTTCGAAAATGTTGTAATATATATGCCAAGTATAATGGTACAGTATACTCCAGTCAAACTAACATTTCCACACAAAAATTATCATTGATAACAACCAATTAGTTCCAAACTAAAAGTTAGTTCGTGTTACGGATCCTATAGTAAATCATGGATCTGGAATACAACCCACGTTGTGCTCTAATATTTATAATAATAACAGTAACATGGTTCACATTGATCCTCTGAATAATCACGTGGCGCGGTGGCGTGCAAACTTTCCATCACATTATTTTATTTCATGAGTGGAATCTACCCCACCTGAAAAGGTCCTCTGCAACAACCACTCACAGAAGAGAATCGTAGTTTTTATCTGTGATGTTGAAACGTCAATAAGGTTTAGATATGACTTTGCAATGCGGTTGAGAATATTAATTAGAGCGATTCATCAAAAAAGCGATGCTTACATTTATAACTGTCAAACAGGTATTGATGGAAGTTAAATCATTTTTTTTGTATACATTTTGTATTGCTTTATATGTGACACATCGTTGTGGAACATAGGCTTTGTTTCTTGTACGCGAAACATTTGCATCGGCACTTTGTCTGTTCGAATACTGGTCCCCATACCGGTGGCGTTGAAACGCATGGATTGGGATACAAGTTATCACCTTACAGCAGTTCCAAAAACGGAATTCGATATGAATTCGTTTTATGTTATAGATATTAATCCGCGTATAAACGATAGTAATAACTAATTAATTATATAATCCTTGAGTGGTTGAAAATAATTAATTTTTTCTCCCTTGCAACCCTAGGTAGAATAACAAAATTACCTAAAACTTTAAAACATATTGTTACAAATACATTATATTTTATTGTGATGAGAAAATATCCAATGAAGTAAATAACAAGAATTATCTTTGTTGAAAACGTGTAAAGTGCTTATTATTTCCTTAATTCCACATTTTATAATATTATAATTTGAAGCCTTACGAGAATGTATATTTTCAGAACACATCCTCATTTCAATCTCACTTCATAATCATACCAATACACTCAACATAATTTTCTCGTTTCGGTTTTGAATAACGATTTCAATGCAGACTAACGCTACCATTACCTTCGGGATTCTCTACCACACTAGCTAACAATGAAAAGCATTTAATCTTTAGTCGTTGAGAGTCGGTCCCAGAAGGGAATCGAACCTGCACATTTGAGCTAGCGTGGTGATCGCTCTTTTCAAATACGTACACTGAAATACCATCTGGTATCTAGAAATGTGCCACGAACAATTATCCTGCACTGAATGAAAAGAAATATATCCCAGCAAATTACACAAGACCTTTTCTTTTTAAGGAAAACGTTTTAGTTTTCCTAGAGGTGATTGTTAATGTGTGAAAACACTTTACTATTCACTTGCACTTGATGGTAATGACTAATGACTAGTGCTATAATGGGTTTTTGCAATGAGAATGTCGCAACTCACATTGGTATATTACCGTTAGCAATTATAACATTTCTCTTATATCAATTTTATTAAAACATGTAACAAAAGACACAACAAAATTTGAAGCAAAGCGTGATTATAGACTTGGAATTGTAGTTTAAATGTATTAATTTCTACATACCTGATTTACAGAGGTGATTAAACTATTAAGTGTTTCCATTTGGTATTATTTGGCAGGAAGCGGTTATGTGTAGGTATCACAAAATCGTATCGTTATATCCTGAACGTGTGAGCAACGTTTCATCAATCACTGTCAAGTCTCGATAGGCCTCGTTGCATGACAAGAGACGTTAAGCCCGCTGGTCAATCAATCATGAATACTTACGTGCGTAGCATTTTTTTTCAGTTGATGACCACATTTCAATGAAAACGTAATTACCTCTACAAGCCAAAACGTGTTATACATGAAAGCATGGATTCCGAATATCGATTACAGTAGTACCAACCATATTATATCATATTACGAAAATCAATTATTGTGTCTTCATGATTTTGTAATTGAACGGAAGTATTATTAATCATAGTTTAATGACTAAAGTAATGATGTTTATAATAAATATATTTGTTTAAAAATGTCATCCTGCTCTTCTATACTGATAATATTTATATTGTTGGATTTATTTGATAAAATCACGGTTTTAAGAACACAAAACAAAACTTCATTGCTAAATAATATTTTTGAAACTGTGTAGAAACTGAACAAATATCACTAAAATTCGTGTGTCGAACGTCGACAATGTATTGTTATTTTTTGCTGTTGTTTTCAACAACAGATATTTCTTTCTAAAATAAATATTTATTTATTTCATAATCGTTCAAATGTTAACGTTCACCCAGGTAACTCCTCACATCTTTGTCTCACAGGTGAATCCAATAAATATGTTGTTCCTGAATCTTGAAGAGCTCAGGTCAGCAAAATCGTTAGACTGCGGTAACCCACTTACATAAGAGTGCACCATTTCAAGCAAGATTTCACTCTATATGCATCTGCACAACTGTAGAGATGGAGATGCTGCCTGTAATATACAGAGGCAATATCCTTGATCTCAATAAATATACAGCTTATTGGCGCAGATAATATAATATTAAAATTCATGTACCATTTCTAGGGAAATATTAAAATGTCTGTATGATGCTATTTAAATGCCATTGCTAATGTTTGTATATAATATAATTTTGTAAAATTTGATGTCAGTTCCTACAAATATATTCAGTACCATATTAAAATAATTATATGCGTACTTTATTGCCTACAATTTATGTTTTATATATTAAAACAAGCAACTCGCATTCAAAAAATATTGTATATGTATTTTATTGCCTACAATTTATGTTACACGATACAATGTTTACGGAGGGGAGTGGGGATTTATTATTTACATCGATACTGTTAGGCTATGGCTAGAAATTAGTATAATATATAGTATCATATTGATAGATAAGATTACAGTTACTGCTTTAAAATAGGGAAATTAATATCATACCTTATGCATAACAAAATGGTATTGTGGTCTCTGGACAAAATTAGAACACATGTATAATTTGACAACGGTTGAAATTGCTCATAGAGTTTACAGTAATTCACGTCTTTGTGGTCTTGTTGTACAAAATGAGCTTTAAAGTGTAGCGGATTTGTAATTGTGGACTTGTACGTAACATGTTTTGGGAGGTTCGTATTCACAGTATTAATTTAAAATGCTATGTTATACCTACAGGTTGATGCGTGTGACATGAAAGCACGATATCAGGTCATACCATGCCTTTTCTCGCAGTGACATTTTAAATGCCACCAAAATGTATTTATTACCAGATAGATAAATCAAAAACACGTCATTGAAAAAAAAAGCAAATATAAATTTCTCCCCGCAAGACATTCTATTAAATGAAATGGGATCTCGAGAAGACATTAATTAATCTACGGCTTGAGAGAAAGTATGCACACAATTTGTGGAAGACAACGAAGGGTTGTAAAGTTCTTCGAAATTCCGCTGTACCACGCGATAGTCGTTTTGAAGAGATGAAACTTGCTCGAAAACACATTAGCTAATAATTAATTTGTGGCTTTTATGAGTAGATTTGTTAATTTTAATGCAAATACAGACCCTGAAGGGCTGTATTAAAAACTGTACAACCTCGCTCTCCGGTACTTAACGTGCAAAAGCTGTGAAACTGGGGGAGTTAACGCCAGGCATCTCAAAACTTCCAGATGGTCATATTATGAATGTTTTATGCAGGCTGCGAAATTCTGGAAGTTGATAGACTGATATGTAGAATAAACGTACGGGTTCTCCATGATAGCTTTACCAGCTCCTGTCAAAACATTGCAATGGCATATTGGAGTTAAGATGTGTCGCAATTTAATGGTATGTGGTATTTTATTAGATAAGTTTTTTACTTTCCCAAGTTGAGGCACGAAAGTTTGTTTTGATATCAGTTCCTCATCCCATCACGGTTTCCTCCTTCTTCATACTTCACTCTTCAACACAACCAAGACATGAATAATTTGGACAAGTGCGTGTTTAATAAGTTATCATTAATTGTATACTGGAACTGGAATAGAAAACAACACGGCTTTGATAAATTAAGTAATTCTGACAACTGGTTAATATATTTAAATTGAAATATGTGCGCTGTGAAATTTTGTGCCAAGTCTCGAGGAATAATAAGCTGTCAAGAATCGCGCATACATTTTAGTATTTAACACTTGAATGTCTCGTGCTGATTTCATAGGTGAAGTCAATCAATTGACGGTAAAATACTTTCTAAGGCAATGGACTGTGATCGAAAAGGTTCTGAATGTTACTGTGAAGATTGGACTGTGTAACCTGCCCGAACCGTCCAGCAAGACTGATCCAGATAGGCCTGTAACAAGTATGAAGGAAACATCATAAATAAAACTAAGGTCAAGTAGTCCCCTTGGTCCTGTTAGACCCCTACGTGCCGATATCAGCCCCCGTTTGTTATGCCCACACCCAAACAAGTGCCGTATTGCACAGTCGTCTCGATACGCCTAGTAGAATCCAATCATTAACGCCTATCGGTAAAAGGTGGGCTTACTCTGGGCTCCACTTGACAAATGCCCACCGTGTAACCAGCCAATACTCTATACGGCTGAACGAAGTTATTGATTACTCGCAAGTCAAAATGTGACACGTTTTCAAGCTATTTCTGTTTTCAGTCGGAACTCCCACTGTTTTTCACTTTTTCTAAAAGAATAGCCACAAAACCACACTCGATCCAAACGTCAGCGTTATTTTTCTCGCTGCTTTTCAGATAGGTTATTTATAACGAAAACCCACATTATAGTTAGGGAAAGGCAATTGGTATAATGGATATTCACCCCTATCGTGCAACCACTGATAGAAGTATATTTCAGCGAATGTAACGGTCGTACGGCGACAATTACTATCTTTCTGACGAATCTTCTTCACAACAAAAAGTGAGAATTACTCGATCTCCATTAGAGGAATTACCAGAATAATTTACAAGTTGAGGGGAATGATTTTGTAACCGATGTACTGACTGGTATATACTAGGCTACATGCAGTGTGCATGCAGCATTCATCATACTCTGTGTTAAACACTGTATCCACACTGTATCCGTGTCAAACACTGTATCCATTTTGCGTCCGTTTACGCAAATTATATCAATACATACATAATTGTTATACATGATTGTTAATGCATACATGATTGTTAATACATGATTGTTAATGATTGATCATTAAATCATCAATATAATATTATGAATATATTTGTATATATTTTTTTTATTGTAAATAAGTAACTCTACATTCGGTAGGTTTAATAGTTAATGCAAAACAATTGTTTCGATCGCTTTCTCTAAACATCTATATAACATCTATAATATATATCTATATAAACACCTATATATACACTTTAACGTTGATTTTAAAAGTAGCAATGATTGCCTCATTATAAAAAAGCATTTATCGGCGGAACACAAACTAAATAGTCATATACAAATGTTCACACATTTCAATGCTCAACAGAACTGTGTAATATCATCAATCGTTTGTTCATGAAACCGTTTACTCAGGCTGTGCGAATGAAAACATCTCCATTTGTTGATGGGCGCACTTAGCAAATTGAATCCGTGGCTCATCCCACGTATTTGTCGGCGATCATCGACGGCGAATTATCACGGAAGCCGTGCATTGATTTCGGTTGTTCAAAACTTAGTTTTGTCAGATCGGCCAGTGTTCCTGGCGAATGCTAAAGTCATTACCATGAGGTCTGTTAAGAACCCTATTATGTCGGATGTTCTCTACATTGTAGTTTTGTAAACATAAACATTTACAAGTTTGATATACAAATGGAAAACCGAAAATAAGTAGTCCTACACTTGTGTATAAGACAGAATGATAATTGTTATTAAGTTCAAGGACTTTTTTTTAAGGTAAATAGCGTTTTTTAATTATGTTTATCTATTAACAACAAAAGTAAAAGTTTGGGAGCATTTGTTCATCTTTGACAACTATAATACAGTTAGGTCAAATCACAGAAAACTAATTCCGCATAGTGTGAAAAGTTTTCTTCCTGTTCAATGTTAAACATAACAGCTGCTCGCATTAGGTAATGCAAGTTACATTGCGCTGTACTAACTAGGCCACATCAATTAACTTCGAAGACAGTTCACTGCAGATACGTCTTCGATGCAGCTACCAATTACATTGTAATTTATAGTGCGTGTTGTATTGCCAATAAATATAGTAATGTATAATTCATGTTCGTACCATACGGTGATAAAATACGTATCTGTGTGACTCTAAATGTAAATTACCTAAGTATCTTCAAAAAGTACATAACTTTACAAACTCAGCCAAATTCATTGTTCCTTATATTAAAAATGATAATGGAGACGATGCCTGCCCACTTTCATATATAGTCCTGCTGGATAAAATAACTTGGGCAAAATATCTCTTGTCACCTTTTGAACCTTCATGGTTGTACATCCGCCAACTAATCTGAACTTGTATCAGCTGGAAGTGTTGAAGCTTGTACGTTATTGTACCTCATGTACACGTCGGTATTTGTACACATACATGTTCCTGTACAACACGACAACATTATATCAACGACAACGACGTCATTATTTCAGTAAAAACGACAACGACAACCAAGACGTCGACAAGTGACACGATGAAATTTACCGATAATTTTTTATTTGTGTTGGCAATTTTAAAGTTTTCATGGAAAAGTGTCGCGTACGTCAAAGTGAGTAAGTAATACAAGAACGTACCTGTAACGTAATATATGTTTTTCCCCTAGCTAAGGGTGCGCCAGCTCAATTCCTGTGTGTTCTAGCGTAGAAGCGATATTTTACAATTTAAGGGTTGGGATGTGTATACAGTGTTTGCTGATTGATTGAATTTTTCATAGGCTCCGTGCTACATCAAAGCTTTGATCTCTGATGGTTTATTCATTGATGTCGGCGTATCAGCGTTGAAAGTATAGGTCAGTACAAGACAGCGATAGGAGTACAGGCCTCACTTTTATTATAGCGTTGTAACTATTTGCCTATACACTTCCGTTGATCATGCAATTCTAAATTATAGACTTAGCTTTTAAATTACTGTGTTTCTGGTGCACGTTACTGGACTACTATTCTAACGTTGTTCATGTTTGGATTCGGAATACATTTCTTTTTACCGGTTTTGGTTCAGTGATCTTGATTTAGTGGGGAAGAATGATTTATTAGTTAGCACAAAAGAATCTTCTTAAATCATATTGGTATGTGATGCGAACTGCGCGCAATCTGTGAAGCAAAATTACTATAAGCACATTATTTTTGTTAGGATTCTTATTGCTCATGTGCGTTATTTGTACAGACGTACTCCAGCCGTATACCTGTTCACTATTATATCGTTGATTGAATGTGTGGCTATGAAGTGGAGCAGCAGCCAAGTGTGTTTCGGAAGGGGGGCTCACTTCTATAAAATACAAGTGGCAACAGACTAATGATGGTGCCAGCTACATTTTCTTGTTTAGAATTGTAGCACAAATACCTTTTTTCGGCATTTTGGGAAAAACTTTCACTATACAAACAGCCACTTTAATGTTTTTTTATCTTATCATTATTAAATCATATATACATACATTTTCGGTTTTTTAAATGTTTTCATTGAGAAGAATGAGTACGTTGCAATCAGCAGACATACCAAAGTATAAGGTAAAAAGTATACCGGTATAAAAAAAAAAAATTATGGGGTAACGTATATTTTGTGTATCTATATACGCGGTTGTATTTTATGAATATTAAATTTGTATTTATGTATATTCACACGTAAATCTATCGCGGTAGCCCAAACGAATAATAGCAGATCTTTCGTCAAGTCTTCTGTTTAAATCTCAAGCTTCTGCACAGTCTTGTAATACTGGACGCGTATTTTTAGACAATTTGAAACCAAACATTCCCCTAATTATAACATTTAGAGTTTTGCGTCATCCCTCTTCCATCTATTCTCGTACAATTAGGCGTGTATTCGTTGAAGGCTCGTTTTTCAAGCTTGTTTTCTTCTTTTTATCAGCCGTTTAACAATATATAATTTTGTGGCAGAAGCTATTTGAAAAATTACACCATTCTTTGCATATAACTATACTTCGTGCATATTTTGTCCGTTCTCTTCACTTTTATAATCCCTGCACACATATCGTACGTTATCTTCGTTATAAGAACCGTACGCAGGCACCGAGTCAGCGTTTAATTTAATTCCACAACAATGTTATTATTAATAGTAATATAACAATTATAATATATAATAATGATGCACATCACATCTACACTATACTTTCGTAGATGATGCATTTAGATAGTGCAAAACTTGGACGGGCTGCTTTTAGGATTACATAACATGGAGATAAAAAGTTCAAATCAACAACAAAATGTTTGGGTGTATAACTAATTCCACCTTGAAATTAAAAGTCAAGGTTGTGCTTGTTTTTATAGTTTTGTGACAAAAACAAACATATGATCACATTGCATCAGTTTAAATCAATAGTTGGGGTAAATAAGGATTCCATTAGTAGTTTACTTAGGTATTCATTGTAATATTGACCTTCAAAGAAATAAAAACAACATAGGCTATTTTAGTACTTGTCATGAGAGGCCTAATGCTGGGGTTTATGTACATAAGCGTGAACTTTAGCTCACCCTTCTAAAAGCTTTCGACCAACTTAATAAAACACAACTGACACATACAACTATACATATGCCAAAATCTTTATAAAAATATGGCTTCTTTGTCGTTTTCCTCGCTTGCAAACTTTGACGTAAATCAGAATCAAACTATCGTAAATAGTTTTAATATTTGTTTTACTCGCCGTTTTGTTTTTTGGTCCCACTGAAATATTGTACAGATTTTGGATGGATCGTACCATGAAAATTCGTCTGTATGTAATTTCATTGAAATTATGCCCACACCACAACGATTGAATACATGCTAGGGAGATAGCATATTTACAAAGGTTGGTTATTACAACCAAATTAAAGCCATTCCACTATCTTATAATTTAGGGATGGATTTTTCCCATTCGTTTTGCTTTATCGCTTTAATTTTGAAACAAATTTGGTCTAATCCGCAGAGCATTGTTTTCAGGTATTTTAGTTTGATTCAGTAGCCACTACGAGTTTGGCTCAATCATTAAAATTTCAGCACTTACCCCAACATTAATCATGCACACATTTTAGCGGGACCCACCCTAATTGATGAGGATATCAACATAAACAAGATACTCGGCTTTCGATCTGATTAACAAACTGAATAACAAATAATATGGTGATTGCATTCTGTGCGAAGGTCTCATTATATTCACCCAACAGAAGCGGGTTTGAATAAATCGGATGCTGACATTTTAGTTGCAAATCTGTAACTTTATGTAGTTCATTTGCTAATTACACAATTTTCATCTTGAACTTGAGGCATTTCCATTATACAGTAGTATTATACTGAGTTTATATGATCATAACACTAGATTACTCGCGATCTCCCTCAACACATAAAGGTATATTTGAAACCAAATAGTACCCTTAAACTTGGCTCTCCATATTGATCAGGCATTATCGACATAAATAAATTCCATTATATTTGGTTGTGTAAGAAATAATGCATGAACAAAAGTACTGAAACTAAAATTAGGTGATATGTTTCTTATTCGAGACCAGAACCAATCCATTTTTACCGAATCCCATTTCATCGATCTGTTAATCATCAAAATAAATTGGTTACATCCCTGCAAGTTGATTGCAGATTTGAATCAATCGTTTATTTCTCTTTTGAGTGAATTCTAAATGATATTTACAAGCGTAATGCGAGTGCAACCTTTTTACGCACTAAAATAGATTCTCACTTTTAGACATGATTGGGTGGGCCGGCACTTTCCCGCGTTGTAGGGAATGTTTGGGCTTGCCTGAAGTGGGAGCAAAGCCATTAATTTGCCATGTGGTTTATGTAGCGCTAGAGACTTCTATTGCACGGCGAAACGATCCATATGGTCTTTCGACCACCCACACTTAACATTTAAATAAATTCATTCTGGTAAAAAGGAAAAAAAGAAACAAAAAGTAGAATTGAAAGTACACCGCGGAAGGAACGGTACTTATAAGAAAATATACACACCTAACATCAGCCGGTGATTAATAATGACAATACAATCTGCTGGCATAGAGTTGATGATTCTCTGTTAACCGTTGTTTGCCCTTGTCGTTTTCTACGCTTAACACACAAAAATTGTTTTATTTTATAAGTATTCAAAATAATTGTATAAAAAAAAATGCAAACATCGCATATCAACTTTAATTACAGCTCTGTCCAATACAAATAACTAGACTAAATTATAATGATTTGTTCCCAACTAAAGGACTTTCACAAAACTTGTCAAGAACATGAGTTTTAAAACGCATGATCTGATTTTGTTGGTTTATTTATTTATACAATTATTTATTCCATTTTTAAATTAACGGAGTTTGTTTTCTTGACGCTCTTGTCCCAGTGTTCAAACAAAGCATTTCTGATAAGAGAAGTTTTTCAACTTTCCAATAATTAAAATCTACTTATCAAGATTTAACATCAGATGTACGCCCGAACTCAATTTCTGCTCATAATAGGATTCCTTATTATGTATTTACTATAGAAAACGTGTAGAGTTAAGTAAAACGTATTGACACAAGAATAACTGACGATGCACGTGACTTGCCGTGTCACTTTGAATACAACGTGGGTTGCATTGAATAGCGTATTACTATAGTAGCCAGACTTTCACAGGTTGGTCCAATCTTTGTTGAGAACTTTCATACACTTGTCCGTTTTTACTGCGAACGAATTGTGTTGCGTAACAATATATCTGATTCGAGCTTTGTAAAGAAAATATGTAATACACATTTTCACATCTTATGAATTCATTTTCGTTAATTTGAGTCGAAAATCATTGTTTTTTTTTTCATAATAAGATCCATTTCGTGGAACAATCTAAGATTATTATAAAAGTAAAGAGCAATCAAAACTAAGAGAGTGATAAACAGATAGTTCGATATGATTATACAACCTTTCTCTTGTTTTCAAGTTTTAGAACAAGGAGGTAATCCCTGAACATTTGCAAGGTCCATAATAAATCCGTACGCATACGAAAATAATTTGAAAATATTGTATAACAGTTGTGTTTGAATTGAAAACGACAAATTCACCCTACGATTTATAAAACTCCTCTGAAATATGTTTTTGATGTGTACGTTGTAATTAACAACTTTTTCCAATACGCAACATGCTAGGTCTCCCTTTTGAGAGTCGAAATAAGTGATTTTAATGACAAAATGTAGAGCGAGCTTTTGCAATGTTCGACCATGCGTTATCGATAAATGATTTTCACAAGCCGTATAGTATGATCCAGCACGTAGGAGATATGATAAAAAGTTGTATTCAAGTCAGCTACCATTAAATGTGGCAAATCGAACAAAAATGTTATATGCAGCCAGACAAAACAGAGATATATCAATATCACTGATTTCTAACTACTACGTGGATTGAGTATAGAATGTTATCACCATGAAATTCGGCCGTTATAGGAAACAATGTTTGCACAGAATAGCCGTCTGCAGTGGTTCATGCAGTTGTGACGCTGGTTCTAAGCATATTATTATTCCGCCTAGGGATACGTGAGTTTGAATCCCGCATAAGGCAGACGGTTTTATCATTCTCCTTCATCTTCATCTGTCACTCTTCATAGAAAATAGTGAACGGAAATACCACTCCTGTACCATTAAAAGAAAATTCATAAACAAAAAGTATATATTAGTTTTTGTTTATTTTTAAATGTGATATTTCGTTGAGAACTACTTGTTTTGTACCTGGAGTAAAACAGTTGTCATCGTTTACAGCTGATAACTTTAAAACACAATTTTTGCCTCAGTTCAACTGCTCTCAATTCCATCCGACTGTAGTGGAGGCAACATGGAGGCAAGATAATTATGGCAGTATGCAGTTTGCATTTTAGAGCAAGCGGAACATTCTGCTAATCGTTTATACATATAGGTTTGCAGTATACGGTGAAAAACAAAAATATTGACCATAGCTGTTATGACGTCGAAATAAAAGATAATGGTGGAAATGCTAACGGTGATCAGGTGTAGTTGTAATCTACTGTCATTACGATTATACAGGTTCGTATCCGGAGCAGTGTTTCATCCCACACGTCATATGAATTATTGTTATGAGTCGAAATGAAACGTGATGGCTATAGTTCTCTTTTAAAAGCAGTGAGTAGATTGTTCTTGCTACAAAGATGTTTTCCGCTCTTCTTGTTTGTCACTGTGATACACATAAAGCTAGTACACATATTAAAGTTAGCCTTGCTAGTATCCAGTGGCGTAGGAGCCAGTGGAAACATAGGTGAAAGGGAAATAAAAAGCAGTTATTTTCATTTATATATGAGAATCATGTTGTAGTTTTTAACCTATAAAATCACTAAAAAAAGGTTTGAAAATACAACAAAAACAATCAGTCCAGAATATCATAACATTCTCTAGGGTAAATCTAAAGACTGAGGTTTTCAGAGGAGGCTTTGCAACGAGTTAATAGTAGTTACACACCCGCAGCTTCTAAAACGTTCTAAACGCTCCTGCACCCACCACACTTTGAATGGTAATAAAACCGAATATTATAGACATCTTTTAAAACTGAAATATTGCTTTATCATAAAGCTGTCATATACCCACTGGGGTGTGAAAACTACCATCGGCGTCGCTCCAGACTTATATGCAAACAAGGCGCTACTAGAAGTAATAGGAAAGGGGCATTTTGTTTAAAAAAATTTAAGTGAGGTTTTCTCAATGTGAAAATAGCAGCAAATGATTTATAATTTTGTAGGTATCTTATTAAAAAATAGAAAATCTGCAAACAGATTAGTTTTCGTAGTATAAAAAAATCCGTTCAAGAATATTTTCAAATCTTTCATAATTACTTCTCAATGGTAAATTCGAAATATCTTTGCAGGAACACTAAAATAATCTCAGTTTAATGATTTAATCTAGGACGCATAGAACAACATATTTTATAACCGTGAAGTATGTTAAGGGGAATGTACACTGAAAATGGTATCTCAACCACTTGTAAAGATAACTGCTTCAAATTTTGGATTAACCTCAAGTTGCTTGAAGAAAAAAATAAAAAAAGCAAAAACGAATTTTTCTAGTGTTTTTTTTTTAAACTTTACATTCATAAACAATGTACCAGGGAAATTCTAAAAGTATCTCATTTTTTGCAAAAAAGATAAATTGAATTTATTTTTCTGTTAACGAATGTGCAATTGATACAATCAAAAACCGGATTTTCAATTTTTTGTTTACAACTCAAGTTATACATTTTTAATTATGAACATTATATTTTTTAGTACATTTCTCATAAAAAAAATGTTCAACATTTTTTAAAAATTAAACCAAACACTTTTTCCAAAATCCCCTTTTTGATTGTCTGCATCTGTATCTTGTTTGTACACACACAAAATTTCAATGCTCTAAGTCCATTTGTGTAAGAGTTTTAGCGAAAAGAATTGTTAGAAACGTAGAAAAAATTATACTGAGATAAAGCCTTGTGAAACACCGATTTGTTCGCTGTAACATGGTTAAACCGCTCACGCTGCTGCAGCTAACATGTTTTACAACACATTTGGATCCAGGTACTACTTTGTTTAATGATAAACAAGGGATCAATAATCAAAATGCAAAAAAAAAAAAAAAATCAGAAAATTCTCAAAAATCGAGAATTTTCAGTGTACATTCCCCTTAAGAGATTCATAGATTTTTGTGACATTATAACATCAGAAAACCTACCAACGTTTCTTCAAAAACTTCTACATTCCGAAAAGAAATTTAGCCCTTATAGTACAATAATTCGCTCCAGATTTATATATATATATATATATATATATATATATATATATATATATATATATATATATATATATATATATATAAATATATTTGTTTATAATTTTACAAACATTAACCCGGGCCACGAAAGCTTCCGTATTTAAATAAATATATATAATTACAATATTGCCTACCTGGCTTCATACGAGGCAATGTTACCAAATGTAACAATCATAAACTGAAACCGTATATATATATTTTGTTTCATTTTCACACCTTTGCGTGTCCATTTAAATAATTTTGTACCAATTTACTGTTACGCGCGATTCAGGCTTGAATTATTTCGTCCTCCGGTATAATAATTCACGTTTATATGGAAATGAAGGGAAAAGTTCGAACGTAAAAAGACAACATTTACCTACTTTAAGCCTGCCTTTAAAACTGTGCTTCAGTGCGTACAAAATGCAAACATCACCGATCTAGTTGGTTATGTTTATTGTGATGTATGTGCAGCAAGTACTAAGTAGTTATGGTCAGAGTGCCTGTTTGGTTATTGGTCTCCCATTGAAGTATTCGCTACGCGAGCCCTGACCATGTTTGTTGGTTCATTTGTGTGTTTAGCGCTGCCATTGATTCTGTACCGTGTTATCAATCCATGTATAGATTTCAAAGTGATTTTTATTCTTTCCTCTTTTCTGTCAGTATGTGCATAGTTTTATACCAGTAGTACCTCTCGCATGTCTCCTACTTGAGTGGAATGAAACAACAATATAATACTACTTGTTCTTATAAGCCCTGCTGTAGTGTGCATATCAGTTTTATGTGATGTTCCCGTCTTCACTTAGCTAATTAGATGTACAATTGTGTTTGAATTGGTGGTAGGAAATGTCCAAGGGATTTCTTACAAAGATCAATCTCAGAACTCGCCTTGTGAATGAGGAAAAACTAAGGAAAAAGTCTCCAGTTTATATTACCGGTACGAAATCGAACCTCCAACCTCCTAACTATAGTTGTTTACTGCTGAGCCATCTACATTGGCGCAGAGCACATGCGTAGTAATGAGTTTATACGCAATGTGTAATCACTATTTTAAACGTCAGGATTTCTCGCATAAATGTGAGCGCTTAGCTCTTTTAGCTGTTTTTTAATCCTCTTTTACCAGAGTCAATCAAAACATGCAAATATGTACTGCTGGTTGTAGAGTTGACCCCTAGTTAACGCACACATTGTGACAACTGAGGGTAGGTATCACATGGAGTTTAACCTTCTAGAACTGAAAATCGGTATGAAAAACGATTTTTAACCGAAGCTGACGCGTTATTTGCATTTTTCTGTTAAGAACAGATGAATGTATCAATCAGTATTGTATTATTCAATTTAAAAGAAACACTCTTTGAAATCTTCAAGTATGTTTTGATTTGGCGTGCATTGATTACATCATCGTTGGAGCGAAACAATTAAAGCTAAATCCCAAATAATATTTTTAAGAAACTTTTCTCCTGCACTTTTACTGAGCTCATTTACGAAAATATTCAGATTGGAACTTATTTGGGTATTTATTTTGAAATATAATGGGGTTGACGTTCTATCATGTCTACAAGAAAAATGTGCCCCTCAGAGGATAAACCCCAGCGCATTTCAGAGCGAATTTTGAATTGTGTGTTGTGTATTTCAGCAGATTTAGCTTTACGCCAGAGGCATCTAAAATTTCTGGTACGACGGGATGCGAGGGGCGGATGAGGAGGAGGGGGGGGGGGGGCGTAGGCGGGGGCATCGTTTACCACTGCTCTGTTCATTTCAGCTGGGTTTGTACAGTAAATACTTCAACCACATGAAAGCTGTAAAGGGGGCTCTCCAAATGGGATGTGGTTTTTGAGAGTTATTAAAAATGTACGCAATTTGTTAGTGAATTCAATATCCTATGTTTGCTGGGTGAGAGCAAACGCATGTATATTAATCTTTCTGAATTAATAATTTTGCATTGCTTTGAAGCGATAAATAGTGTTTTCTACACCATAGATATCATATCGATCCCATGCCGATTCTAAAATATTGCGAATCAAGGGTGTGCGTTTGTACGCTTGTAATTTGACTTAAATGTAATAACATCACTTCATGTAGTCATTGCTATGTACACATGCACGTATACGAGTTTCAAAGTGTCCACTGTTTCTCACGAGACTGTACATTATAACCGAGCGCCCATAAAGCCAAGCTCAGGTGTTAATTTCCATTCGATAACTTATTTGTACTGAAATTGTCTCGCGTTTTACAGGAAGTGATTTTAGCCTGACTTGATAATCAGAAGGTGTTTCGTATTAGCTCATATTGTCCAATTATTGGTTGCGAGTTCAAGTTAGGTGTGTTTCAGGTCAGTTACGTTGAGATTTATTGCTGCGAGTAATGCCTTAGGGTCGTAACCCCGAGTGGCCCTAGTACAGTACTTCGCAATCAGTGCGAACAAAGTTCCGTTCTGTCGTAAAGTTATTTTCAATCAGAAGCTGACGCCGGCTCGACGGGTAGGCCTTCGTCACCAATCAGCAATCATCATTACTCCCACTGGTGTCTCTCTCCAACGATTAAACCAATCTCATTTATTTCCTCATTTTTCCTTACGTTCCTATTCTTTTCTTTTCAGACTGACTTATTTTAATGTGCGTTGAGTTTATCTCACTTGGCAAGTCCTTGGAAACTGATTCGAGTGTGCTCAACTCAAAGGAAGTCTGATTTCAAATTAGCCAAGTACGTGAACTAATTGTTTGAGTGAGGCATGCACGGGGGCTTACGAGCTGCTTTTTAACTGCACGAGACATTCAGCCGAGGTTTTGTATTGCCTTTACAGCTTTTTTATGTCTTTTCCTTTCGCTGTCTAAACCTTTCTCCAATTTTCCTAAGTACTTTCGAAGTACCCCGGCATGCCTAACCACACCTTAAGATGTCTACTAGGCATCCAATTGACTATCACATAAGATTCGAGAAACAGGTCAATACTACCTCCACAAAACACGATCACCCCTTCATGCCCTCTGAGTCATCTTAACTCTGTCATGTGGAATGGAAAAGGACGGATACCGATAGGAATGGAAGGAGAATTGATAGGCTGGCATCAACCTGCATTAGAATACCGCGGTTCAGTTTGAGCTCCATTGGGACATTGATAAAAGCACACAGAAGAGTGACGATATATGTGATGGAGAGTTCCCAAAGATAAGATGGAGTTAGTGGCTTGTTGAAGGAAGAAGTGATACCAAATTGGAAAATCTTTACAAGTCACTGAGAGTGGGTGGTTGGTATAGCGAGCTCTATAAAGAACGATTGTGTGTACACTTTCCAATAAATCCAATGGATTGACTTATCCCGTCCAATAAGACCTATACATTGTCAATACTTGTATTATTCATAGTCCTTATTTTGTTTCTTTCGTTCTTTAATAATTTACTTATTTTCCCCAGTATATATCAGTAACTTGACTTGAATAACAACTCTAAGGAAATTGATTCCATTGAATGTTATTACCGATGTGTTCAGAGAAAAGATCAATACCATTTGGCAAAGCAGGTCATATGACTTGTGCCAACAAAACGTAGGATAGACCAACAGTTTAAATGGAGCAGAAAACCTTCTGAAGATCAACGCCTACGTGTTGCCTTCTTTACTATAACTTGTTGACGCGTCTCTTGAAAGACATGACACGACCCGAGCCGCTGTGTTGAAGGAGGTGTCTTTAACACTTGCTAATTGGTAAGCAGAGCATACAAAAGAGCAAGTGAAAATTTAACTCATAGCCTTTTTACGATGATGATTCTTGTTTCTTTTCTTCTCTGTTATTGCTATCAGGCTATTCGGGATGATGAGCGGTGATATGTAAGGATAAAGGTTAATTACTGGAATTCCATTCCATATGCGGGATTCGAATCCACGCCCTTATGTGGCATACATACCCTTAGGGCCCCAAAGAGATGAGCCCCCGCGGATGGCAAAATCTCTTTACTTTGATAAATATCACTCTGGTCTAGTTCTATGTAACTTAAAATTCACAGATCACGTCTCGCCATCTTTTTTAAAATCTCCCGGCCCCATCTCGGCGAATGTCTCGTTCTCCCCTCGTTTTGTATACTGCATACAATTCTTCACTCTTCATCTCCTGTTTATCTGTTCTCCTGTTTCCACTACTTGTCTACGCATCACGGTAGAGCCATACGAGACCATTTGACAAACCAACTTGTTCTCCCTATTCACAGAACTGATATCTGCGATAATTCTTCACTTTGTCCGTGGCGGGCGCGGGAGGGGAGCTGTATCCCTAACAGTATCAGAATCTTAACAGACTCATGATCTTCCCAGCATGCTGCTTTAAAAATATTGCTTTACATTAATAACTTTTATTGCTGTCAGTGAGTTCCGTACACTATACAAATTTCGTAACTACATTCATTAATTTTCTTGTCGTAGACAGTAGACTAATGCATCAATTTTCTATGATTTTGTAGGGCTTCTTATGAAAAAATCCTGACAACACTGTACTTTTGATCCACACAAATTGGATTGATTGTACATTTCATAATATTATCTTACTGTGAAATTAATATGCTTGATATAATCGAAATGTAGCCGTTATCTTACTGCACTGAAAATGCAAACTAAACCTTTAAAAATACTCTGAACTGTTTGCATTAATTAAGAATAGGAAAATTAGATGAAATAATGAAGATCATTTAAATGTAACATAATGAACCTTGAATTGTATTATGAGAATAAACGCCGCTTGAGACTTAAACTCTTGGTTTCCCTTTGAGGACAGTCCAGCCCTTGGACTACCGTAGACTGTGGCTATTATAACGTTGTAGTAGCTGTTCTAAAGCGTTCCACATAATATCAATGTCATAACCTTGGCTCAGGTTAAGCGGAGGGAGAATAATTAGAACAGAAACGTTCCCTAGAGTTAGAAGGAAGGTTTGGAGGCATAGGCTTCCAAGCGGGGTCATTGGGATCAACTTCCTGGCAGGCTATGCTTTAACCTCTGGCTTTCACGCTCTATAAGCCGGCCGCCCAAAATAGTCCTTTTCTCATTATTGTTATTCCGTCATATAACCAATATCATTAAGTTTAGGGTTCTGCTGTTTCAAGTTTTCTAAAATAAGCACATAGACAAAACATTATCGTTTCTAATCAGTATAATTTGATTTCCTCACACGAAAGCGGTTTATTTTATGTTGTGCTACTATAAAATAAATTATTGTTTTGCAAGGGTAATCACTAGTGCTATGCGCTTATACCTGTGCAAAAATAATAATATCTTAACGAAAAAAGAAAAAAAAATCGTTTTTGTTTTTAGATTAATGGGTCTAGAGTTTATTTTATGACTATTTTTGATGTATGAATGTAATGTTACATGGACAATTTCTGATTTGTATTTGATTTCCGTAATTAATCCGTCAAACAATATAAAAACTCTTTTTCCGAAGAAAATACAACTTTAGCGATTGATTCTTGAATAATGAATATATTTTTGAGAAGTCGCACGAATTAGTAAACATTCGCGTAGTTATGATGTCTCCTGGCTCATGGGTAACTTAAGTCAATGATTTCCATCTACCAAAATGGTGATATATTTTGATGCTTTAGGTAAATTTGAACAAATTAAAAAAACAACCTCTTCCGGTTTCAATATCGAGGACTGTGAACAATAAAAATGCTAAAATTAATACTAAGACCTTTGTTTTCTTTGAAATACTAATGCTCGTTAGTTGTGTGATAGTGTGTGTGGTTTATGGAATGGGGATGGTATTTTTATTGGGCAGTGGGGATACTGATAATATTTGTGCGCACCAAAGCGTTCTTCGTGGAATGAGGCAACTTTGTGGTTGAGCTGGTGGTATAGTTACCAGGGGCTGCCACCAACCGTTCTCACTACAGTTCCTATCGATTACCGATATTTATTACGAGTGTTTTCAACAGGGCCAAAGACAAAGACAGAATATACGACAACATTCGTACATAATATAGTCACTGCAAAATTATAAATTCGCATGTTTTTTGTATAATGTAGTATTTGCAATAGGTTGTTATATAACATTTTCCACAAATGCCTATTGCCTCGTTTTTACCAAAGAAATAAACTTTGTGTATTTTCTACGTCATTTTCAACACAAAATATTTTCGTTAGTTCCCAGTACACGTCTTGAACACGAGAAATGTTCCAGTAGTTTAACAATCTTCAAAGCGTTGTTGTTCACACACTCTGGTTTTCGAAAATAATATACACAATTTATATTTTGTCTTCGTTATAAAATGAAGTTGAAAAAAATGTCGTGAGGTTCTATATTACGCATCATCGTTTTAATACCCCGCTAGTTACTGTGTTTCTTGCTTGTCAAACTTAAACTACAAACTTATCACTCACTATCTCTGTTTCATTCCTAATTACGTGAAGCATCCCTCAAATAAAAATGTATGTGAATTTTTATATGTCTGAATTCCTAAGATCCAAACGTAGTCACTATTATCTATACATATAGATATATTATATAGATGCAAACAATATTTCCATAGATCACAACTTGATTTTTTAAAATTTCTATTACAACAATGGTTTTAGGAAGGAGAGTAGGGTGGGTGGTTTGTTCCACATAGAAGTTTTAAGGTCAGTTCCTGTTGAATATTTTATGAACCACTATTGCGTTGCAAACAGTGCAAGGGGGAATACTACCGCTGTGAAGGCAAACATATATTTATATAAATAAATATATATATTTTTCAAAATAACCAACACATTCCCAAGGGATTGGATACAATTTCAAAAATAAATTTCCAAACAAAGAATATAGACATTTGTACCAAAGGTGAAAATATAAATTTTGTTTACAATAAATCATCATAAATAAATAAAATAAATAAATAAATAAATAAATTCGCATTTAGAGTCTACCCACTCAGTAACTAAACTGATTTGCAGTGGGGGACTTAAATTTAAAGTGACTAAACCAACCCTGTAGGCTTCGAACACCATCGACGAGTGAGCGATAACCAATCAAAGATCGATATTTCAAATACGAAACATATGAATTAGTGATTGGACAGTGCGAACACCTGCGGACAAATGCCAGAATCAACAAGGCCGATTCAGAACAACTTTGAATTTATTGAGTGCTTCGTTGCTAGGACGGCTCCAAAGTCACTGTTTACTTATTCCTAAGCCAAGAAGTAATGGAATTGAATCCACATTAGAAGTTGAAAAACTTCTGCCTGAAGCGGGATTTGAACCCGGGACCTTCTACATTGGAGCTGGGAGCTTCCTAAATCCCATCGACATTTATCTACCTGAAACTTATTTGTAACTTCATCACTGGATGTTGTTTATTGTTTACTATAGTGACGACAATGTTGTCTTCAACAGTTAAAATAAATCATTGTTAATCTGATATTTCCATGGTGGTATTATCATGCATGCTGAAACGAGTATCTCTCTCTTTCAAAGATAGTTCTGTAAACTTTCATGTCTATTTCAGGTGATTGCGATGACCGGTTGCCCCTGGGAACTAGGCAGCCTACATTTCCTTGCCATTTGAGGTAAGTTTTGGATTGACACAATAATTGAATATTACTCTATATTTACCTAGAACATGAGTTAGTTAGCTCATCTACCTCGGCAACCAACATTCTTAATTAATAATAATAATAATTGCAAACGCGATTTCAACCGCCTTTAATTCGGTATATTTAAATTAAAATAAACGTAGCATATTATTTATGTAACATTATGGGTATATTGTATCGTAATGTAGGTATTTTTATTATTTTTATTTTGACATCCCTCAGGCGCGCTGGCCAAGGTCAACATATGAGCACAAACCCTCGTCAACTATGTATTAATGTATACTCATCGAGTTTATTTCAAATATTTCCATGTGATTAATTTATGCTTATATTTAATTGTGTCTCATTTCAACTGGCTCATTGCATCTCATTGATCACATTGATCTACTCAACCCGGCCAATGTGGTCCTAGAGCCCTAGAGGGATACTGGGATACTGGGATACTCCCATTAGTGGAACGTAAAGCAAACACTAGAAACAAATGAAATGACACATGAAAAAGTGTGAAACATCACATCCATTGAAAACACAACAACCACCCGTTTCGAATTATCTGACAAGGTTTTTTTATTTCCCCTTGTAACAAAATCAACCGTGGTGGAAATTTCAACCCATTCCAGAGGGAAATAGATTAGTAAAAACCGATAAAAACTACACACTCTAAAAATTAAATTGTAATTCATGTTATGAAACTATGCTCACATGTAGAATGAAAACATGGTACGACATGTTTCCGATCTATGGTCTGAAGAGTATTAATAGCATGAAGTGGGCCATGTTTTATTTATGTTGTACCGATTAAAACTGGATGTTTTTCACTAATGTTTCAATGGTTCAATTACTTTCTTTGTATAGTTAAAACGTACATTTACATTATTCTATTTATCAATAATACAATACTGTACGTTTTAACTGATGAGTATGAATTCAATTAAAGTAGGATAGGATTGTATACAATTACAATAAATATGGATTGTGTTATAGAAAATAGCTTCCATATCTGTTATGCAAATTGCACGTGAAATAAAAAACAATATTGCTATTAAACGTTACAATTCAAAACTATAAATACGAAATACACTTAATTTGTTGACTGACAATCAATTGATTGTTATTAAACGTTTCGCAGAAACTTTGTATACAAAGTACGTTTGTTTAAAAGACTTATTATGGCAAATGCTTTGCAAAGCTGCTCAATACCAGCATCTACTTATATGACTTAGGAAAAGCTTAAGACTGAACTAGCTGGGACGGGAATCAAACTCCGTTCACATAAAATGGGCATAGCTCGATGAGCCAACCAAGCTACGAGACACGAGATGGTTTCTAATGATACGTGGCTTGAGATCAGTACTCATTATCTAGCATATTCGACTCGTGCTCACTGACGGTTGGAATCCAATATCCACCTTCATGGCACTTGTTTTGTTTTAGTTTTTTGTAGGGTTCTATGTGTGTGGTTGGAAATTTACAAGTACATGACTCTTGTAGGTACCTTTATTTTGATTGTCCTTGGAACATAGTAGATACATACGTCGCAGGTCAAATCTCGTACCCAATCGTCTAACGAAGGAAAGCAGTACCACGCTAAAAACAATGTCCGGGATATATTCCAATCTTATTTAGGTCCGGTTTTTTAATCGGTCCCCTGACGGTCCTTATCTGCATAGGGTTTATGGGTTACTGATTACGGACCGTCAGCTAACGGCCCCGTTAACGACCCGTTTACCGATTGAAAAACCGGGTCTTAGTCTGACATAATGTAAGTTATCCCAAACAGATATTAAATTAGCAGAACGTTTTTAAGTATGAATTTAATTGTTGTAATTGGCACCTGTGTTTGAATATCTTGTACGTCGCCTTCGCCCACCGTATTTCATGTTCACATGCCAAGATGTTTTAGTAGGTTAGTAAATGTTCTTTTGGGTCGACTGTGGCCAAGACAAATGACAATCGCGGTGAAGTAGTGACGTGAGAGCTTGGTTCTTACGGCTAGGCCGGAAATTGCAATAGATAACAAGTAGTGAGAAGACTTATGTGCACGTTCGAGGGAAAGAAACATAATAAGATATGGGTTTAGTAAAAGAAACTTATACAAAAAACAGGAACATTGAAAAAATAAAAAAACGAATTTTGAAATGTCGTGACTGCGAAATATTACCTCACGTTGAAACTCACAGCGACTGTTTCAGTGGAACTGGATTCAAGCATTATAGCCTAGGGTGAAACTAGTTATTGTGCTGCAAGAACAATATTATGATTTAGGTTTGCCTGCATGAGTGTTTCCACTTAATGAATCAGTTTTATGATGAATTTGTTCATCAAAATATGAAACACAAACAAAGTTTCGAACTAGTAATAATTACACCAGTGAGATAATCGATGTATAGTACATTTTATTTTGTCTATCACCTCAAAATGTAAATTTTTAATTGAGCGTTTGAGGAATACAGTTTGGTTAATTTACTGCGGCTACAGAGTTTTATTTCGTTTCTTGTTTATAAGAAAACATCTCGACAAAGTTCATACAATACAAATTGCAAAGTATACAAACTAACTTCAATCAATGCCCCAAGAGTAGAATGGAAGGCGGAAGGAAGCACAAGAAACAATATTAATGCTTTCTCTTTTTGTCGCCACATTTATTTTACGCGAAACTGCTAGTTGTGAAAAACCAAGAACATTGATTCGCAACTACTGTTCAATAAATTTCCGGCTTTCTTTTGCTTTTACTCGTGGATCTATTTCACGCTCGACTGCCAATTGGAAATGTACTAGGTTAAAATCCTGGCAGCTTAAATCGCGACTATATTTCAATACACGCCTAGCAGTCTTCGTTGGCTCATGGCAAATAAGAAACTCAGAGCCATCCTTAAATCTAGTATCCTAATTACAGTCATTTCTATACATTTATTCTAAGGGAGGAAATCCACTGCCTTTAGTATTTCTTTTAAAAAGGCACAATATATACACGTTTAGCTAAGAAATGGAAACAATTAATTGTCTAAGTACAAACATTTGTTCACAATTTTTCAGCGGCTTTTATGGCCATGATATTGCTACTTCCCTTCGTCAATTTACAACTTGCAACGTTTCGCGGTTCAAACTAAAACTTTAAGCTGTGTTTCAAAACATTGTCTATGCATTATATTAATCGTAATATAATTTAATAGCATTAAATTAGCACTATATTACATTTTTATTCTTCCTCGCCATGATGACGCAAATTTACTATGAAACAGTGCTTGCGATTAAATCTGTTCTATGGTTCTATGTCGTCGAACATATTCCTTGCATTATGAGAACATGAATGGTTGTTTACTCTTTCTTCTAAACTACTTACTAGCTTTGTACACTCGCTTAGGAGGTATTCTGTTAATAGATGCCGACATAATAGAGACAGTTAAAGTGCCACTTACCTTTCATGATATAAATCGCTTGTCTCTCCCAATTACCGTTAACGAATTCAATATGGCTGTTATTCTCTTTTATAGTTCCTCGCTATAATTATCAAACGCATGTTTTGTATAAAATACATGTGGCAAACGTTTCTAGATACACATAAACCTTATTTTTGTTTTAATTCCAAGAGAACCGTTACTTTACACAAGTTGGCCGCAAAAGAGTGTCGGCAATATATATTTTACTCCTCGCCTGTCTTTTACTTGATCCCAGCTCCTGTAACTGTTTTACATGTCATTTGTCTACTTTTACGTTCCTCGCGGTAGAGTCAACCACCCCAACTTAACAATTTTATTTGTTTTCTCTTATTTATGGCCATGTTTTCACAGTTTTAGTGTTTTAGTTGGCAACACCAGTCTTTTTCTTATATGAATACAAAGTTGCTGGTGTTGCAGGCGATATTTATAAAAGTTGCACCAGTTTGAATGTATCGGAGATTCTAGTTGCAGTATTAGAATGTTAGCTTAGTCAGCTAGGTTGGTCGGCGCTCAGCGCTCAGCGGATTATACCTCGCAGGTTACATGTACTGGATTTGAGCCTTCACTTGGGACCATAATGGCGGTCATAGCCCGTTATCTAAACGCTGTCCTATCCGGCTTAGCCAACCAAACTACTAAGCTGCAGAACTGCAGACTCACTCTCTCTCTCCCTCGCTCGCTCCCTCTCTCTGTACCGTTTAGCAGTAAATAGTGTAACCCCTGCTCGATGCTAGCTTTGCGTTCTTCTTTATACTTCCATGAATTGTTCACCAGTTAATTAGCTGAAGATAGAAGCTATCCCAGATAGCTGCATATGTGACCTCCAAGATTGCAATGCTAGTTTATTGAAATAGCTGGATATTTAAATGAACCCCGTAATGGCGAGGCAATTTCGTCTGGGTTAACGATGGTAATAACTATAGTCTAATAAGAAATTATATCAAAATATAACTAAAAAAGAGAAGGAAACCGACCTACATTATAGTCCACTATTGAGACATACTCAAGAGAATCCCAATATATCCTACCTCAAGTGATTCGAATGTAGCTTACGTTTAGAAATATAATGAATATGTATAATTAGGCCTATAATAATGTAGGTCTTCTATGAATGTGATGTTGATTTTTATGTTTAGATCTTAACTCATTTCGCAGGAACACACCAGACAAAACGAATGAATAATTATGTATTTCTCTTACTTCAAATCTTATAACACTACTAGAGCTGAGGTGTCCCAATTTAATTAATAAGCATCTCGTTTTGCATGACTAGAATATAGCTAGCCAGATATTCCGTGCAGAGAATACTCTGACACACAAATGAATCAACTTCAAAATTTATTAAGTCTTCACGTATCCTATGTGTTATAGTTAAATTCCTACATTTCATATAAGCACCATGGATCACCTCGTATCATTTGCTACAGCTGTCTCTGTTTAAAATGTGGAGCAACGTCCCAGTCAATACAGTTTACCAGTGGCGCGATAATAATTCATTCTATGTCCACCTGTCATGGATGCATGAATATATATAGCTGGCAGGAGCCATTTCTCTGAGTTGTTCAGAAGGTTGCAAACTTCGCCATTCACATAACTTACATATATCGAATATTGATTGACTATATACCAAGGTTTATTTTTGTTTTTATCACTACAGTCAACAATATGCTTGTTTGACATGCATGAGATTAAAAAGAAAATTCGATATTGGTCCCTATTTGAATGGCTATAGGAAATATTGATATCAGTAATGATAAGGATCGGTGCAGGAATATATTATGTTAACGATTGAAACGTCAATGGATGTCGATGTCTTGTGGCGTTTTATATCTTTATATATCACCGTCATCGCCTACACTACTATCATTGCCACATCAATGTGCCAAAGAAAAACTAACAAAAAACACACAAACCCTAGTACATAAGAATTTGTATATGTGATTGTCACTGTTTCGTCCTGTTGCCATCTTTATATAAATTAGTTCAAAGAAAAATACAATCTTATGTTAAAAGAAACATGAGCTATGCACTTAAAACGCCAGTATATAGTTATAGGAATGACATCTTAAACGGACATGTGACATAATGTATCGCAAAGTTATTTCTCTTGAGAAGGTTAGTACGTAAACTAGAGAATAAAAGGAGCAATTCTTATAGGTTAGTGTTGTTCATAAAACAAATATGATATAGCTGCTTCCCAGGGTAAATGTTTTAATATCAAAATAAGCCACGCATTTGTGTCTTAAAGGATTTCTTTTAAAGGCGCAATGACCTAAATGTCATTGTCTTCTTTGATGGCAGATATTTCGTCACATTGACTGAACCAAGCTGAACATAGTTTAGGTGGAGTTGAACCATTAGGATCAATTACAATTCGATCCTAATCGTGAAGTCAGATTGATGGTGATATGTTTTTATGTATGAGGACATATTCTAAAGACCGGTATACACCTTTGCAAGAAGTATGATCAAGTGTATGATCCGTTCATTCTCGTGTCACTATTACTGAAAGTTGGAGCTATCGTGTAAGAAAACTAAACAATTATGTGATCGGCTTGTAATATTATGTGCAAATAATGCAAATTTCCTTGTAGAAGACGAAAACAGTATCAGAAATTCCCATAACACTACTTGGAGCGAGCGCGAGAGAGAGGGGGGTGAAGAGAGAGAGAGAGAGAGAGAGAGAGAGAGAGAGAGAGAGAGAGAGAGAGAGAGAGAGAGAGAGAGATGCGACGTTGTTATCAAACTTCAATCAACACCTGCTAGAATTGCAGAAACTAAGTTGTGTCCTAGTTAACTTTGATCAGATCTAAACATGATTTTGCTCTTTAGTATACACACTCTCAAAATACAAAGTTGACTGGTCCAGTTGTGACCGTTCCACCAACATTAACCAAACAAATAATTGAGTAGAGTCATAAATAATTAAATAAAGTCATAAGTGCTAAAAATAAAACGATACTATTTAATTTTGTAAACTTGAACACACACTGAGTATACAATACTGAGTATTTAACAATTCCGACCATTTACGTATAAACTATACTATTGATTGTTATCGTACTGAAAGGACAATTTTCATGTTTTTTTTTACTTAGTTTTTCATTTTTTGTATTGGTACATACGGAATCACACACCACGAACTATATCGAGTCGTCAGGATAATGCACATTATAATGCATCAACAATGGAATATTCAACACATGGCATTCAACTATTATCAACTTCATATGCACCAGAAGCACGTGTGAAAAATGCTTGCACTGTGGCGTTTACATGTGATACACTCATGGAATTAAAAGAAACCATTTTAAATATTCAGTCTACAATATAAAAACTGCTATCACATTTTCTTTATAAATTATTATCACAATTAAAAAACAGCAAAACATAGTATATATTATAGCCTAATCGCAGAACACAGACTTTGATGGAGACTAAGTTACATTGGCTCTTTCATCATTAAAAATGATTCGAATTGTGGAAACACATTGATGTGTGTTATAAAAGTAAAAAGCAAACGTGATTTATGCTGATTATTCAAGTATTTGAGTCTAAAATACTCACAATATTTTCAAAATAATGCGCTACACAAGATACAAAACAATATCAGTGAAGAATAGTTTCACATTTAGTAATATCACATCAAACCAGAATCACAACTTCACCATTTGTACTCCATAATAAGTATCAAATTGAAAAATAACACTTCATTTTGAATCCCGACATAACAAGATACTAATAGCGTAAAATACATTTGATAACTCACACACAACCAGTTGCATTGAACATATGTATTTATATCCAAATGTCAGTTTCAAAAATGAGCCAACCATCAAGGCAAACCTCATCAGTTCCCCATATGTGAATGACTGTTTGACGTCTAACTAGCCCGAAGCGGTAAACGTTATTACCACCATCCTATCTATATCAGCCTTGCGTTCAATTAATTTGTGCACCGTTGTTTATTCGCTGTTAATTGACTGAGGTAACCACACATTTGACTGACCTCTCCGTTATATAACTGTCTGTCTGTCTGTCTGTCTGTCTGTCTGTCTGTCTGTCTGTCTGTCTGTCTGTCTGTCTGTCTGTCTGTCTGTCTGTCTGTCTGTCTGTCTGTCTGTCTGTCTGTCTGTCTGTCTGTCTGTCTGTCTGTCTGTCTGTCTGTCTGTCTGTCTGTCTGTCTGTCTGTCTGTCTGTCTGTCTGTCTGTCTGTCTGTCTGTCTGTCTGTCTGTCTGTCTGTCTGTCTGTCTGTCTGTCTGTCTGTCTGTCTGTCTGTCTGTCTGTCTGTCTGTCTGTCTGTCTGTCTGTCTGTCTGTCTGTCTGTCTGTCTGTCTGTCTGTCTGTCTGTCTGTCTGTCTGTCTGTCTGTCTGTCTGTCTGTCTGTCTGTCTGTCTGTCTGTCTGTCTGTCTGTCTGTCTGTCTGTCTGTCTGTCTGTCTGTCTGTCTGTCTGTCTGTCTGTCTGTCTGTCTGTCTGTCTGTCTGTCTGTCTGTCTGTCTGTCTGTCTGTCTGTCTGTCTGTCTGTCTGTCTGTCTGTCTGTCTGTCTGTCTGTCTGTCTGTCTGTCTGTCTGTCTGTCTGTCTGTCTGTCTGTCTGTCTGTCTGTCTGTCTGTCTGTCTATCTGTCTGTCTGTCTGTCTGTCTGTCTGTCTGTCTGTCTGTCCAGTCTGGCCATCAATGGGAAGCGACACTTTTACAGTGTGATCCATTTGCAAAGTGCTCGGTCGCATTGGCTCTGCGGTCAAAGAGCCTCCTGCCTGCGTCATATGCGTCACATGCCGCCTCTCTCACGCCGGCATTAGTACACTTGATCGAGCACATCGCATCGCCATTGCATCACCATTCACCCTTTGCTAATGTGCCATGTCATGTCACAGGTATTAGGACTGACCATTCGATGCATTCATAAATATGGTATTTCGTTTGATTGTCATTAGCGAGGGTTTTATCGACGCGATTCCAGATGTGCATTGACATACAAAAGATATGCTGCAGTCGTGGCTATTTCTTCATATCGTGTGATGTTATGACCTTGTTGGCTTGGGGTTGAGATCTGCCGGCATCTATGCCACACAGGGGAATGAATACGAACCCCGTATATGGCAACGGGTCTTGTTCATTATTATCATTCTCCTTAAACTCACGTTGTCCTGAATATCATAATTGCGATAAGACAGACGTAACACAACAAGAATTATCATTACTTTTCTAACAGCGTCTGGGAGTAACTTCTCAACTATCCTCAAGTGTCCCCAATATGATATGTCTCCTGCTTACGGAATTCCGAGTTCGATTGTACCAAAATAATGGTCTACTTCTCTAATTTCTTCAATCTACTTGAAACGTGTGCATTAGGGATAATTTACGATCTTGGGTTGGATACCTGAAGATTCGTAACACAACGGGCGGGACTAATGAAAGTTGTGCATACACTCTTCTAAGCGGAAGATCGCATTTACGAATGTGTGAAATAACACTAGGAAACTGTTGAATTTGGTTGAAACAGCGTGCATGAAAGATGCAGTGGATAAGTATCTGAGGTCGGTATCCGTTAGCACTAGTAATAATACTCGAACTACCTAGTCAAATTGCCTCTAGACAGAATGATATTGTACTATTGTCAAATAGTATTAAAATGTAGTTACAAAATTATTTGTTTTTGTGATTTTAATCAACAATCTCAGAAGCATTGAGTGTTGAGTGTATCTATAATGTAACAATCAAATATAATGCTCAATGTTATGAGGTAATCCACACCGGGTCGATACTGTATGCGTGTGTTTTTAACAGAATCTCGTCTTATACAGCGAAATATGAAACAACGGCGCACGTTGCCTTTTTAATCTTTTTAATTTAAATTGCTAGATGGAAACAAATGCTTGGAGATTTTAGAGCCGGCATGACCTAATTTGTTAGATAAATGAGACCAAAAGGTTAGGGAAACAAAACAAAGCACCTTTTAACCCCATAATCTCCTCCCCCCCCCCCCCCGTCACGTGCTGCAAATCGTTATGCTGTGAATTCTTGTATTTGTTTTAGAATATATCCCTCAAACACATGTAAACACACAAAAAACAGAATATACGTAAGCCACAGTTTTATGTGTTATTTACTTTTGTGTTCTATATTTCAATTCACCGTCGTTTAATTTAGATGTAGAAGCTTTTTCGCTTTATCTGGTTCATTATGAGCTCGGCGCAATTTATTACTGACAACGTTTATTTTCCTATGTCCATCACTTTAATGCGGCATTCCGCCCCCGCGTTGCGAAACCTTGAATAGGTCATAAACAGATCATTTAAATCGATAATACTCGTATCAATCTTTTCGATCAGTATCGCGAGGGAAACTGTCAGTCATGGAAAATAGTCGACCATTTTGCTTTGTGATTTAAAACCGAGCCCGAACGCATTTCCGGTTGATACTTTTGTAGCTGTACCCTCTTAATTTACTAATATATCGTCTATATCCAATCATTACGGAATACGACCTGATAAACAATCTGCATGACATTATACAATATTGTATTTAGAACCATCTTAATGCAATTGCAGCAATAATACAAACAACAATGATAATGCTATGTGCAATAGTGGCCACAAGATATTGGACACTAGCCATACATAATAAAATACAAATAAACAGCTAATGATAAAATATGCTGCCACTGTTTAAATATGCATGCTTAACTTGTTTTAAAACAGTATCTAATGTGAAGAATCTTTCACCTAAGACTGTGTGAAGTGAGAAAAAATGAGGTGAACTCATGAAGACAATATTTTTCAATCATGTTCTTACGTCATGAGAAATCGGCCTTTTATTAAAGTCAACAATACTCACAAAATCGTGTATCTCTAATTCCCGATCAGTTATATTTTACTATTGATGCGTATACACTTGCATGGTCTATATTAATTTATCCACCATAAATAGTGTTATGAGTGTTATTTTACATTTAATTATCAACTGCTCTCTATTGTGAAACGCTTCACACAATAGTTAGAAGCGCCATGTTCAACTTTGTGTTTAGTACCGGGAAAATGTGTTATGATAAATAATATGAGCGCATATTGTTTTCATGGCGTTTAATAGATAATGTGGTAGAAGTTGTGCAGTCCATGACAGCGAGGCTAGGGATCATGCGCCCCGCATCACGTGGGGTACCACAGTTTTAATTAACTTCCTAGTCACCCGGATACAAACAATAGTTTCAAACTGTCAAACAAAGACAATGCGATGCAGATTAAGAGGACTTTGATCTAGGATGCTAATATCATTATTGTTGGTACAAAGCGGTGAATGTGTATAACAACGGGCCTATTAATGGCATATTAAGACGAGCTAGATTGCTTAGGTATCTCGAACGTTGAATGTAGAACAGCTGAATTCCATCAGTTACCTATAGTATATAACCTAACTTTCGTAAATTTTAAACCACGGTGAACCTAGTCGGTTTTTCTTCAAGGCCTGACTGAAATATTATGATTTTATTGTTATGCGCACCTAATCTCAAAGAATTCATAACACGTTTTGCATTCGGCGATAATTAGTATTAGTATTAGTATTAGTATTTATTTATTTAGCAACAGTTTTAAAAACCAAGACACTAAATATAATAAAGTCAACAAAACACCACTAACATAAGTATACAATTATACAGCATATATTATTAATAACAAAGCAGATAAAAGAACTAATATAGAGCTTTCAACACATGAGTTCGAAATTGATGAAAAGAAGAGTTAAAAATTTCCAGATTTAATCTAATCTAATCTAATTATTTTTATGAATGTTTGTTTGCTATTTTGCTGAGGGGTGTTATATGAAGATGTAGGACAATTAAGAAAAACCCATGCGTATACGGGATTCAAACCCACATTCCTATAGACGACTAACTCACAGCACATGAGCCCCAACCGTATGAGCCTCTGCGAACGCGTTCATTGTAATAGGGAATAAAAAGTTCGAATAAGCAAACTTTATGTTTTTATACTAGTAGAAAGTTTAACGCATTATTGCTGTGTATGTACGTCATAATCAAAAGAGTTCAATATCAATAAACAACCATGAACGTTACTGTACTTACCAAAATCGTGACAAAATCGAAGCATATACTGTGTGTACGTGTAAAATTAAGTTAACACAACCAATAGTTAAATGTGCATCACACATTTTACATGTTACTGTTGCTATGTTTTATTTTATTTTGTCCACAACATAAAAATATATCTTTATTATTTTATTATCATAAGCAGTTTGTATTCAATACTGTAAACATATTTTGTATGTTAGGTATTATCTTCCTATATTCAAATGTTTGTTATTTTATATGTACATTAGCATAGTTTTTAGGTAATAGTTATATTTAAGTTTAGTCGTATTAGGGCATAAAGCATTTTACATGTAAATAGTAAAACAATAATGTCATAAAATTGCAATGCTTTATAGAAACCCTTAGATAAATAAATAAATTAAAATAAATAATTGCACAGCGATGCATCGTTAGTATAATTATCGTCACATCTTGCGTCACGCATTGCGTCACGCATTGCGTCACGCAATTAGGCCTGACTGTCTGTCCGTCTGCCTAAAGGGCTTTGTCAATACAATATTGGGTGTTACAAGTCAATCACACCCTTATAAACTAGTGACAGATATTATCAAACCAACCCTATAATCTTCGAACGTACGGGCATCAGCTGGGGCCATTAATTAATTAATCAGTTAGTGAATTTGACATGAGGTAAATATGTTTCAATGTTTGCCAGAATGGACACGGAATTAGCTTCTGCTAGGGTGTTCGTGGTGAGCTTGAATATACGTCTGTACGTTGTAGCATCGTGAAATTATGTCAGTTGTCAAGTTATAGTAATTGCGGAACAACGGACTTGAACTTTTATTTTTAGTTTCGATTGTTCAAAAGTGTGTTTTTCGCTCACATTTTCTTTTTTGTTTTGAAACAAGATAAGTGTTTTTTATTTTAATTAGTTATTCATATCATTTGGAAATACTGGAATCTTTCAAACGTGTCATTTAAAATCATCATCATCATCTGTTGCCACGTCCAGCTCTGCGTTGGGTCATTGAAGATAAGCCTCTCCATCTTCTTCTATCCTGCCACCACTCTTCCCCCTCAACTACATGCCAGTCTCCTCCTCGCATTTCAACATCCTTCCTCACTTAAAATACATACATTAGTTTGGAAAAAGATCAACATGGGAAAGAATAAATGCCTGACACATTTTTACTTACGACGTTGAAAAAAAAATGTGTCCAATTATATATGTAGGTGTTTTGGAAGATACAATTCAAACAATACAACATTTTACATATATTAAAGCTTATGCAAATGAAAACATGTTCCATATTACTGGTTGTACAATTGTACACCATGAACCTTACGGCGTAAACGATTAGAGCTTTGGTCTGGTAACCCATAGTTCTGCGTTCTAGGTTCCAGGCATAGTAATTAATAATTGTTCCTAGGAATCCCTGTTATAGGGTGCACACCAGCTTTACCCGATATGCCCCTCTTCAGGTTACTAACTAGGTACAATAGGGTGTTTGGATTGTTGGGAAGGAATGTTCGAGGGATGTTAGTAGGACTCAATTCCAGCATTCGCCTTTACGACTGAGGGAAACCTCGGAGAAAACCTTCAGTCAGGATTGCCGGTGGCCGGAATCGAACCGGCGACCTCCCGAATTAGAGTCCTACCGCTGAGCCACCTCTATCGGTGTTCCAGGCATGGATGTTATATCTCTTTTCAATTTCATACATCACCCGCTCCTAAAAATGCTGGAGGATTCGGGTTGTATTCCCGGTCGGGTACATTTTTTTCAACAACTGTTATCGCTTCACAAATAATAATAATAATTTAAATAGTATCGCAAAAATTCAGAAAAGTCTTCGTAGCTCTGAAGCCGAGTTGTCTACGCTTAGCAAGACTGAGCTGTTCATGTAAGTGCACACAGCATTCGTGCAGTATACGCGCTACGCGAAGCAGCGTGAGTCACACGCTCGACCACCTCAACCCCTACCATCATGCTGACATTCCATCAGTCCTCAGTCGCTCGCGGTCTTTCACCGAGCGTACATCACAATTACCGCGATCACTGGTACCAACGTGACAAGTTTCTTACGATTCCGTATTTTGGTTTAAAAACCGACATTTTTGAGTACCATTATTTTTTAACTTCCGTGTTTTGCTTTTGAAATATCAGAATTTTTTAGTGACGATCTTTTTTTAAATTCCTTCTTTTTCTTAAAAAAAAATCGACATTTTTGAGTGATAATATTTTTCAAATTACGTCTTTTGTTTAATAAAAATCTGCATTTTTAGTTTTGAAGGAGGGCAGCGTGTGAAGTTGTGTACATTGTACATTTTTTATTTTTTGGTAATGCCCTCAATATTGCCATCATGGTGGCCGTGTTCGATACGGCTTTGGTATAGTAAACCTTGGTTCCTACGTTCCAGGTTCGAATCCTTGTTTGTGCATCGATGTCATGTAGCGTGTTTTCGTCTAAATGTATTGTCCATTCATCGTCTCGATAAACATCGTTGCAAATATGTGAGACGTAACGTCCAAATATCACCATCATCAGCCTTCAACTAGCGAACGGACACGATGTAAGTAGATATTGTTATTACACGAGATTTTTAATTGTTAATAATGTACTGATCTGGTATTTAATTGGGATCCCATTTATGGCATGGTTACATCAAGGGACGGTGAAGCTTTTGCATCCAATCTTTTTAAAACCAGTGTCCTTCTTATAGTTATCTAGGGCCTACTAATAGTATTTTTGATTCTTAGTATTATTATTTTATTAATTTAATTTCACTATTTCTTATCTAACAACGTAGACAATTAATGCAAGTGTATCATATCATTTCATTTCTTAATTATATAATATGAAACATGATTAGTATACAACCAAGTATTGTTCTAATCTTCCAATTCTGTTCAACCGTTTGTTTTACTATTCTGAACAAAAATTGGCTACTACGGAATTGAGATATTATAACTTGTGTTTCTTCCGCACACATGTATTTGTTAATTCTCTGAATATTCATTGAAATGATAATAATGTTAATGAGGACATCAGTTTTGTAGTAGGCTGTTTTACACAAAGCCCACACCAACTACCGTGGAACTGAGCTACCTAGGAACTGAGATATTCTGTCCTAATTAATGGGGAAGTGCAATGTAAATCCTCCCCCTATCTTCTCTTTAACCCTCGCATGTTCGGAGCTCAGTCAACTTCTTCCGCCCAGTTCTCCCTCTCAACCGAAGATCGTGTTATGAAAAATTCAACCTTCATGCCTCGCTAAGCTTGAGAGGTTTGACGGACGTAAAAATGCCTTTAGAACTTCCAGAAGTACTGAAAGGTTTTTGTGACTGTCTCTGTCTCCCAAGAGAAGACTGGTACTTTAAGTTGATCTCATTCCACCCCGAAAGTCAAAGGACGTACTACATTTGCTTTTTCAAGTTAATTATTATCCGAAATAAAAACTAACTGATTGGAAAGGAAGTTGCTTTAGCTACCATTTTGTGTTCTAATAAAATGGTGAGTATAACTTGAAAATAAATTTTGTGGCGAAGTTATTTTCCAGTAAGGTGGTAGAATTACTCAAAAGGAATCTTAAGAAAAACTGGTGTCATAATATTAAGACTTTGCGTCTTATAGTTGGACAGCGATTCTAACCGAGACGGAGGTTCCGTTAAACCAAATTGAGATGTAACTGGAACATAAGTTTCAAAACTTCGAAACAAAATGGTCATGTGGCTTGAAAGAAAGCTTCTTAAGGAAAATGCCCGTAAGTCTGTGAAGGAAACTCATGTGTTGTATTACTTAACACAGTGGGTGGGGAAAAAGCTTGTTTGTTACTTTGTAATAAAATGTAGCATCACTGACGCGACAATCGGGAGATAGGAATGTTTATACTTACCGATCACAACAAAGATGATTGAGTTCTACTTTGGATTTTCATGACTACATAAAAGCAAAATCTTTTAGTCAAATTGTATCAGTCTAGAACGAAGTGCTTTTATGATATCCAGTAAGCGACTAGGATACTTTGAACATGTTTGTATTCGATTTTAAATCGAGTACTTACCTAAGGCGACCGGAGCAGTAGTACAAAACAAGTTGCCCCAATTTAACTGAGTGGTTGACTTTAATGTCTTTATTTTCACCACGATTGGTGCTATTTAAATATAAAATTACGGCGTAAAATAAATAAAAGAGCAAACACTTCTGTGGAAGTAATTCTGGAGAAGAAGAAACTAGTAAATCTGTATTCAATCCAATCAGAAATAATCTCAAAATTATCAAGTGGCATTTAAAGAATGGTTTTGGATAAGATCTGTTATCAGTAATCGCCGAGGAGCAATATTATCTTTTCCTTTAAACGTACACAATCATTTTTGTAATATACAAGCATTGATACAGACTTGAGTCGTTATCATTGAAAATGAAGGTTTTGGATTTTCTTACGAAGTCCAACAATGAAAAACTTTATTTTATTGATCCTATTTAACATTGGAAACTTTTGACATTAGGTTTATCATCTTATCGTCTTATCTTCAAAAGTTTGCGGGGTTATACTTGATACAATTTGTGTCTGTTATAAAAATGTGACCTATTACATTTTGACAGGGATAAAATATCTAGACATGCTTTGAAAACTTCGTGTAAAATAATGTTTTCGGTTTATTTTGGAACTCTACATCAAAAGGTAAATTGCTCAAGGCGTTACACTCTTTAAAGTAGCCTATTAGTTATAAAACGCTACTACTGCGGTACATAAATCTGTTTACAAAAGGGTTGACACTTTAATGCTCAATTTACAAAAATGTCGTACCTTATTTGCATGAGTCTAGTCTGGCCCAGGGTGTGATAGGTAGTGAACAGCTCTGCCTATCGTCCGAGGTGACTAAAAGAGTGGCTGGGGCCAGGGGATTTAGTGACTTTTAGATTAAACATTTATTTGTATGAAATGTAACTCCCATTGTATTGCAGTGTGTTGGAAATTAACAAGTTATAAAGCCGGCCATGTAAAATATACCTTGTCAATGGTTCCGCTCTATTGACCTGTATCCGAATAGAATTTCATAATTCATAGCTCAAACAATAATCTGCATATTGATAATTATAAGGTTATTTGCTATCGCCGTTAATGGAAATTAAATGCTCATAATGTATTGATTTTCAACTTGGATGCGTAATATGAGATTTTCACAACTACATTCTGATCATTTCATATCACACTGCTTCCGAATGGGGGAAAGTTACTGGGGGAATATAGAAATCAAGCAATGTTGTGGACAGAACAGAATAGTTTTAAAATTTTGTTATAAGTTTTGTGGATATATATTTATGTATGACCATAAAATGAGAATATTATAGATATATAAAGCTAGCATTGATTCTTTGGTAAAATATTTCAATTGCGGGTTGAGTAATGATCCCCATAGAATCCACAGTGTATCTTTATAGCTTTCCAATGAATTACCGAAGTTAACTCAAAGGGTGACAAAACGATCATAACCGTGATTCGTATAGAGGTCACCGCTAGCATCTTGCATAGGAAGAGAAAACTATGATTATTTACTAATATTGTTAGAAAATTCATTGATCAGATAATCAAGTCACTGTAAGTGAACCATGTTGTAAGCAAAGATGCAAGATTGACCGAGTGAATACTAAAGAAAGTTAGCCTTCGCGTATTGGTCATCCTTCATCGCAGTGTCAGTTTTGTTGTTCTATATTTACATTGGGATCTCCAGGGAAAACGAAGCTCCGCTATCAAATATTGTTGCTTATTGAATATAACACTTATTTCCCATCGAACGAAGGTAAATATTTATCTACTAGTAGTAAAAATAGAAAGTAATCCAAATTTAGAATGTATTTCTTTATTTATTTTGGGATCATACTTTTTGGCCTGAGGATGAGTAGGGAATGAAAGTGTTCAAACCTTCAACATTGAACTGCTGTTTGGGTAAATCTAGATATTCTGTATCTTTTAGCGCTACAACAGCTGTCTGTACCAGGCATCGGCTTAAAGCGGAGTATAACATTCAAAGGTTTCGATGTGTATATTTTGATAAATAAATATTGGAAAATTATTTATAAAACTGAAGGTAATAAGTTTATTTTGTCTTTTAATACATTCTAAAAACGTAGTAACAGTGATTTTTTCTAGTTCGTGTGTACTAATGTTTTTATAAATGCATCGATGGCTTCATTTGTGTACACTCTAGGAACTATGTGACATAGCACATACGATACTAACCACTGGTCACATGCTTTGAAATAAACTTTATTATTTATAATCAGCTTATTAACTCCTAATTTGTGCACTGCAATATGGGAAAACGGATATAAGTAGAGTTGATTATATGCGGTTTTCGTAGTGTCATATTATTTCGTAGTGGGTCGCTTAAAAAGCCTGGAGAGGAGTACTGAAAGTTTGAGCTAGGGAGTTTGTTTAATTAATGTGGTCCTAATTGCATTTGTTTTCAAGGCTGTCGACCGCTTCTATGTACGGACCCTCCCACATAATTCCGACGTGATAACATGAATCCTAAACCGTACACATTAACTATCTAATTACGAACTTTTACTTCCACATGCTCGCGATAAATTAAATAAACCAAACGGAATCCTGGTTATGTTTTCAAACTATTAAGCGAGTGTTCCTTTCTACTTTATGGAATTATATTATAGCGTTGTTTCTTGGATTTTATTTTAAATAAAAAATTAAATAAATTTACGTTTATTGTCTACATTCTCAGTTACAAGAACTGATTTTTAGTAAGTTTTTTTTTTTTTTTTGAAACTATGATTAAACCGTTAAAAAGTGTAGGCATACGTTAAATTAAACTTCACAGTTCCAACGTTTTCCATTTACAAATACTTCCCTCAGATAGAGCTGAACAAAACCGGGCTGAATAATGCATACTATGTACATTTTGAAGGCAAAAGAATTAAAAATGGAAAAGATAAATTTAAAATTCATGTTTGCGTTAACGTTTTCAATCAAAGTAAGTAAAATTTGCAATATTGATTATAACGCATATTTAAACTTTGAGAATGCTAACATTTTCATTCTGTATCTCATCAGATTATCGCTGGATCACACACATTTGGTAACCACGCATGTTCTGGGCTATTTCCCTGAATGCATTGCGACCCTCCCTGGTGCAGGAAACAACCCTGGAAATCCTTAGACAAACAGTCGTACATTTTCTGTGTATTCAAGTACACAGTAATATAACCTGTTTAGGTTGCTTACTCAGTTCATCTTAGCAGATATGGAATTGGGCCACCATCTCCTTCTCTCTCTCTCTTTCTTTCTCTTATGATTCTCTCCTATCTTCGTTCCCCGCGTTTGAAATTGTTTACGAGTCTCTTTGTTGCTCTTGGGGGAAATTTCAATAGCTCTGTCTCACTCTATTAGACTTGCCTATAAAACATTTGGCCTGGCGAGTGCCGCGCCTGAAGCGTTATGTTAACCCGCAGTGCAGCAAACTTATAGGATGCTCTCCCAAAAGATACACTCCCGTTCAAATCACACTAGCCTCGGTGCCCTAGGGCAAACACTAGCTGTTCACTCAACCATTGTTTTGGTAATTGTCGTTAGAATCCCTTTATCTAATCAACTAAAGTAGATATACATACCAAATCCTTTAAGCTGGACCGTACGAACTTGTTGTACATGAAACACCCACCATTATTCCTTTACGTTTCTTGCTACAGTTTTTGCGGGGGGCGAAATGAATTTCGTTGAGCCTCGATTTCATTATATTATAACGAACGTGTTTGTGATTGGCTACTGCCAGTTGTGACGTAATTATCACATTGCAACTTTTGTGGAGGGATTTTAATATATAAGCCTACCTGGAAGAAGATAAATAACTAATTATGTGCTGGATAATACCAGCTAAACTTGTATGATATCAGATCATGCGCGTTCTGCGATATTTTCTCTAGGGGTTGGCTTGGCTAGTTAAAAAGGGATTTTGAAAAGCTTATTGAAGGGTTCTATTTTAACATTTGCCTCTTCATAATTAAAGAAAACCTTAGAAAATACATAATTTCGGAAATACGGGTGGAGGAATCGAATCCATAGCCTCTCGAAGTGGTTTCTCGTTTGCTACCACTGAGCCACAGCTCAGGTTTAGATACTGAAGCACCTCCGGCCAGATTTACTCGTTTTCGGAATCAAACCAGAAAAGACTCAATTCAGAAAATGGGACAGTCTGTGAGAATGGACTACACTTTACTCTTATAGAATGTGCTTGCTACTTGATTGCTTGTGAAACATCATGCTTATAGGTACAACGCTGTAAGTACGTACAGTCACAAGCAGTCATATTTGTTGTTCCTGTGGAGAACTTATAGAATCGCGTTAGCGGTAGACATTCACAAACAACTAGATAAAAAAGAATTATTTGCTAAAATGTGGCTCTAGCAATGCTAAAGATAGTATAAATATTTTGATTTGTATATTTATTTCCAACACTCTCTCTAATATGTTAAAACATCGAAATATATAGAAATGTAAAACAATGTTGAAATTTTCAATATATACACGAAATCAAAATATACCAAGAATTAAATTTATAACCTAAGTTTCTTGACAATGTGATATGGAACTATATGTTTGTCACATTAATATAATATTCTTTCTTATTTTTATCACAGCTTATAAAAAAATATTTTGCTTTTGTTGCATAATCTTTATAAATAAGAAAATGTGTAACACCTATAGCTAATTTCGATTTTTACACAATATTAAACGAGACAGTTTTGGATATGGAGCTATATTTTGATGTAGAATATATTCTAGGGGGTTATATGTATTTATTTTGTGTATTTGTTGAGAAAAAAATTATATGTTTCGTCGTTTAAAATCGAGCGGATCTCCTGAAGTAGTACAGTGATGTGTTTATCGCTGATGGAAATGATGTTGACTTAACGATTTTATTACACGAACAAACTAAAACATTAAGAGGTGTACGTAGCTGCAACCACGCAGAGATTAAGACTTGTTTGCCGGACAAATGAACAATTTATTGTACAGGTACAGACCTCGCGTAGCACGCACACGGATTCCCAATAATTAATTATGAATAGTGGCCAAGGACTCTTAGTGGCTTCACCCCGAAGAGTACTGTGCGTTTCTCAGGGTATGCAGACCGTATAGTTACAAAACGACACCACATTTGACATCGCCCCGTTAACAGCATCCGTTATTTCGAATGTGACTGGCAAAGCTTAACGATATTGAATTTCAAAGCTATTTCGTGGTTTGTAGCATTGCGGTATTTTGTCTCCATATAATTAATATGCGAGGTCTCCGTTTATATAAGGATATGTTAGCTTAAGGCAAGTTGCCAATGACAACAGACAAATAGCTGGACTGGTCATTCCGTAGCTGTTATTTGTAATCCCTGGATTAGGAAAATCCGTGGACGCAAGTTGCAAGAGTTACGCCCACCGAAGGTTTGGTTGTCTCCTAGTTTCTCAGTGTCCATAGACAGCAAAGAGGCCGGAGGTAGGCACAGAACACGACATTACAATGTATTAATGAAAATAACTTACATACATTCTTGTCTTCTCATGAAACGATGAACATATCTTGCAAGTCAAACAGCGAATATATTTTTACATTAAAATAATATTTAAAATCGAGTTAAATTGAGTGGAGCAGAGTTTTTCGTTAAGTTCATATTTTAAGGTTGCAATACCAATGGAATGGGTCACATTCTTCAGAATACGTATTGGGAGGGGGATTATTATATATGCTAAAGTCCTCGTACAACAACTTCGGTAATGCTTTCGTCATCAATCAATGACGTGTTTACGGTCTCGGCCAACCCGAGCGGGTATTTGGATTAGCCACGGCCTGTGGTTGGTTGCCACTCACCCACCCGTGACGGAAGCAATGCCGAAGTTGTTGTACGACAACTATACCGTACATAGTTAATTAGTTATCTGGACTATATAAATCCAAGAGTTATTTGAGTAAGGGCAATCTTGAAGAAGTGGGAATCATAATAAGAATTTAATATATATATATAATTTATAAATATTTTTATTATTTATATATTTGTCTATAAATATATAAGAATTTAATATATATATAAATTAACCCTATTTGCCTTTAACTATAAGCATAATAGGTATATAGGAATATAGTATATAATATAAGTTCTTATTATACACGTCATTTTTAGCAAATTCTTAAAATTTACTGACCGTTTTATACCTTCTACCGTGCTAGAGCTCAGGTATACAACCATCGAGCCACCTTTATATCTTTGCAGTGTGACACGATGCTGTATGTTTAATGCGTAGGTTCAATTCAGCTAAAGCGTGCTCACACACAACCAGAATAACATAGTAGTTAATAAATATGTATTGTGGAAGATATATGCTGGTAGGTTAATTGTTATTAACCTGTGTTAGATATTTAGATAGCCGGAAAGGACCAGAGGTGGTTTCAAGTTCTTCTCAGTATATTCTCCTTATGACAGAAAAACAATCGGTTTGCTTGTTACGTGAATCCACTCACCATATTAAATAACAAATCGGAGGTAAAGCCAATATTAATAACAAGATTCTAATGTTTCACAAGTCGAAAAAGATTATTATGAATTGGACTGATGAGTTATCGAACGATTATATCAAATCGTATGCGCATTAATCCATTATGATATGAGAAAACTATTTAAATATAAATTAACAGTTTTTTTTTACGATATAATTGCGCACAGATATAACTTCACCTAGGGAGTTTATTTTGTATAATTAGAAGTAAGCTATTTTGCTCTTTGGTTGGGCGAGTACTGTGTTTTTCTATATAGGGGTTGTCTTTTACAATGGAATAATATGTTATACCGTGTAAATGAAACAATAAAAGATGAAAGGTTTGCTGTACATTAGTGCACTGAGTAAGAACACGTGGCAGTGAACAAGGTAAATTGAGTTATTCTAACCTAACTCAATGAACATACAAAGTGGTATGGTAGAATAACGTTTGTGCTCTTTAGAAGTTAGAGAAAATAGTAGTTCTGCTCTTGACATATGCAACGCGGTGTGTTCCAAACCTTAACTAATCTGAATCTTTACTTCACTCAGCTCAGCTCAACTGTTTTTGACTTACTATTTTTACGAAACAAACGTATTACGTTCAAAGATAATCATATTTTATTTGTACGAATTTGCAAAAAAAAAGCACACTCTTAAATTTGCGTAGATATCCATTTTGTTTCAATTACCTTGAGATACAGTTATGAAATATGTTCACCCATTTTTCTGTTACTCTGACACACGTTACTGACGAGTCTAGATAAACCCGTGTGAAATCACATTCATCCGATTTATAACTTCATCTCAATATTAAGTAACATAATAATTAAAATATATTTTCTGAAAATTTCTAGCATAACTATTAGCCCAAGCAATGGTCAATATTCGCGGAAGTATGCCTACCTGGTTAGGTGAAATACTTCAACGTAGAAACAACTGATGATTGAGTGATTTTAGTTCCAGACTAACATATATTCTTTCGAACATTGAGATATTGTCTTGTGTTTCTAAACATATACTGCCAGCAAGAAGTGTCTGCGGACACACTTCGCGGCTACCGCTCTAAACCTTCTGTTGTTATGACGGACACATTTCTCACGTGGTTATCGATAGCTTGACGTCGGAGCATATTGATAGATAGATACTGGATACAAGCGAGCACTGATGTGGGTTGCTCAAAAGACTTGATAGACACACTAGAAACTAAACTGGCGTATTGCAGGTTGGATTTCTCTTCTCTATACCACCACCCCCGTGCATACTTGTGTCTGACTTGAAGGAAAAAAGCTGATAATAAAATGAAATGAAATGAAATGAAATGAAATGATAAAGAAGGTTAAAAGGGGAGAGGGGGGGAGGTCAAGCTGTTGATACTAAATTGAATACGGAAAGTAGAATGTTAACTACTCAAAAAGTAAACAGATTTGAAGTTGTGAAATTTTCATACAAAAATAAAGGATATTCAATATTCATCCTTCTTGTTTGTATTTTTTTTTTTGGAGAAACACAATTTATTAAATTATAAACAAGGTGGATTACATACATTCTTCATAAAATTTCCTAAGTCATGGATAACTTTTAACATTTTATTATAAAATTAAGACTAAAGCATAAAGGTTAGGCAATTCGAAAAGACAATACATATATACAATGAGGAAAAAAGTTGGAAAAAAACCTTTTCGGAAAATTGTTTGTATTGAATGTAGTATTACTTTGTACACATATGTAGTTGTGCGTATGAACGTGAGCTTTTTGTAGAAACTTTGCCATAACGCCACTTCTAGGCGTCAATACCAATAGCAGGTCCCTCCGTCCGTGCAAGAACAATAGAATCTTCAATAACTTCCCACTGGTATTTCGACTACCTCTCGGCGAATGTAACTTTGTTAAATCGGATAAAAGTTGATCGAAAAATTGAATAAGCGTAATCATAAAACTAAATCAATACAAGTTTTAAAGTGGATTTTCTCTCCAGTCTTTCTCCCATAGGAATAGCGCTCTTCTTTTATCAATATTGACCGTTGCGTCGAGTTCGGCCTCAAACAGCCCCCATAGTTCCAGCTGACGTCGATGTCAATCCACAAGATGCAGTTCGTCAGAACTCACTCGGCTTTCTTGTCTTGTCTTGGGTCCAGATTTCCTGAGCCAAAATCAACTTTCCATAACACAAAACAAGATTAGTAACCTCTTTTTATTTGATCGTTCTAAGAAAATATCCATATTCAAAACGGGTAGGGCGTACAATATTTTTATTTATTTTGTTTATTATATTGTTCATAGGCGAATTCCTTCAAATTGAGAATTTGTATCGAAGTCATGTGTGCTATAATTGTGAATTTCGTTCTATTTGCAACTTATGACCGGAAATGAGTAATTGTGTGATGAAATAAGCGAAAATAATTCTCCCAACAGCAGAGTTCAATGATTGTCCTGATTGCTAGATCGATCGAGCCAATCACACGACTAGTTGTGTTTGTTGACTAACGCAAGCGACGCGACTGATTGTCCTAGATCGAGCCAATCACACGACTAGTTGTGTTTGTTAACTAACGCAAGCGACGCGACTGATTGTCCTAGATCGAGCCAATCACATGACTAGTTGTGTTTGTTGACTAACGCAAGCGACGCGACTGATTGTCCTAGATCGAGCCAATCACATGACTAGTTGTGTTTGTTGACTAACGCAAGCGACGCGACTGATTGTCCTAGATGGATCCAATCACACGACTAGTTGTGTTTGTTGACTAACGCAAGCGACGCGACTGATTGTCCTAGATGGATCCAATCACATGACTAGTTGTGTTTGTCGACTAACGCAAGCGACGCGACTGATTGTCCTAGATGGATCCAATCACATGACTAGTTGTGTTTGTCGACTAACGCAAGCGACGCGACTGATTGTCCTAGATGGATCCAATCACACGACTAGTTGTGTTTGTTGACTAACGCAAGCGACGCGACTGATTGTCCTAGATCGAGCCAATCACATGACTAGTTGTGTTTGTTGACTAACGCAAGCGACGCGACTGATTGTCCTAGATGGATCCAATCACACGACTAGTTGACTAACGCAAGCGACGCGACTGATTGTCCTAGATGGATCCAATCACATGACTAGTTGTGTTTGTCGACTAACGCAAGCGACGCGACTGATTGTCCTAGATGGATCCAATCACATGACTAGTTGTGTTTGTCGACTAACGCAAGCGACGCGACTGATTGTCCTAGATGGATCCAATCACACGACTAGTTGACTAACGCAAGCGACGCGACTGATTGTCCTAGATGGATCCAATCACACGACTAGTTGTGTTTGTTGACTAACGCAAGCGACGCGACTGATTGTCCTAGATGGATCCAATCACACGACTAGTTGACTAACGCAAGCGACGCGACTGATTGTCCTAGATGGATCCAATCACATGACTAGTTGTGTTTGTCGACTAACGCAAGCGACGCGACTGATTGTCCTAGATGGATCCAATCACACGACTAGTTGTGTTTGTTGACTAACGCAAGCGACGCGACTGATTGTCCTAGATCGAGCCAATCACATGACTAGTTGTGTTTGTTGACTAACGCAAGCGACGCGACTGATTGTCCTAGATGGATCCAATCACATGACTAGTTGTGTTTGTCGACTAACGCAAGCGACGCGACTGATTGTCCAAATCGAGCCAATCACACGACTAGTTGTGTTTGTCGACTATAACGCATGCGACGCGACTGATTGTCCTAGATCGAGCCAATCACACGACTAGTTGTGTTTGTTGACTAACGCAAGCGACGCGACTGATTGTCCTAGATCGAGCCAATCACACGACTAGTTGTGTTTGTTGACTAACGCGAGCGACGCGACTGATTGTCCTAGATGGATCCAATCACACGACTAGTTGTGTTTGTTGACTAACGCAAGCGACGCGACTGATTGTCCTAGATGGATCCAATCACACGACTAGTTGTGTTTGTTGACTAACGCAAGCGACGCGACTGATTGTCCTAGATGGATCCAATCACATGACTAGTTGTGTTTGTCGACTAACGCAAGCGACGCGACTGATTGTCCAAATCGAGCCAATCACACGACTAGTTGTGTTTGTCGACTATAACGCATGCGACGCGACTGATTGTCCTAGATCGAGCCAATCACACGACTAGTTGTGTTTGTTGACTAACGCAAGCGACGCGACTGATTGTCCTAGATCGAGCCAATCACACGACTAGTTGTGTTTGTTGACTAACGCAAGCGACGCGAGCGACGCGACTGATTGTCCTAATTGACTCGGTCGTGAAATCGTTCACGCGCTTCGTCACTCCTCGGATCCCATATTGTGAATTCAGCGTCGGTAAAACGTTGCCACGTTTCAAGCTCAATCGATTTGCACTGCGAATTATATTGGAAGCGCTCATTCGTTAATTCCACTCAATATACAGACTATTGCACGTTTACACCCTACGTAGTTCTTCGCGGGTGGTAATATTAATTTTCCTGACAGCTTGAATGAGTAAATGTGTTTAGTCGAAAAACGTGTGCGGTTGTTGTTTTTAGTTTTCACAAGTTTCATAATGCTTAAAAAGAAGTTTCCGTGTCGTTAGCAAGTGTACAAGTAGACTCGCTCATAAATTCAGCGGCGAGTGCATGCATGAGTGGTATTTTTTTTTTTTTTTTTTTTGCGGATCAAAGGAAATGGCATCTCGTCGCTCTTTCAATGAATAATGTCAGAAAACAGTTCATTAAAACAGCACAATGTACTCTTAATTAACCACTAACCACACACAAGTGGCTAGTGTCCGCAGGAGGGTGTTTTCTCCTTCTTTACAATCTAATAAATTATATAATTTAATGGTAATCACGCTTATGTGAGAGGTATATACGTTTATCACACGGATACATTTCTCTCGTACCACTTGTCCCCATTTGCCAAACATCGCTAAGTGGATCAAATTGCAATTAACTAATACAACTATAGTCGAGGGTGCCACAGTGTGTGTAAATAGCGATTTAAGTGTTGTGGAACTTCGCCCTGCGAGCTTTCAAATGGAGGGGGGAGTGATTTTTGGCACTAGTCCACAGAAGGGTGACTTCCGTGCAACGAATAGGCCAAGAGGTCAGCTCGCGAGACCAGCGGAACTCACTAAGCTAGACCCGCCCCTTCAGAAATGTCTAAAACAGATAAGTTATTATAATTTATGAATGATAATTTATACGGACAATTTAAACGGCTAAATTGGCCGTAATCCAGTGCATGGGGTTACTAAACAATCATCATCAGAATGAAATTCGAAATGAAGAAGCCATTCGCCATGCTGTGATTACGAAATGAATGATTGTTCTGTAAAAGAAAAATAAAGAATATCGTTTCTTAGTTTATCTATTTCAAAAACGTGTGTTTTAGCATTTCTTTTCTGCAGTTTTATCAATAACAGACATCAAAATTGCCACGTCTTTATCCTAAAGTCTTCACTATTGTGTAGAGGGATGTATGCCCTTCAGTTTTACACCAAAGATCTTGGTGACACCTTTACTTTACTCTACATCTCTAAAGAGAGCCCCACAGCAACGCAAGTATTTTATTTCCCTTGTGTTTATACACGATAAAATTTATAGAAAATGTGTTAAAAATTGTAAATGTTTGAACACTTTTCAAAGCAAATATTGATAAACAAAAATATATAACGGTATCAATTTTCATCAGTGTGTGTTCATAAAAGTTTTCGAGTCTTTCGTATGATTGAATTCTACGCCTAGTAGCTGTTATTGGCTTGAATCTTGCTTGTCGAATACGGTTAGGCCTTCTCGATACCCCGACCGGTAGAGCCTTCTGCATTTTTTAGTTAGACGTTGCATGGGCGTGGCCAATCAAGGGGTCATGTCCACAACTCGAGGGATGCGACCAGATAGGGGGGGGGGGGGGGGGGGAGTGAGAAGGGAGGAGGGGTTATAGTGCAGTCAATGACTGTCAGTGTTATGTAAGACATACTAATACTCTGCACTTTGGACAAGAAGTATCGAACATGCAGGTAATTTTAGGCTGCGTCTGGGGATGGGATGGTTACAGAAGTTGAATCAATACATTACTCAAACCAAAGAAAAAATTATGATTAGTTACCGACTGTCTGCATGGTCTGCCAATACCCTAGTGGAGGTTCGGTAAACCTCAATCAAAGTCAGGTCTTCTCATGGGCACAAAAATCACCAGAAGACACTGGTTTATTAATTACAAATACAATTTTTCTTGTAAAAGTTTAATTCAAAACATTTGCCTTACAAATACAGATATGATGCAAAAAAAATTAAAGGATTTCATTTTGGTATTGTGTATCTTTTTTGTTGCCAGAATTAGGTTTGACAGATCAATTTATTTGTTTTACCGAATGATTCTCCCATTTGAATAACATTTGATTTTTAACATTGTGGAAATGGATGCGACAACCTAGTTCGACGAGCCTCCACCAGGGGATTTACTCACCTTGATCTGTCTGTACATAAACTGATTAATTTGCCACCCAATGCCATGTTAGGGCTTTGTTAACTTATTATACTTGGTAGGAGTATTTCGAGACAAAATTGAGGTCGTTTACCGTCTAAACAAAGGTTGTATCACAATTACAATACAACGACTAGACAGTTTCTTGCAGCCCTCCTTCTGCTAGAAATGTTATGTCAGTCAGTGCCAGAAATATGAATGAATGAATCACGGACCACCGTACCCCAAACAAAGCCTTTATCTCCCGCCTATGCATTTACATTGTACCAAATGAGCCAGACCCTAATCAGCGTATAATTAAATGCATTACAAATTCTCAGAGATTCGACTGACGTTACTATTCTGTCTGGTGACCAGACGTACTGGTTTGACTGGTACAGTACCGTTTTCACTTTTCAAAAAACGTTTACTGGTGTCCCGAGAGACTAATTAAAATTTCGTATTTCTACCGGTCAAAAAAAAACTGTAATATATGTTTTCGTACGAAATAAAATGTCAAAATTTAACAAATCATGCAACTAACTACTTTTTTATTCATCGTACCTAAAATAATTTTTTCACAAAAAAGTGTGTTAAAACATGCATGTACAAATCTTTCGGTGTCATAGTTTCTTTGCCCAAATTTTGTTTCTGAATTAGATCCATACTCGGTAAGACCAAAATGAAAATAACAGGCTCTCTATTCTACTTAAATGGAAACGTCAATGAAATGGCCCATGCCCAACTATATCGGTTGGTTACATTGGGTTCGGATTGGTGCTACGCAACAGCTGAATAAAAATACACGACAAATGGGCACTATTTATAAATCGATTACAGACATAATAATGCTAACAATACTTATGTGTTTGGATATCTGTAACACAATTATTACGAGTTTCACCATTACTATTCCGAATTTGAGGTGGAGAGCAAATATTATTATTCCTCTATCGTTATTTGATTCCGTCAGTTGAGTGCAACTCTAAACTTTCCGATGGTTTAAACGATTCTGGTTTACCTTTTTCCTGTTCGACATGAGTTTACATATCGGCATCACGGATCGCGACATCGATATGTAGATAGCATCTCTGTCTACTCTTGTGATTTAGCTTCGAGTTAGTGAAGAATGCCAGTATTATACATCTTATGTCCACCTCTTGCGGAACCCCCGATTTCTGTACGTTAAAGTTGATTTTTAATTCTTTTTAACATTGTCACAAAGTATCCAGACTATGTCAACCCCTAGTGATCTTTTTTGTAAATGGTTATTTGTTCAATAAATATTTCCGTGTTTCGTATGTTCTTATTTCGGTGTTAAAGGTAATACGTACAAAAGTTGAATATAAGCATTTGAAGGAAATATTTTTGCAGCATTTTTTAATAACATTTTGGTTTACATTTGATTATTTTAAAGCAATGTTAACTGATAAAAATCGTGGGTTCTGCTGTAGGTAGATGGATATACTGCCTTAAACGTTAAGTTGCAATGTAATATAGATTTTAAATCTTCTAAAATGTGTTAACCTGTCTGCTATAGTCCTCACAATACACCTCATGGAAGCAACAATTGAGTCACGTCATGTGTATATCTATGATTCGCGGTGGTGTAATAAGGTGCAATGAATACAATATATCGCATAATTATTGCTTTACGGTGAAAGGGAGCAGATCATAGTTCCTCTCATACATTAACACTAACTGATTCTTGTCACACCATGGAACAGTGAACTTTCGTGCTTCTGTATGAGTGTGTGCCTGTGTATCTGTCTGTCTGTCTGCCTGTCTGTCTGCCTGTCTGTCTGTCTGTCTGTCTGTCAGTCATGCCTAATTTAAACTAGTTGAGCTTCAACTCGTCTATGAATACACCACAGAAATCGCAATTTACTACACGATGCCAAAACCAAAACAAACCGAACTACTACTAAATCCAATGTTTTACGTTTGAATTCCAATCGGCCCAACTTATTGTTTCCGTTTTCCATCATCACAATAATTTCCTATTTTATTTATAATTTTCTTCTCTTCAATATTGTTTATGCGTATTAAATTCGCATTGAGCATGGCCGCAGTATCTGGGGCACTTTCGTTTTCCGCCCAATGATTCTAGTATTCGTTTTCCGCCCAATGATTCTAGTACTTTCCGCAAGGGTACGCTACAACTTTCAATGTATAGAACGGATCTATGTTTGCAGTAAAAAGATAATCTAATATCATTCAACGAGTTCTTTGAACGGTTCCTTCTAATCGTACACTTTTCAGTTCTCGGTCTGTGTGTGTGTAAAAAGCTTTTGGTGTTGGGACATTTGCAATGGTCATGTTTGTAAGCGTGGATTATCTTGTCTTTAGGGGCGAGAGAGAGAGTAGAGAGTAACGCGGTCAAAGGATGGTAGTGAGAGTGCGACAGGAGATGGACTCAGATCGATAGAAAGGCCAACCTTATAACAAGGTCAGATCAGGTCAAGCTGGTTTCGGTACGCTTTAGCCACCCACTCTTTGCCACCTGCCTGCCCTGCCGACACAGGTGTAACAACTGTCTTGTCAAAATTATTGTCGTCACAATTGTCGTCACAGCCTTTGCATTTACTTGATACAGGGTGAGGATGCACAAAACATTTTCACAACTCTGTTTATTTCATCCGTGTCTCTAGTTTGCTTAAAGATACCACAGTCAGGGATCAGTTATAACCCAAACTCTGAAAAATAACATAATGATAAATCTAATCTTCTATTTTAATTATTATAAACTTGTTATAAATATCAATGTCACGACGTTTTCGGACGTTATGTTGTAGGCTACATTACAGACACAGCCACGAATTTGCACCAAATGTGAACAACTGAGCTCTATGGTGAAAAGTCTTGTCTCAATTTTCTACATGAAGTTAAAATGTTAATGTACATATCTGGAAACAATCACTTTACTATAATAGTAATGAAAATAATTAAGTAATTTTCTAATGACAAATAATAATAATAATAATAATGATAATAATAATAATACTTTATTATTATTATTATTATTATTATTATAATAATATAATAATATATATAATAATATAATAATAATAATGATAATAATAATAATACTTTATTATTATTATTATTATTATTATTATTATTGTGGCTGTTGTTGTTGTTATTAATAATACATTAATAATAACAACCAAAGGCGTGGCCTCGTAGTGAGAGTGCTGAGTAGGAGACAAGTGGGGCGCACAAGGATGTCGAAGCTGATCTCTTCTCGGCTTATACGTTGATCCAGGCGCTCGATGAGAATCGTGCGCCTGTTCGACAGTCAATCGTTCCTTTTAGCAGGTGCACTTTAGAGTCCTGAGATCTCTCACTTGATTGTGGGAGGAGCTTTCACTTGAACAAGATTTTGCATGGCCGGTCTTCTTTTATCATATCCGTAACATTATGAAGGGTGTCGAAACGTCCATAAGTAACCAAATTGGGAGTATACGCTTTATGATTTAACAAAAGTCAATAAATGAAATCTGTATTTTATTGACTACCCATCTCGGCTACAAGAACTGATTTTCATCTCGGTTGGGCGACATATACCACATTGTTATATGCCTCGTTGCTATGACGAATGCCATTTCACGTTTGCACGTATGCTAGTATCATGTATACATTTTTAAGTGAAATACAATCAGAACCTGGAATCGAAATGGAATCAACAATTACGATTTTCTCAACATTTACTTTCAACTATTTAAAAAAGTGTACACATTTAGGTACTTTAGTTTGTAAGTAGTGACCATTAGACAAAATGTACACATTTATGCACATTTGCTTATTCTCCAGTGACAACAATGCAAACTTTCAGAAATATGTAAAATTATTTACAAGAGCCGACAACTCCTATCCGTTATTTTCACCCCTAATAATATGACCTAGATATGCTGTGTCCTGGAGTCGGTCACACGCACATGTGAACCAATTATCACGGACTTCCTTCTTGGATGGTACATTGTGTTTTATAATCTCAACTGTAAGGAAACAAGTGCCTAACAAAGAATGAAAGTATATGAGTGTAGCCTACGTATGCAACAAGTGCTGCTGTTTGAGATTAAGAAGACAAATGTAAAACGGTGGAGAAAGTGATTTACTTAAGACTTACTTTGATCAGCAAGGCTCGCAGCTTAACTCGAAGAACGTGAAACAAACTTGACACTTAACTCTTCCATTTGCTCTGTTGTGGAATATTTCGGTATTTTAACGTAGCTTAGCTGATGGAGCTGAAATATTAGATGCTATCTATATACGTCACCTTACAGGACTTGTGGAGACATACTTTCTTTGTCGATACGATACATAAACAACTGCTGCCTGAAAGTACCTGTGAAGAGCATATACCTCCTTCCTGTTGAAATCTAGGGTAGCCTTATTGCAATTATCTTTCTAAAAACGATTAAATGTATTGTTTTAGACGTAAAAGAATAACTGATTAAACGCAAAAATTACGAGGTTGAAGCGGAAAAGCGTTAAATTGAAATTATCGATAGCAATATTTTGTAAGATCAGCTCTGCAATGAAGAGAAAATATAATTTACGAAATTAAATTACAAAAATCTTACCAATCTGTCCACAAACTTCGTTGTAAAAGGTCTATTATTTATAGTCCCGCTTTCTTGCGGCCTCTCTCAAAGTTGACATACACAACACTTATTCCCAATAGCTTCAACATAACATTTGACATTCGTGTTTAGAACACAGGTGAGAAGTTTTAGATTATTTTAATATATCGACGAACTTGTATATTCATCAGCAGATTCAAGTATAGTTGGCATAACCTTGACGGAGCATCAAAAGAGATTGGAACAGTTTTCAAATAACATTCCGAGAGAATAGACTGTTTCGGATCAAGTGTTACCAACCAACGGTTATGGGAATCGCAATGAAAGAAACCATATCAGATACGACGTGTCATGTGTGTGGAAGTACCCACGAAGCGCTGTCTGGGTTGTTGTAACCTCTACATTCAGAGGTCTTCAAAGAGGCCATTGCGCCTTGAACTAGGAGGTGCCATACTTTGTCTAGAGACAGAGAATAATTTCATCCATATCAGTAGAGATCGGATTTCTATAAACTAAGCACATTTCGATTTGTTCATAGTCTTATATATATATTATCTTTTTAAAAACCGGGTTATTATAAATAACGCATTATGCAGATAAGTGCCGCAGGGTACGGTACCTTAGTTATAACATCTGAATGCAGAACACTACAACCGACAACTACCCATGATTTCATCATTCATAATACAGTTTAATTTACCGTGGAAAGATCAAAATGTGTTCAATGGTGTTAAATTATTACAAACCACTTATAAAAGTTCATGGAACGCGAGCTGCCATCCACAGGAACAGTATCTAACCTATTCTAGTCCAATACAGATGCTTTATGTTTACATATATACAGTTTGTAGGTATCCTTTATATTCATTAGAAACATTGATAATTGTAAAGTTGTTTCACAGCTTACAATGTATTTGATTGTGTAAGCGTTTTTGAATAACAATAAACTTCGCGTTATAAGACAAATATAAACGGTACAGCTATATTCATTTCTACTACGCAAATCAAAGTGGAATCAATTACGTAGATATTTCCAACAGTAGTGCGAGGTTTTAATAATTAAAGGGTATTATACGTTTGTTCATTTCATGGGACCAAAAACAAAGAAATTCCTACGATGTTACACGAAAGTAGATTTCCAACCAGTGGTTGGTTCTCTTTAGTGGACTTCCAATGGTTTGAATAGGAAGCTGTGATATTTTCCATTGTCAGAAGATATCAACACTATAAAAATAGGATATAATATTAGTTTTTTAGACAAATGATAGATTTGAGATAAATTCTTATTGATTCAGTAAGATACTCATGTTTAGAATTCATATACAACTGTGCGTAGTAAAAATATATTAATATTAATATTAACAATAAAAAAATACCAACCTAAAACTTTTTTTTGTGATGACAAGAATAGACAATTAATGATAAATAATAATAATAATTACCAACCATTACAAAATAGCAAACACGTGACTAGTTTTATTCAACGCTGTATTTACACTAAACACGGTAAAAAAAAATTACCATATCTGTGAGCCAGCCACGATGAAAAATGTTTCAAACCCCACGTCTAAATTTTACTTTATTACACTCACCTCTTAATTGTGTTTACGAATTTGTTCGTTTACATTTAATTGCTTACTCTCGCGGGTGGTAGCTGACATTGCTGTGTTAGAATTATGGACGAGCACGTGCTAATAATGTTGTTACATGTGATAGTTATAGTGGCTGGTGTCCGGCTCGGTCATAGTCTAGGACTCTTCATCTAATAGCGAAGCCCAGGACTCAGGTAGGCCTATAAGCTGTTCAGTCGCGTCATTTCAAACAAGTCAACAACGCTAACATAGTCGGAATATTCATGACGGAGAAGGAAAGGGAGGACTAAATTAAGGCTTTTATACGAAGTAGTGAAACTCAACTGTGATGGCGACACTTGTGTCTGTGTGAGGTTGGGTTGCACTACTGGTTCAAGTAGAGACAACTCGGAATGAAAACACATCATCATCTTCTTTCATTGTATGAAACCGGGTTGTTTTTTTAACTTATTATAATTCAGTTATCATATTATATTGAAAGCAAGCAATTTATTAAAAAAATCAAACATTTGTCGACTTTCAGCTAAAAATACATACATTCTTTGGTTAATATTAGTCACTATCAACTGAAAAAATGACACACCAACTAATTTTTAAGTGATTTTGTATCTATGAGACCTCAGAATTAGATCAACTATATGATATAATGAAACGTAATATTGCATCTCAGGTAAGAAGTAAATGGAAAACACGGCACGTATGGGAGTAAAATCGTACGTTAGATAAGTGTTGCTCTAATTTTGATTTTAAATAACATGAGATTAGACCTACGCACATATATTTCAGCTTGAAACATAAGTAAAGAAAAACTTAATTTGGCAAAACCTTGCAAATCCTTACACTTTGCAAGAATAATTGACAAATCATTGAGAACATTAATTAGATATTAGAGTGGGAGGAATATCTCACTACATAACCTAAAATTCCCCAGTGATTTCTGAAAAGAAGTTTATATTCCGGGATTTTTTCAGTCCATTTTAACGACGCTATCCCACTCAAGTTAAACCGAAGTCTGAAAGGTTTACCTTATCGTGATCAATGAGTAACTGCGCTGAGCTTTGCGTAGCTAATCGAGACGATGGTGGGTGATTGATGAAGAGGGCAAGAGAACGAACTGAACTAAGAATCGCGCCTCAGCGTCCTGATAATTCTAACCACGGGACCGTGCTTGAATTATTTTTATTTCATTCATTTATTTTTCTTGCAGTAATGGTGTGTATACCCTTTCTGTATAAAGGATGACCAACACTCAAATTGGAAATTTGAGTATGTTGTGTGAATGGAGTTTAGAAATTAATCAAAGTAAACATTTAAGTTGTGCGTCAACACGTTTGTCAGTAATTCGAAGTCAATTAGCCGTTAATTACATAGTGACGTCACATGGCCAGAACACTCGCCGCTGCTCGCATAGAGATGCTACGCTAAGTGACGTCACATGGCCAGAACACTCGCCGCTGCTCGCATAGAGATGCTACGCTAAGTGACGTCACATGGCCAGAACACTCGCCGCTGCTCGCATAGAGATGCTACGCTAAGTGACGTCACATGGCCAGAACACTCGCCGCTGCTCGCATAGAGATGCTACGCTGTGACGTCACATGGCCAGAACACTCGCCGCTGCTCGCATAGAGATGCTACGCTAAGTGACGTCACATGGCCAGAACACTCACCGCTGCTCGCATAGAGATGCTACGCTAAGTGACGTCACATGGCCAGAACACTCGCCGCTGCTCGCATAGAGATGCTACGCTAAGTGACGTCACATGGCCAGAACACTCGCCGCTGCTCGCATAGAGATGCTACGCTAAGTGACGTCACATGGCCAGAACACTCACCGCTGCTCGCATAGAGATGCTACGCTAAGTGACGTCACATGGCCAGAACACTCGCCGCTGCTCGCATAGAGATGCTACGCTAAGTGACGTCACATGGCCAGAACACTCGCCGCTGCTCGCATAGAGATGCTACGCTAAGTGACGTCACATGGCCAGAACACTCGCCGCTGCTCGCATAGAGATGCTACGCTAAGTGACGTCACATGGCCAGAACACTCGCCGCTGCTCGCATAGAGATGCTACGCTAAGTGACGTCACACGGCCAGAACACTCGCCGCTGCTCGCATAGAGATGCTACGCTAAGTGACGTCACATGGCCAGAACACTCGCCGCTGCTCGCATAGAGATGCTACGCTAAGTGACGTCACATGGCCAGAACACTCGCCGCTGCTCGCATAGAGATGCTACGCTAAGTGACGTCACATGGCCAGAACACTCGCCGCTGCTCGCATAGAGATGCTACGCTAAGTGACGTCACATGGCCAGAACACTCGCCGCTGCTCGCATAGAGATGCTACGCTGTGACGTCACACGGCCAGAACACTCGCCGCTGCTCGCATAGAGATGCTACGCTAAGTGACGTCACATGGCCAGAACACTCGCCGCTGCTCGCATAGAGATGCTACGCTAAGTGACGTCACATGGCCAGAACACTCGCCGCTGCTCGCATAGAGATGCTACGCTAAGTGACGTCACATGGCCAGAACACTCGCCGCTGCTCGCATAGAGATGCTACGCTAAGTGACGTCACATGGCCAGAACACTCGCCGCTGCTCGCATAGAGATGCTACGCTAAGTGACGTCACACGGCCAGAACACTCGCCGCTGCTCGCATAGAGATGCTACGCTAAGTGACGTCACATGGCCAGAACACTCGCCGCTGCTCGCATAGAGATGCTACGCTAAGTGACGTCACATGGCCAGAACACTCGCCGCTGCTCGCATAGAGATGCTACGCTAAGTGACGTCACATGGCCAGAACACTCGCCGCTGCTCGCATAGAGATGCTACGCTAAGTGACGTCACATGGCCAGAACACTCGCCGCTGCTCGCATAGAGATGCTACGCTGTGACGTCACACGGCCAGAACACTCGCCGCTGCTCGCATAGAGATGCTACGCTAAGTGACGTCACATGGCCAGAACACTCGCCGCTGCTCGCATAGAGATGCTACGCTAAGTGACGTCTAATGGCCAGAACACTCGCCGCTGCTCGCATAGAGATGCTACGCTAAGTGACGTCACATGGCCAGAACACTCGCCGCTGCTCGCATAGAGATGCTACGCTAAGTGACGTCACATGGCCAGAACACTCGCCGCTGCTCGCATAGAGATGCTACGCTAAGTGACGTCACATGGCCAGAACACTCGCCGCTGCTCGCATAGAGATGCTACGCTAAGTGACGACACATGGCCAGAACACTCGCCGCTGCTCGCATAGAGATGCTACGCTAAGTGACGTCACATGGCCAGAACACTCGCCGCTGCTCGCATAGAGATGCTACGCTAAGTGACGTCACATGGCCAGAACACTCGCCGCTGCTCGCATAGAGATGCTACGCTAAGTGACGTCACATGGCCAGAACACTCGCCGCTGCTCGCATAGAGATGCTACGCTAAGTGACGTCACATGGCCAGAACACTCGCCGCTGCTCGCATAGAGATGCTACGCTAAGTGACGTCACATGGCCAGAACACTCGCCGCTGCTCGCATAGAGATGCTACGCTAAGTGACGTCACATGGCCAGAACACTCGCCGCTGCTCGCATAGAGATGCTACGCTAAGTGACGTCACATGGCCAGAACACTCGCCGCTGCTCGCATAGAGATGCTACGCTAAGTGACGTCACATGGCCAGAACACTCGCCGCTGCTCGCATAGAGATGCTACGCTAAGTGACGTCACATGGCCAGAACACTCGCCGCTGCTCGCATAGAGATGCTACGCTAAGTGACGTCACATGGCCAGAACACTCGCCGCTGCTCGCATAGAGATGCTACGCTAAGTGACGTCACATGGCCAGAACACTCGCCGCTGCTCGCATAGAGATGCTACGCTAAGTGACGTCACATGGCCAGAACACTCGCCGCTGCTCGCATAGAGATGCTACGCTAAGTGACGTCACATGGCCAGAACACTCGCCGCTGCTCGCATAGAGATGCTACGCTAAGTGACGTCACATGGCCAGAACACTCGCCGCTGCTCGCATAGAGATGCTACGCTAAGTGACGTCACATGGCCAGAACACTCGCCGCTGCTCGCATAGAGATGCTACGCTAAGTGACGTCACATGGCCAGAACACTCGCCGCTGCTCGCATAGAGATGCTACGCTAAGTGACGTCACATGGCCAGAACACTCGCCGCTGCTCGCATAGAGATGCTACGCTAAGTGACGTCAGCACACGACGGCAGTGGAACGCGAACCGGTAATAACTAAGTAACGTCTTGACACAGGATTTTTATAATTTGAGAAATCGTCATTATGTTTCGTCGTTATTCATTCTTGAGGTTAGGGTAATCCAGCCCCATTAGGAAGATAACTTCTAAAATAAATGTGTGGATTTTAGTTATGAATAATACTGTCTATAAAACTCATAACATTCACACTTTACAAGTATTTTTTAATGGATAGTTTAGAAAACAAAAGGTCTTCTTGAATAGCTTTTAATTCCGTTCAAAAACTTACATCATAATATAAATCTAATGCATGGACACATTTGCACATAGAAGATAGATAGACACACATTTTCTTTCGCATCTTTCTTGGAAAATTAATTGAAATATTTAATTAATTGCAACGACTTCGCAAATGTTTTATGGTGGAGATTGATGGCGCGTTGAACAGTGGTATAAGGGGTGCGAAGTTTCTTTCCACCCGGGACAGAAATGCTCAAACTTGGTTGTTTTAGGGGCACATTAACGGGAATTACGATATAACATATTTTTTCCAAGATGGCCTCCAGGAACAGTAATATGACAACAATAGTTACGCCGTTTTATTATGATGAAAAAAGAATGTTACTCTCCCCTAAAACTTTCACACCGATAATAAAGTTTTTATGACAGGACGTAAATGCGATGCTTATTGATAGAGAAATGTTATTATACCATTAAGTAATCTTACGACATGGAACCGGGGACTGAACAGGCAAGTGAATGTCAAACATCGGACTAAAACCTAACACAGAGAACACTAGGCTAACTTACCGCAAGCGAAACATATAAAACACAATTACAGGCAATAAAAGAATACCTTAAGCACAAAAACACGGGACAAAACTCAAACATAAGCAAACCAGATGGTCAAACGTGTAACATAAGTGAAATATTTACACATGATACACAATTTGAAAAAAGTCAATCGTGAAACATATTCCATCGTTTTGATCGATTTTCACGTCTTCATCATTACTCCCAATGTAAGAAATCCACCACAGTCGACGATTCACAATTTACTTACAAAAGTAATTAATAGTCTTGTATTCCGTTTCTAACACGGATCTACCTTCATTTTAGAATCTCTGATCTCCATTTGTTTGCTAGGAGAAGGATAATATACGTACTGGAATTAATGAATTTGTCCGACAATATGGTCTCTGACTTTGGAAGTATATATCTGCAGGTTCGTTTGTGGCCGTGATAACTCAGTAGGATGGCGTGTTCGGGTTGTGAAAGGTAGTCATTTTATAGGGATATTAGGGTAATAATGTTTCCATCCTATCTCTGTGGCCAGTGAGAATGAGACGCTTCCATCACTCCACGCCAGCAATCACGCGCAAGGAAGCATGCATCAACGTGGGGCCGGCCTAGTGAGCAGCGACTATCGCATAGATCTAACAGACGAAACTAATGTATCAAGGTCAAAGGGGTGAGGGAAGAGAAAGACTTCATACGCGGTGAATCCCTAGCCAAGGTCGTCGACACGATACTGACGCTAGGATTGGGTTAAGGGATTTGGTACCACTAACTTATTCTTTATTTGGAAATCGTTTCAATATTTCGCGGGTTGATAGGTTGACTTTGTGAGTGGCATTCGCGCCCGTTTAAAACGATAGAGATGGGTCAACAACAAATACATTTTATGCTAATTTACGGTTATTATAGAATTGTAAAGCAAATGTAGGGGTGGCAGGCAGTGGTGTAACCACCTAAATCCCAGTTTTAATCATTGTCTACAATTAATACAAATATAATTTCCCCCATTGCATCCTTTGCGTGTTTATCTATTGATATATCCACCAGCTCCCCTGCCCTCACCAAAAATACATTCCTGACTACGCCACTGGTTACAGGTAGCGTATACTTATACTTACAAATATATATCAGGCAGGAAATGTTTCGCAGAAACGTAATCAGGTTGTAGAATATAATCATTGTCTACACTACTTGTATTAAAAGGGGAATTTACAAGGTGCGATTTTATTATTCAAGGAAGACATTTCACGATTGTGACGGCTATGATTAACGCTTGCAAAAGTGTGGAATATGGTCCATTAGAACCGTCTTTAAGTAGAATATCTCACGCTCAAGATTTTAAGTGCATCTGAAAGCTGTGTGTTACTGTCAGCTCTAACCACAAACACGGCTGCTGGCACCACAACACACTTCTAATACTTGAATAATTGTTATCGGAATGGAGGATTGCATGACAGTGAATGTAATGTACGCCTTCTTATGAATAGTGTCTCATTTGAAAAACAGATTTCAGGAAATAAGTTATGAAAAAGGGATATTCATGAAAACATGCATACACTTCATTAGGTTGTACTATTTCTTCCTCGATTTCTTCATTATTTCAGAAATATTTAATCGTACTTCCATTTGAACTTTTATTCTAGAAAACGTACATGTTTTGCTGAATAATATTTCCACTGGTTTCTTTTATGTGACGGCCTACCTGAATGTTATCATTTTGTGGTTTCTCATATAAAATGGTTTTGTTTATACGAGCCATGACCAAAATAACACAATATAGTGGCTAGTTCAAATAATGTCTAGTTACATTTTATATTTATGTGCACAACTAGATTTTCGTGTGTCAACGCCCAGCTGTATGTCCAATAATAGGTCACAGTAAATTGGATTATGTTTATTTTTAATATTTCGAATGCCTTGCTACTTCCTTCATCAGGAGTGAGTGATATATGAGATTACATTACGAACGCTAAATATCATTTATTTTTCGTCGACCACTCCACTCATATATCTCGCGAGTATACCATACAGCCGATTTTGTTTTTATTTGCTCAGTGCTGTGAATTACTGACCTAATGTGCCTTTGTTTACTTTTTGTGTTCTTTTCACTGCCCCTAGAATTTATCTCGTTTCCATTGCATTCGTTTTCTACCAATTCATCATCAGGCGGTTCTTTGACGTTTGTTTCTCTCTTTGTGACGTTAAGTCTTCCTTATGTTTGTTCGTTTTATGGCCCAAAGTGTGAGTGGATAGAGTTCCCACGCTTACAAAGAAAGCAACTCGGACCGATCTTGAAATTGTTAAGATGTTTCTTGATTTCAATCTTCTCTCTTATCAACCGTGGATCGCGGCAGCTTTTTGTGGCTATAGAACATTACTTGTTCATCGCACAACATTTTATGGGCTGACCATAGCATGATGGGCGACGACAACAGATAACCGATAATACATTATCATATCTGTATCTCTATCTCTATCTCTCTCTCTCTCAGCCAAGTACAGTCTCGTATGAGTATGTTACACATTATTTTATTCTTGCTTAATCAAAGCACTATAGGCACCTGAGTACAAGTCTACAACAAATCTCTAAACTGATAAAGAAACCTGCAATTTCAACAGTGTTGATTAATGAACTAACAACGACCTTTTGTTAAAGTCAGGATATGGTCTATATTAGATGTATTTATCATATTATACTTGGGATATATAGTAAATATAGTAACGACAAAGGCAGTACACAGTTTTAGGACAAGTTAGCACTAAGGGACAACTGTATGGTGACTTTCAGATAATCTTATAACATACAGGCTACAGAAATATTATACGTGGCTCAAGCTATAACATATCTGGTGAAAACCCGATTACTCCTTAAGCGCCAAATGGGTTTTAGACTACAGCTACCGGAAACTTTGCTTGTGCAGCGGAGAAGGATACCTCTACGTCAAAAACCGCACAAAATTTTCCTTTTAAAATTATATCACAAGAATGGGCTTCGAAATCGAAAATCTGAATCAACACGCACTGTGGTTTAGTAAGCCCTACACATTGAATGCTCTAAGTCGTGACTTATATTATAATCAGTATGTTTTTTTATAAATAATTAATTTTATTTCTAATTATCGTATTATAATCAAAATACTACGCTTATGGTTATAATACTTTATTCAGTCTGTAGGGCTTACCAAAGCAAAGTGCGCTGCTGATTTACATTTTCGATTTCTTGTTGCAATCTTGAGATATAATTTAATAATGCACATTTTCTGCGGTTTTTGACGTAGAGACTACCCTTTGCCCTTAATATCTTTCCAGTAACTTTGTCCGTGAAAAGAAATTTTGTTAATGAAAACACTTTGTTAGTAACTAACTTTAACTCATATTTTCAATTTAGTTTTTACTCGCTACCTGATCATCTACTGTTAATGTGTTTAGTTGTGACATGTTTTTTTGCGTTGGAATATTGGCAGAGCACTTGGCGAGGTTGTTGTTTTCTCCCTGTACTGTGTGTACCACTCTGTTATAATTACCTATGTTTACCAGACTAGAAAAGTTAGCTCATTGTCTGGTACTACGGATATGATGAACTTAATACTTTAAGTTAAACAACACGACATATTCCCCAGATTTAAAGTTGAAAATTGACTTAAAACAACTTGAAAATTGTGCACTAGTTATCTATTACAATAAGTTAGACTTGAGTAGCTACAGCTGTGGGTTTGGACTGATATGGTACGGTTAGAAATTGTGAAGTGATTGTGTTAACAGGAAGCACTGTACTAGTTTAACTAGCTTATTAAAAGTTAATATAATTGCTTTATAATACACGAATAAAACATGTTTATAAAATTCGCACTTACAAAGTGCGAAATATTTCAGCAGTATCCGCTGCCTTCCTCAGACGTGACGGGTTTTGTGTTTGATAATGATTTTTCAATCGTCTGGTTAAAAATCCTGGTTTTATCAGTTTAGATTGTTTTTATTTTACAATTGTACCTGTTTAACGTTTGTAAAAATGTATAGATGAAAATATATTTTTCTCGTTTCCGTTGTAAAACTAAGTAATAATAACAAAACAAATCGCATGTGTGCAAACTTATTTTTATTGAACGTTTGTTATCAAATTTCCATAGAATACTAAAAGATCAACTGCGTTATAAAATGTGCAATTTCTTGTGTCTTTTCTCGTTATATTAAAGTGGTTCATTCACACTGAATACGCTATCCGGCCACAGCTATGGCGCATTGAAAACAGCCGCATTAAAAACATTTGTCCCGAGGAGAAAAAAAAAATCTCCTCGATGTATTTTGCGTGGGTGTAGTTTAGGTAGCGCTCATAAAACCCACGGAAAACGTAGGGTAGAGCCGTGGAGCGTGCATGTTCGTGATAAGATCAAAAGTTTTCACCTCACGGTTTTCAAATCCAATAAAAAACATTTCAGATGCTATGATATCACAACCCCCTTTATGTACGCTTATGAAATCGCTTATATCTAACCTGCAATTTAGTCTTGTGACCCGTAGAGCCATGTTCATAATCAATTAACTGTGTATACCGAGGGCTAATCAAAATGTCAATCAATAAAATACTGTGCTTGATAAATTACGTGCTTTGTTTTGTAACTTAGATGCACAGGACAATAACTACTCATTGAGGCGGGAATATTGTAGTAACGTTGTGTTGGCTTATTTGTTGTTAGTTCGTGTAGAATAGTAAACAAAGTTGACTCACAGGGACTGTATTTAATACTAGCACAAATTGAATGAAATGCATGTTACAAACTAATGCACAGTGGCGATGTACACTAATGGGTCTTTCATATGCTAATAGCTTTCTAAGCCGTGGTATACGAACTTAAATAATGCATTTATTAATGTGTGTATTTAATTATTTATTTACTTATTTACTTCCATTCTCAGGAAAAGCGGTTAGCAGAAAAAATTCACAGCTCCAAACATAAAAAGTGACTGCCGACGCATCCTTTAAATAAAATAACTAAACCCGAAGTATATTAATAACTTTATTAAACCATACAATAGAACAGGGAAAAAATTATGAAAATAACTTACAATAATAACAAGCAGATAAAGTAATAAATAAATGTACAATACAAACCAAATTCACGAAGATAGTAGAGTATCATAAGCGATAGTAAGGAAAATTGACTGTTAATTAAAGGAAAGAAAGTATCGAAAGTTATTCAATTGAGGAAGGGAACAGCTAGGGGAAATGGAGAAAATAATCTTAATAAACGCAAACACACACAGCAAAGCGTCTCGTACGCATATTATTTTTAATTTTTGACATATTTATCGACATTGATTTTATCTAATTTATTCACTTTTTATTTAAATATCGAAAAGAAATAAAATAATATAGACAAATAATTGTTTTCTTCATCCACAAGTAACTGAGGCCGCAGGCGAACGCCTAATCACCTATAATGAATAATTATAAAATGCAATAGTGGGTATTAGATTAAGAAATGTGCATTGCAGTAATTTTCTTAGTTATTATCATTGAGTTTTTGGAGAGCCCTGGCTTAAGGTTGATACTTGATAACAGAATGTATCCCTCATATATTTTTGTAACATTTTTGTAGTTGTCATGAATTTAAGGTCACAGCACAGTTGGGGTATATTTAAATATTTAATGCAAACCAATTTATATTCATCTGGGGAAAGAGAAACTGTGTAATAGAAAGAGCTCTAGGTACTATAAATTATCACGTACACGCCAGTTTAAAGTCACAAAACCGTGTGTGAAAATAAAGACTAACGAAAATATGAAATATAAAAGATGTTCACAGAAAGTAGTAGACAAAACAGATAGAAGAATAAAATAAAGTTCCATAAATAACAATTTCTTCATGACTCGTGTACAAAGCATCGAATTGGTAACCAAAGTGTGTCTGATATTATCCGTTTTGTTTGAGACATTCCTCATAAGGGTTAATTTTTTAATAGGTTAAAACATTTCTTGTCTGAAATAAAATTTTGATACAATGTACCGTAGCCACAAGTTTAGATATCTGATCGTGTATACAGGTTTCGTTTCAAGTATTTTAGTCTTTATACCCAGTTGATTCCTAGTCAATCAATTATCGAAATTATATTATTATTATGCTAGTTATTATTGCTAAAGGGAAGCTCTATTGTGCAATGTCGATTTATGTAATTATTACACAGACATAGGATTTCTGCGACTAACGCCCACCATTGTTATACAGATTTAAATTGTAATAGTAATGATATGGGAACTATCATTTTAAATTATTGTGTGATCTTTGTGTGGTATAATTTAATTTTCATAACAATTAATACAATCTGAATATATTTTAAGCATTCTTTTCGTGTCATTGTTATTTGTATTAATATTTATGAATGTATCATTATTACCAAGATTATTATTAAACTACGAAGCTAATGTGATATGCAACTTCAGTTAATACACAATACATACAACATTATTTGCTTGGTTTCCAATGGATCTTCAGATGATATTTTAGTAACTAAGAAATGTTTGGACCACTAAAAATGAAGAGTGACCCCAATACTTTCAACAGCTAAATCGCTAAAACTTGTATAAAAGTTTGCACAAGGGTTTATGTAAAGTAATCACTAAAACATCATCCTTATATATGCGAGTTTGGTTTACATTTTCTCCTGAAATTCGTAGAAAATTCCGGATCCAAATTGGACATTTTTAAACCTCACATTTCACCACCACCCTTGGGTTTTTTAATTTTTTCTGCGCAGATATTCGTCATAAATCACACTCTTGTAACCCCGGCCTTTAGAAATGTTAAAGTTGTGATACGTTTTTGGCGCTCTCTTTGTTAGTGCACAATAATTTGACAGTTTCATTTTTGTGTAATAAAGCATATAAGCCATAGGCTGGGATCGGACTTGGAGAGTTCCAAAGAATAGATTGATGGGCAGTTTTTCTTCCTTTTTTCGTGTGAGAAAAGTACCGAGAGGGCGAAGAATTGAGACGGTGAAAAGACGTAATATTTGATCCTCACAAATTAATGATAGGTTTTGTACAAACCAGTACAGAGGATCACCGGCTTCATGTTTTTTTCGTCTGGGTGTCTACATGCCGATAAGTAATTTTATAACATTTTAGAAGAAACGTGGCAATGTGTTGAGTAACATTGTGACCATATTCTTGGTCTATAGATCACAATAACTACAAAAACGGTGTTTTAAAGAAAACGAGAAACCCATGTTTTGCATCGTAAAAAATAATTTACAAGTGCAAAATAATTTGTATCAGTTTAATATACAGATTAAATAAATACCATATAAAATAATCGATAGTCATTTATAGTGAGCTCGAAACTTGGTGGAAGTTGTTGCCATTGTGTTAAAACAATCGTTGCTAATCTTAGTCCAGTGAACTAAGTTATTATTCTTTATAAAAGGAATAAATTATTGTTCTTATACCTTAGCCAAGTTTAGTGACGATGTTCTGTAAACAAGATCCGTGTTCTATCAAATAGTTCTAATTATATCGGAACACGTGTCACTGACGCAAAAAAAATTAACAAAAAACATTCGAGTCACAGATGCTCCTAGAATTATAATTGGCTGCATTCAAAATAGTCCTCATCTTGTAATACTGGTTCTTTCATAACATATTTAAGATATGCCAGGGGTTGTCGCAGCGAAGCTTCTGTTTTTATGTCACGTTCAGCAGCATGGATAGATCTTCAGTCCAGAAGTATAAATAAAATGTCACAACGTTTCATTGCATTCCATCCATACTAGACGGTACGACAGTTTATCTTTACCCTAGAGATATGACCTGATAACAACCAGACACACCACTATACCGTAATATGTCTGGATGTCATGAGTAAATACATTCATGTTATTTATTTACGTCATAAACAAATTTTGTTCGTTTTCAATTTCGTATGAATTGGTTGTGAGTTTCAGAATAATATATGGGTGAATACTGTTTTAATTTGTGTAGCTCTATATATTACAAAAAATCATTTTGTCACGAAATTCATATTAGTTTTCCATTTGATATATATACACAAAATTGAAATCAATATTATTATAATAACATAACTGAATGAATGTGTTTAAATTGTATCCTTAATTACAGTATCAAGGTGTTATATAGTTTTTTTATAATGTTGCCCGTAAACACAGTGGTACAAAACGTTGCAGTTATCTTTGTTCTGCTGTACTCATGTTAGTTAGGCCCTGGTCAGCTGTCTGCCATCTCATCTCAAGACAGTTTTGACGTATCAGGCGCCACATAGAAACTTGCTAATAAGAAATCTAAGTTTTCAAGTTAGAACTGATCGTGGAAAAGAAATAAAAACACAGTTAAATCAATAACGTTATAAATGTTTGTTTTTCTTTTCAGTTAATTATATCACTGAGCCAAGCAATAATACGCAAACGTCTAGTGTTACCAATCCAAACTGTATAATGTTAATTATTCACTTATCCAAGTTGTGCGTACCCAACATGAGGTTCGAATCTCGCATATCTCTTAGTTTTTCTCTATCCCCGTTTTTAAATAATTACGAAGTAATTACAAACAAAATAAATGCAGTTCATCGCTATAAACTAAAAAGTGGTATAATCAATTTTCCACACGGTTGTTCAAAATAATTTTGTTTAGCGTTAACTTCGTGCTATAGGCTACTTGTTTCATTGTTAACACCCGTTACCCTATGATGTGCGTACAAAATAAAACGGTGCTGGTATTTTCCTTTCATTTAACTGCGTTAACACACCATTAAGTCAACTATAAAAACACTTGGTAATACCTTGCGACGTACGAATTGTTTTGTTTCGTATCCCACTACAAGTTTTCTGTCACATGTGCTAATAAGAATGGAGTTTTGATAAGGATTTCTTTATGTCTAATTATTTGAAAGTAAAAAACACAAACAATTAAATTATATTATAAATATACATTTTACATAGTAATTAACACTGCAAAATTGTTGTTCAAAAGAATATAGACGCACAAATCTCTGAAAAAATAAACAAATAATGGTTTCGTTATGGGTAATATATATTCATGTCTATGTTTATACTCTTGTGTTTATCTGGAAAATAAACTCGAAATAAATTGCTCTCAGTTTGCAAGTAGAACCCTTGAATTCATAAACCATTATAATATACGGATAATACCAATACATTCTAATAATCCCTTCACACAAGCGTTTTTGATTAGAGCCATTATAATACGTTTTTATTTTTATTTTCAATACAAGTATAGCCTAATTAATACGTTTTGTACTGTATTTTTAGTTGTTTTCGCTGGAAATTGTATTAAAATTGGTTCATGATTATAAATTTGTAATTGTGCTTGCGGCATTCTGCAAAGTGCGGTGCATAGTGGAGCAGGCGAGTAAATTAATTATTTACAGAGTTTTTTTATGAGCGTACTATACTGTACAATAGTTAGTCTCACCCAGAGGTATAACTTGAACAACGAGTCCGTGTAATGTTTTATGTACCATTATATATACGATGATAAAATATTTTCATTATAGCGAGAACTGTTGGGAGAGTAGAGTTAACTGGGAGAGTACACTAGTGAAACTTACTCAGTCCGAGGTATTGTACTGGATCGGAAAGTTGAACCGAGGCAAAATCCACATAAACTTGTGTAAAGAATTCACAACAAATAAGAAGGAATTAACATTGATCCGCGGGTATTTAGTAAAAATAAACACTTAGTTTGAGTATTGTGTTTGTTTCTTTTTCTTGAAAGATGTTACAGTGGCTTACGGGAGAGGTATTCGAACAGTTTATCATTTCGTACGTTCAGAGTTACCCTATCATTTGTCATCATTTGGCTATGTTGGTCTGAACTGACATAAAATTTCGAAAAAGATCAGTTATAAAAACTCAAGTTAATCATCACGAGTCGTGTGTCCTCTACACATCATTTAAACTGAGCTATTAGCTAAAGAAAACTTCTTGGCACTTAACAACAAGAATATGTTTTGTGACCAGATTAGTTGCCGCTTCCTAACGACACAAGACAGGCTAAAGGGCCAATTTCAGTTATGCGTAGATTAATCTGGACTATCAGGTCAGTTAAAAGAATAAGTATTTATATTTATTATTTTTAAATTTTATAGACGTCATAACAACGAAGGGCTAGTGAGAATGGTGACACTTTACAATGATTATACTACAATCTATGTTTAATAATTTAATCAACAAATAAAATATCGCACGTGAAATGATATTCTTGACTTGTTAGGATCTTCATTTATTTTGTTGTTTACTTGTGTAGTCGAATCAATATTAACGTGATCTGTGAGTCCACTTCACATGGTAACTAATTATCAGTGATTAAAGACATAGCCTACGACGTGAACGTCACGTTAGGTTTCAAACGATTTCAGGCAACATTCCAACCGTTGAATTGACAAAAAACAATGTTAATTTATCACCTCCCTAAGTTAATTTAATTAGTTCCTCATTTAAGAAAATACAACATATGTAAATTTAGCCTTCTGTCGTTGTAAAAGCGTCACTTCTCGGTATGTACTCCAGCTTTTTATAGTAGGATACATTCTTAATGGTACAATGAGGTGCTTTGCGAGTTTCTCTGACTATTGGTGTGATTAAACACACGATCACTTCCGCGTCCCTATCCCTTTTAAGATTGATATAACATGTATATTACAGACGGTATTATGTTGCAAGAATTTGTCAAACATCTCTATATATTTATTCCTGGCTATCCCGCATATACTGTGTGGTCGTGCATTTATTTTACTTTTGGTGTGCGTTGCACTTGCTATTGTCGCCTTCTTTCAGACCTTCAATATTCTTTAGTATTCATTTCAGCCTAAACATATATCTAATAAAAATTCTTCCAAATTGAACGTTTTTCGAAAGTTACAAATTAACATTATTTTATTATGTTGTGAAATTGTTTGAAGGCATCAAGCAGTGGATTAGAGGAGCGCATTTCTTCGTAGGTCATCCCTGGCTGTTATGACTTGGCTATATTGGCGAGGCAACCCCGTAACATGTACACGGAATACTCAAGTTCGAATTCAAATAATTCCAGCTGCGTTCTGCGCATCTTCAAGGCCACAATATAATCTGTTAGAAATCTTGAATAAAGATTTTACGACTGCGAAAGTTTAGCTAGAAGTTTTCCGAAAGTTTTTCTAAAATTAGAAAACATTCCCCGTTAATCTAGAAAACTTTTACTTCCCTTAAAAACAAACTGTTTTAAAAGGGTTTGAGTAAATTTCTTCCCTAATACCACCCACTTGATGTAAAAAATTACCTTCGTATAAAGTCAACGGCAAATAAAGAAGTTGTTTCAAAATACCAAAGAAAGTTTGCCCCCTTTGAAATTAAAAACTGGCAAAGAAGTAGATGTGGAATTCCAATGCATCATCTTTTGCGGTTTATAAACTTTATTATCAGTTTTGCTGGAACAAGGCACAAATTTTGAGTTAAATTTAGACACGTTTTTAGAAGCTCCTATCTTCACCACTCACAACCAATGGCTATGCAATTCAGCTTCATAAAACTGAATGCACCATATGATGTAAATAATAATGAGTATGTGTAATGCCCGGTATTATCAACTTCGGATAAGGAGTATAAGCTCGTCATAGAATATTATATCACACATATATCATTAAGATTGTTTGCATGAAAACAAACGCAAATTGTAAGTATACAAACTCCATTTTTAAACGGTTGAACATTTAAAACTATAGATGAGATATGTGTCAGCAGTTATATCATCACACGTTTATTTAGGGCTCAGTATATTTCGAGGGCACCTCCATTCACTTCCTCAGCGGCTGTATAGTAATTCCAAATCTATCTCCGTAGCAAAAATTTTACAAAATAAAATCGATTATCATGATCTTCAAACTGGAACAATCAAAATGTTATTCACAGTTGGTACATTTTATCATTGTCTTGTATCCGCAATAAAATTAATACGTATTCTAGTTTATTACACACATGTCTACACATTTTTCTTTGTATCTGACAGTTTTTGAGAAGAAGTCCGAGGCAGGGTTGCGCTTATAAGCGTGGGAAATAGAAACATCACTCGCGCTGCTTCTCCGAGATCATCTTGTCATGCCCGATTATATATACGTCTTCATACTTCCGAAAGACGATCAATATGAATGAAATAGAACGCAAAAATAAACGAATGTAACGTTCGAAATGTCCCCTAGTTCGCTATTTTCATTGCCGCTGTTTCATTTCCCCGTTTCCGAGACTTCAAAGATATGGTCTTACTCTTATCATAAAGGAAAAACAGACCAAAGTGTAAGATTTCCTTTTATTAAAACTATGACGGTGAGTTTCGCAACCATTTTATTGGTTGTTCCGGTTGAGGGGACGACTTCAGACGACGCTAGCGCCGCTGCAAAGGGGTGGCGAGCGTCCGCAACATTCCACGCAGGGAGACGACAAAAACGATCTAACCGAAACTCGTCCGCTTTGAACAATTCCTATTTATCGCAAATTTAAAAGTTTCAAAATTAAACTGTTTCGTATTAATATTTTGAAATGTGAAATATTACGTTATACACGCTGTCCGCTTGTTTTATTACTCAAAATCGCGTCCTGTATTCTCTTGTGTTTAATGGATTAGATTAACAAACTAGTAAACACTCTAGTTGTTATATTAATGTTTTATATTATTATCAGAAATTAAAAGTCGTTTTACAGATAGACGCTGAAATTTGTGATATTCAACTCGTGAATTTATATAATTAATATTGATTCTACGTGCTCATATACTAGTACAACAGAAAAACATCTGGCTATATTCAAAACTATTTTTAATTCTATAGTAATCAAACAAAATAATAACCCATGATTGTGCATGAAACTAGTAATCAAACAAAATAATACGTGAAACACGTGCACACTCATTCAAACGTACACATACATACGCTCCACGTACACACACAAGTATTGCCAATTGACAATTCCTGTCGTTAGTGTTAACAAGTTCAGAAATGATGTATTTCTGTCGGTAGTAACAATAGTCTGGCATATTCCTACTTTATACGCCTACGCCATCTGCATTTCTATTAAATTACTCTTCAGTTAGGGGATGACATCTTTTATAAACATTATCTCGGCGAAGGTTGTCAAAAGAAGTAAAAAAATACCGACTCTTTTTCCCCGGCTAATCCTGACGAATGGGACAAACAAGTGTCGCTACTAATTTTGGTCTATATATAGAATTCACTCTAGTATTTCTGTCATTTATCAATCGTACATTTAAATCTATTTGGTTCAGGAAGAATCGTGGTGTTGGCAAGTTGCCCAATGGCACGCATGTCTCTTGTATTCCCTTCTTTCGATCTATTAGCGCACACAATTTTGCTGGCGTCGAGTGACAAATAAATATCGAAATGGCTCCTTGATTAACATATGTTGTCTTTCTCTCCCGCTAAACTGTGGTTTCGGTGTATTGTTATTGCGCTCCACGTGACAGGTATATGAGCCAAGAAGTCGAGGCGGCTCTTTATTGCCGCCGCATCTTTATGACCGCCCACAACCCTTACGCCCTGGAAGATCTCAGAGCTGCAAACACCACTCAGGATGGAGTTTGTAAAAAAAAAAAAAGTTTCCCTTAAAACGGAGAGCAAAAGAGACTTTTTCCATTTTCTACGTCTCTACACCAGGCAGCATGAAAATATGTGTTGTGCTGGTTGCTACACTCACCACTGATTAGGTTTATTTATGTCATGATACTTTAGTTTTTATTTAATCCTATTCAGTTTTAAAACGAATGAACACGTGTACAATATTTATACCATACAAGGATATCAGAGTGCCAACTCCAGCGGCTGTGGTTGTCTACTGCTTCGTACAGTCAACATATGCTAGTTGGCTAGTACCACAAGGTAAACGCATGCACGTGGTACTAATCCGTTCTATCGTGCGCTGCCATCGTCCATGCACTTGCGTTCTGCTACTAGCCGACTAGAATACGTTAAGCAGTACGAAGCAATAGACAGACAACCACAGCCGTTGGGCCTCTACCCGACAACACACACTACACGCTTCTACTGCTACTTCTACTAATAATACTTCAACTGGTACCACTAACACTACTACCACTTATTAATGCTACTACTAGTACTACAACACCACTACTACCACTTATTAATGCTACTACTAGTACTACAACACCACTACTACCACTTATTAATGCTACTACTAGTACTACAACACCACTACTACCACTTCTCTTACTACTGACAATACTACTATAATAAGCGTCCCGAGACAACCTTACAGAAACTTTCGTCACATACAAATGATTCGTGACAAACCAGCGAGCCCCCCCGAGTTGAGCCGAGCAAATAAACGATCGCTGAACTGCCACGAGTTACTTTTCTATGATGAAAGCACATGTAAGGTTGTCTTGAGACACTTATACTGCTACTACTTCCACCACCACTACTTACATTTACCACTATGGTTTGTAGCGTAGCCATTTCTATTATCATGATTGTATTGTAATGTTATTACTGTAATAATAAATCACGACAACACTAAAAAGACAAGGCAGAGTTTTCTGTCTCACATTAGCGGTTTTCTCTTACACAAGGCGAAAACTCACCAGTTGGGCTAATGTTGGTTCAGAGCTTTCACACCGTTTAATGCCTCTTGTTTTACTTCCATTAACTCTTTGGGACATGTTTCCAATTCTCTTTGATCCATTGTATACTCGCGTCCAGCAATAACACGCGGCTGAATGGATAGTATTGCGCGCCTATGGTCGGTCGCTGGTACAGGAAATAGTTACCACTAATAGATTTCATTAGCATCTCTTTAGTCCATGTTCGAGTGGTTGAACAGCGGTGATACATGGGGATGGCATACCACTGACATTTACATACACCCCTCGGGTATGAATTTACCAGCGCGAAAAACGACGACAACTGAGCTTGATCAAATTTAACCACGTTTGAAACGATGGCATTCGTACGCTATAAATATTATTATAAACTTTGGTTATAATTATTATTAATAAACTATCGCATCGTTGCAAAATATGAGAAATATTAACATCATTGCTAATAAAAAGTCACACTTGTCGGATTATACCACTATGTCTGTCGCAATCACATAAAACTATGTTTACACATTTCAGGACCGCTTAGTTTCCCCTCGTCAGAACGACTGAAGTTCTGAAGAGGGGACCGAGAGCGGTCCTGAAACGCGGAGTGTAACCCGTGAAGTTTCCAATGTAATTGATTTTAGCCTGGGCCACGAAAGCCTACACTTTATTCGCACTGTAATGTGACAATACAAAGTAAAATAAAATTAGCAAGTCACAGTCTGGATTAAAAGTATTTATAAGGCAGAACAAGTAGGGACCGTGAAAAACTGAATACAATTAGATTCACAAAAAGAACTTGAAAACATTACTCAAGAAAGTAACACATGCAGGCCAACGTAAAATGAATCAATCCAAAAATAGTTACACCCTTATTGTTATCTAACAACATAAAATTAATTAAGAATGGTAAGTAGGTAACAACATAGCTTAATTACATATTAAGCACGCGATGTGTTTGTGCTAGAAAGTATGTTCTCGGAATAAACTTATAAATACATAAAACAAAGTAGTGTAAAAAGCTGTTACTATAATCAAAGATTAGACAGTTAATGCTTCCACTATGTGTACGATGCTTTTACAGTAACTGCATAGAATGTTTTAAATGTTATCAATGTAGAAATATATCTGTGAAAAACATGCACAGAAAACAGAAACCTTCTTCTTGAGAGAAATCTTGAGAAACAATTTGAAAGATTGATCATTGGTATAAAAATTCCATGGTAGGATTTATATCAAATTGTGTACGTCTACTTAAATTAACAAGTATTTAATGCATGTTTTATTTTTATCCTGTGACTGAAGGTTGGGGTTGGGTATTGGGTACCGTAACAGTCTATCTACTTTCTTCCGTAATGTTTTAGCTGGATGGTATTGCGGACTACAGATTCTTCGAGCACCTGTCACTTCGGTGGTTCGAACCCCTTAAACATGATTGAAGTGTATTGATGCTATTAAAATATCGATGATGTATCGGTGACTTTAAAGCTGATACAGGAAAAAAGTGATTACGAAACGAAAATGGTTCCCGGATGAAAAAAACCCTTGAAAGTTAGTTTGTACGAAATTATAAGCACATATTTTGCAGAACAAATTGATATTCTTATGGGTGGGTGTGTTTTGTTGACTGTGCTATAAATGTTTGCGTAGGCGAATGCTTGTCTTTCACACGATATTAAAATATGACTGAGATCGTAATACTTATTTAGTTTTCGAATTTTGAAAGCGGTATTTAACCCTATACCAAGTTGTAATAGTTACATCAGTGATGCAGGCTTTCCGCACTTTTATTAGTTTTCACATGCGAAACTTAGAACTAGATATACAATTTTGTAAAGCAGACATATTATTAGACAATCTTCAACCTTTGGATGCCATTGAGATGAATCAAACATATTCAAAAATGTGTTGAGAGTTAACATATATGTTAATTAATTGTAATACAATATGCAATAACGCTCTAACTTTATTCTAGAATTTGACAGAGTCGAGAAACGAAGCATTACTTGATGCATACCTCAATGCATGTTTGGCCCTACTGAACTATAGCAACATAAAGTGATTGTACAATGAAAATCACTGTAGGTACTACTTATTCGTAAACATTTTCATCGCTTTTGAAATACATTTGTTAAAAAAAAAAAGGAATAAAAAGTAACCACCCAAAATGGGTTAATGAACTATTTGCAAGGCACTTTGACTCCTCGGTTAAAACACACGTTTCTTCGCGTGCTATGCACTCATCAGTACTGCTGCGCGACTAGTTGTGGTTCTGCTCCGCTTTTTTCTTTATTTTACAGCTCGGCCAATTCTCATTACGCGCTGGATTCTAATGCTAAACAAAGGAAAGCACGATGTTGGCATAGTTTTCTAAAGGTTATGGTTGATGATTTGGTATCAATGCTGCACAGTCGGAAATACTCGGAACTATTGTAACAGTTGCCAGACTAGATTAATCAAATGTTAATTGATGGTATTTTCGAATACATATTGTGTAATTGTTATTTTGGGGTGTTAATGAATGGATACACAAGTAATTGTTGGGACTTCAGGAATCTTCTGTTTGTTTTTCATCATCGATTCATAATTGTGCTAGAGATGTTAAATCATTTTTGAAAAGTAGAGTGAAGTGAAAAAACACTTGAAATTAAAATTTATTTTTATTTTTGTTTTACTACATCGAAATTATTACGTATTGGACCCATGAGATTAAGGAAGAGTCGACAGCCTTCACATAAATAACTATTAAGTCAGAACATGCTTAAGTTTAACTTTGTTTTGGAAGACTGATAATATTTCAACGTACATAATGTTGAAGCTCGATGAAGTACATATTATTACAAGATATACGTTGAAGCTCCATGATGTACAGAAATAATATTCGAAAGATAAACTTTAGGTTGTTTAGACAATGTATGGAAGAGAAGCGTTCCTATACAAAACTCTTATATGCTTCTATTTTCGAAGTCCATAAAATTCGTCTCACGATAGAAACATATTCACCGTGAAACATTCAAACATCTTCTTTGTATAGATAACCATTTCAGACGTGTTTATAAATTCGAGATTTATCTGCTGCGATTTAAAACGGTCGTAAATGAGTGCGCTACTGCGCACGCGCACACGCACGCGCACACGCACGCGCACACGCACGCGCACACGCACGCGCACACGCACGCGCACACGCACGCGCACGCGCGCATAACGTCAAGTATCTCAACTTTACCCCGAGTGTAGAATTACCCATTGAATTATTAACTTGGTCGTCCAGGGAATTGAATTGCAGATCGGACCTGTCATCGCAGTTTAATTGGTTAATCACCGAAGACATGATATAGGTAATACCATAATGTTCGTCGCAGGAGATTTCTGTGCGCACAGCAGCTGTTAACGCTATCAACGGCAGCCCTAGTATTAATACCTAGATAATTAAAGTGCTTCGGTAATAACTTGAGCACGCAATAAAATATTCACTTATAGGGATTGATTAACTAGATTTGGTTTAATGACTATAATGATAGATCATTATTTAGCTTTCGCTATTTGTTCAACATACAGGCTGCTTATTTACAACAATACATTTTTCATTCACTAACAAGACTCTACAAAATCAACCATCTCACATTTGACGAATGAACTGTACACTGTTGTATTGGTTGGACATATTTAATGCATTAAAGAATATAAGTGAAGGGTAGGCCTATGTGGAAGATAAAAATATGAGATATACCAAGTTAGAATATGGGCAACAGAATATCCAGAATAAGTGTTGTTGATTTGTAAAAATAAAGAGATGGAGAAAAAAAATGAAATACGGAGTGTGTTTTCAAACCAATCCATGTGTAGATAACATGAAAACATATATAAATAATAAACGACGTATATACACTCAAAACTGAAGACTGATGAAAAAGTGGACGTAAACATGTGTTACAGTAGAAAATTCCACCTCTGCCTTAGAAGTATAAAATTGATATAGCTATACATGAAGTCTGGTTATTTGTAACTCGATGATTGATCAAAGCCGCGACTGCGTCAGTCCTGGTCGCCAGAATACATTCATGCATGTGAAACCATATTGACCAAACCGGAACGTATATTTACATGGTACGTGAAAACCAATAAATAACTTCTTCTTTGACATTTTTAAACTACATTCTCCAATTTTTGGCCGAACTATGTTTCGTATCCGTGGCGCATAAATCAATATACACATACCTCTCTCGTTGTGTTGGTCCTTTTGAGCGCATAACATAACGTGTTTATAGGTTTTCACTCCGGTCACTAAACAGTTGAGTTGTGTTTAGCCAGAGAACATTAGCGACCTTTAATACGCTTCACTTCATTTCATGAGTTACGTTCAAATCAACAGTGAAATTAGATCAGCCAGGTTGGTCCTTAAAATTTATTTGGCACGAGTAGATTAGCTACGATTGATCGCGTGGACAACATTAAGCCTCCCTCAAAAACAGGAAGTTTAATTTTACTTGATGAACATGCAAACGAATTGAGAACATGTGGTTAATTTTTTAATTTGAAACATAATTTCTATGACCTTTTACTTGTATAAAAGTACTTCTTAGCTAATCAGTGTTTCAAGCGATGACCAATATTTATAGCATTTAAAGGCTCTCGCGCACTGGCTAAGCCCCCCCCCCCCCCGCACCATCCCCGCACTAAATCCCCTTCCAAAGGCTGTAATCAATGGCACCGAGTACATTCTTAAAGCTTTTGAATCTTTGAACAAGAATCAAAGAGATTATCTCTTCACATTATGTAAATCATGTTAAAATAAATTCTCACTAATTACAGCAATTCATCAAAAATTTCAAATTTAAATTTATGTAAACTGGAGACTGCTGGAAAATGCGAAAACGTTGTAGAAGATGTAGACAGACACATAACTAAAAGGTTTTGTAGCAACTGAACTTCTAACTTTTATCAGCAGTTGGGGCTTAGCTAATTACAAACAGATTTTATGTAGTTGCAATAATACAAAAATGTAAATTATATTAATAGTAATGATCATTTGTGATGACGACAAGTATTGAAATGTGAGATATATCGAGACAAAATACCACCTTCTCTATTAAAAGTAACTTATTTATCACCTAATTCTCTAAAGTTTTCTTCGAGCATGGCGTACTTTATCGTGGCTTGTATGTATGTTTTAAAAGTTTCCCGAGAAACAAAAGTCGTTTCCGTAACATTTTATCTTTCAACTGTTCTGTTTTCTTAAACGTCTTTTCGGATAGTTGTATTTATTTATAACTTTGAAAGCCCCTCTTCGCCGAGTAAAGCTAACTTTACTTTAGATTAAAATATATAAAACGGGGCAACATTTACATTATGAATCCTGGAGTTAATTGTATTGCCTTTTCATCCGGCCACAATCACGAGTGGCGTAGATAAAACTTTGTCGTATATAAATCCCCAATCTAAGACGCTTCCGTTCAAACATCTATACCGTCTTTATGTCTTAGGAAAAGGAAATTGCGTTTCTATCGATACACCGATTGAGCTGAAAAATAAAACGTGCAGTACTCCATAACGATTAAATTCAAGATATCAAAATGCATGCAGTCGTCGTGTGACTGTGTCCAAACGTTGTACACCATGCAATAATAAACATTTTGATAGTCTTTCTTTAGTTTGTTCTGCTGTACGAAACTGGTGTTTGAATTGTATTTTTAAAAAAACGATATTTTAAACTTTATAACTTATTTTAAATGTGGCGTTTATATCGTATTCACAATGGAGCCATTAATATCCTATATATTTCTAATTCCCTTGAAACAAAGACTTTTAACTATGGGGGAGATCCACCTGCTTGAATAAACGTGGGTAGACACGTGCTCGCCACAGCCACGTGCTGTCCACTAGAGCTAACTCGCATCACATCAAATATCTCAAGTTTTTCATTAAACGTATTTCATTTTACTTACCTCTCTTTGAAAGGAGATTTTGGTTTGTTCAGCTCTTGAAACTTGACGAACTTAAAACATTTTCCAAGTTATTTGTCAATATGTAACAACGAGATTTTCTGTTGACTTAGCTCCAAAAGTTAGCCTCTCCTTCCAATATCTCCTTCAAAGGCTTTATTCAAAGACGTTCTTTGCATCTTGAACGTGTCGCTATAGTAGGGACCTCAGATAATGAAGGACTCAGTATGTCTACAGTAAAAAAAGTTATTTCATATTTTAAGTTTAAATATTCTGTTGGGTAATATTATAAAATGCTGGAAAATTTGGCAAAGAAAAATGCGACGTTTTAAATTTTAACCGCCATGAAGTCTTGGTTAATCATATTGGAAGTTGGAACTTTTCATGAAGCATATTTTTGCGTGCTTGAAAACTAATAATCTTAAGTTACTATTTTTAGGTCCTTGTAAACTCTTATAAGGAAGACTAGAAATAATATAACAATACAATCTCGATCATAGTTTGAATGAATTTTACCAAAGTTTGAACATTTCATTATTTTAATGATTGTATTAAACATACTCAAGGAAGACTAGTAAATTAGTTTACACCATGGCATAGGCAAAGACTAACCGTAGATCAAAATTCCACATAGATATAACTTACTTAATCACTATATTATATTGTATTAATAACTGGACATTGCATGGTAGCGCTTGTTATTAATCAATAATTGTAAATTGTTTAAATTATTATTGGAATCTATGTACTTTTTAACTCTGTAAATACCTACCGCATATTTCAATAAATTGTGTTAGGCAATCGAGCTCAAAACGTATACCTTGAACAATAGTGGAATAAAACTAAATGTTCGTTCAATATATTTGAAACGAGCTGAGACTAATTGAATTTACGTATACAATTTATTGGTAATTGGAGCTGAAGCAAACAAATTGGTTGCCATTAATTTAGCGTTTGCACTAATGGTAATAAGGCTTCAAAGGTGGAATGGGGCGTACCTTCCGCTTGTGTCCGTGTATGTACGGTAACTACTTGCATACTTGAATGTGATTGAGTAACTGTTATTGTGTGTAAATAACTTTGAAATTACGGTTAGCTAACATCGTGTAATTTGACATGTTGACATATCTTTCAAAGCAAAATACTTCCAAATAATAATAAAAACACATAAATCTGTTCCCTTCAGAAATTTGTTATTTTATCATCCAGAATCACATCAAGGCTAAAATAATAAACATAATAATAATAGCTCAGTTCTTATACTTAAGACTCAGTATTGCAAACTATGGGCCTACTAAGCTTCTATAGTGCATATATATAAGTTAAATATTTTGTTTTGTTTTATTTTAATATTGGGATAATGAGCCATTCCGTTGATATGAGCAAATCGATGTTTCTCTTCTATTTTGACGTATTACTTTTAAAATCTCGATCATTTTTAATTTTCCACAATCATTTCTCCCGTTCTGTTCATTTATTCATGTAATTGCTATCCATATAAACATTATTGCAAACGCATTTCAAAGGAAAATGTAAGGAATAAAGTATAACACATGTTTATTTCGTGTAAAGAAGGTGGCTCGGAAGATGTCGAGGCCGAACATTTCCGAACGGAAAGCGGCATTTCGCACTGTTTTAGTGCGCCCTGAAATCCAAGTAAACTTACCTTTAACATCTTTCGTCTCATGTTCGTTGTCGTTGAAGTTCTATTTTCTATCCGTCTCCGTTGAATCTGCCGTCAATGCAGAATGATATCTTTGTCGCGATTGACAGTAACTGATGTCTCCGCGTTCAGACCCAAGACAATACTATAACACAGCCGTTCGATGGATGTCGGTGGCACGAGAAGTTGAGATGCTTTTTAAGAACACGCTTCCTGAGCTAGAGTAGTTACTTTCTGTTAAGGAAACTGAAAGATATTGAGGACTTCTAAATTGAGTTTCGAGAAATATTGAAAGGAGGTTTATAAATATATACGTTTTTCAATGATTAAAGAAATCGTGTTTGGGATCGAACGCTATATTGAAACGGCGTATTTTTCTTCAATATCTACAATAATAGTGTATTTGAAGAAAAGGAGGGTGGATGATAAGCCCATCAAATGTACGAGTCTATAAAAACACATGTCAAAATGTTTGAAACGTGCTTTTCAGTTTACATTTAAGCGTACTGGTGTAATGTCGAGATTTTGTGGGGCCAAACTGACGTAACATGAATTTCCTCCCATCAAATTATTGATTACTATGTCAGGTGACTAAAGTTTCTTTCATATTTTGAGTACTAATTTAATTTTTCTCCGTTTACAACATATTATATTTCTTAGAATATTCACAATTCTTGTACCTAAACGTATATTACAAGCGTATACAATACAAGGTCACACTGAACATAATCACAGTATTATTTAGAATCAATAACGCTCTTAAAATCAATGAATTATTACAGCATATTGTGGTTCATCCAGCTTGGAGTGTCACGTTAACATTTTCTTCTAATTTCTCACCCACATTTATGACTTCTAGTTCCTCTCACTCCCACAAGGTTGCGTTCGCATCGAGTCTTGGGGTTAACCGCATCAAATCCCCCTTCACGGTGCATTTCCTCGCCGAGATCATGTTTAGTGCACACATTTTATTGACTATGGCTACTCGGATAGTCTGGAGAGTTGAAAAGAGTTCCCGGTCGAGGAATTGTGTTGGATGTTGAGTACAAGATGCCAGGACGAGTGCACTGTTGAGAGAAGGGGTTGCATGGGCACATAGAAATAGTTCAGAATAAAGTGACGTGAACACTATAAATAAGGTGGGTGGGGGGAGATGTAGGAATTGAAGATTGGAGGATAAAAAGATGTGTTTCTAGATGCGAGTGGATTAACTTGTCAGTCATCCCTTGAATGCTAAACCCTTTATACTAAATTCTATTTACAAAACAATAATGTATGAACATTTTTATGACTTCGGAAATTCTGTTTTGAACTATTGTGTTTTAGAAGTGTTAGCATTACGACTTTCGAAAGTGATTACTTTTGATTTTTTATTGTAAATCACTTTCATACATGAATGGGATAGATCTACCAAGTATTATAATGGAACATTTTGCGTTCGTGTAATTTATTTCCAATTACATAAATATCATTCAAATTTGAATGTTGTACACAATACAAATTTATATCATCGCGTTATCTAAACCGGACGTATTATTTTTTAGTATACTTGTTAACCTAACGTGTGCCTTCAAAGTTCAAACCATTATAAGTATGGTAACATTTAATTGATTTTTTATTCATCATCATCCTTCTAGAATACAAATCGTATCTATTGCAATGCAGTGCACAATGCACAGGCTCAATTTCGGTTAAATTCTCATAAATGAACATTATCTTAATTTCAGATAATTTCTGTACCATTCGGTAACCTGATACGAATTGGTATGAACTACAATCATGTGCATTATGACCTTGATATATTTGCCAAGATTGCATGTGCAACTGTAATACCTAGTTTGCCAAAGCCAGTTGTATTCGCTTTGTGTTCCTTGACGTGGGACATGGTCAGCTGATTAAAGAATTCCCAGGAAGAGATTTAATCCTGTTGCATAATGGAGCGTGTTTAAACTAAATCTATATGACTACCGGGAAAGTCTCTTCAATATTCTTTCGGTTGGGTAAGGGGTGGGGGGGGGGGTTTGTTGTACGCATAATCGTAAACGTATGCGTCATCTTTACAGTATTATTTATAATAATCAATATTATTTATGTGTTATATATATATATATATATATATTTGAGTGTGTGTATGGAGAAAAAGTTTGCCCGACTGGGTTCGAATCCAGCTACTCCGTCTCTTAAATGTTCGATCCCCAGTCACGGCAAAACTTTGGTTATAATTGATTTATCTTCATACATAATCCATAAAGCTGGATTAAGCTTACAAACCCGTATAATAATATACATATATTAAACAACGCATTTATTGCAAGTTTAAAGGTACAATTTTAACTATCAGCATGTCTCGGACACTCATGTATCAAACACCTGTAAACGTGTGCATGTAGAAATGTTCTAGAAAGACTAGAAATAAGTTGTCTTCCATATTTTCTAGCTAACGTGGGGAGGAACAGAATGACGGGATAGTAAGTTTAACCACATCACCACCATTGTTTTCTTTTTTCCGAATAAAAGATCCATTTTTCAGCATCGTGTTTGTTATTGTTGTGTCAAAGAAGGCTTTCATAGTCACGCTAGGGCGGACTCGTGTAAGGCCGTAGAGCGCGGAATCCATATTACAATTTGCATCTATCTGTCCGTCTTTTTGTTTATCCTTTCGTAAACGAAACGACAAATGGAAAAGATATCCGGACAAATCCGTCCTCCTAAACGAAACCTCGAATTGTTATCGGTCAGCTGGGTGGTTGGTTAGTGTCTTTGACCTTGGCGTATCCTTGATGTGAGGTGAACGGTCACCTACATGATTCAGAACATTCTAAACGGATTAGGGGTCTTTTGCCACTGCTGAGAAAGATGATCGTATTTATTTGACCCTTGTCCTGTACACTTTTCAGAGGTCACTGGATATGGGGGGGGGGGGGGGGGAGGTGGGAAGGGTTCAAGTGCGTAGCCGGACACTTGAAAGGCTTCGTAATGTTTCTTCGACGGCATTATTGAAGATTCGTTTAAAGCCTCTGGAACTTTTGTCAAGTAAGTAAGTAAGTAAGGAAATAATCTTCATTACAAAGTGCTGTATTCGAAGTGTGGTGTTGACGACCTTACCCATGTGTGTTTGTTCATACTCTGTAGCGATACACACACTTGTATTAGCGTTAGCCTACGTGCAACATAATGCAAACTATTTTTCACGTAGGAAACGGGATGCTTGAAAAGTTATGAGTTTAAATAACTTAAGCACTGGTACCCTAATGAAGCCATAAGGAATTATATATCTAAGCAGAATAGGGAATGTTCTTACATTTCATGCATTCATCATGTTGGTGAGATTATACAATACATTTGGAAGTGCAAAGATATGTTATATTTCAAGTGCACTACCAACGCCGTAATATTCAAGAGTATTAATAGTCTTAGCAGTTTTGACACAATCGTGTTCTGTATGGCTTTTGGTTATTATTCTTCAACGTCTAGGTATTGAAATAATGGAGAGTTGTAATAGTCGAAACTGTGTGCGACTTTCGAGGAAAGTGGTCGATTACGATTAGTAACGGTCGTATTAGAATATATATTATCGTGAAGTTTCGGTTGATAATAATGTGGACCATAGCAATCTTACAATGTATACCGAGACCCTCAAAGTTAGAAACGCCTCTGAGACGTCGGAGAATGGAACTTCTAATGAGGCTACTGAACTTGGTTACAACTTCTAAAGCAGGCATAGACGAATATAGTAACGGAATTATTTGCACTAAACCACAATCGTAGGTTGGAACTCTTTAGAAAGAGCACGAGAACTGTATTTATTTACGTATTGATTCTTCTTAAAACCGCAACCATAATTGTCGGCATCGTGATTGTATTCGTAGTCCGGAAATCGTGAAAGAATTAACTAACTTTGTTCATATGGCGCTGTTCACAGTATGATCGAAATGTTGTAATAATTTAGCATAAGAAATAGGCCTATACGATTGCGATCCCGATCTCGATGCACAATAGCATATATTTAATTTATAAGCAATACACAATTACATGTATGTAGTGTGTACAAAATTACCCGAGTTGTTTGCTCGTAACACAAGAAAAAATACAAAACCTAATGGTTAGGCTATTTTATAAAACATATGTCTATATAATGAGAGAAAACGTGAAAAAAAACATCTTCGAGTTCAAAACCTCTAAAATAAATTATAGTAAACACAATTTTCCCGTTACTATCTTTAATAGAAACGTGTATAATTATATAATATGTATTGGAGTCTGCAGTGAGTTACCATTCATGAAGAAAATATCTTATCTCATAACCTTATCCATTCAAAGTCCACCGAACAACGAACGTGTCCCCCCCAGTGAAATATTTTCATGAATCACCATCTCTTGTCCACATAGCTGTACGTTCCTTGTCACAAAGCAGCAGTGAACCAACGTTTAATTAAACCTTTGGTCATCACCGTCACCGCACAATCCAAATGTCTATGTCTATTCAACTAAGCAGTTTAATTACCATTTCTATTACAATTAAATCAAAATATATAATTGTGTTGCCTTTGATTTACGAGTGAACGAAGAATATGTCTCAGGAATTATGCATGAAGACCTATATTTTCGTGTTTTTGCTCAAATCAACCCTTTACCCTTATCAGCAATTATATTTGCTTTAGACCAACTACAAGGGCGCCTACTCCACGGTTTCTATGCTAATTTGAGAGTATAAGTTCCTGAACTGAACCAAACCTATGAATATTCAAATCTTGAAGTATCAACTTGCGGAATCTTAGACGGCTTAACAACGGAGATGAAATGGTTTGGAATATCTGGTGAACAGTTTAAACATGCATCGTACATTTTTAAGAATCAGTTATTGGAAGTTGTGTGTGATATAAAAATAGTCGAATAAATTTCTTCTATGTTTAGTTTCATTTTTCAATCAGTCACCTGTTGTATTCGGAAACAAAGGCAAATAGAGCATTGTGCTGAGCAGGTGCTGCTAAGCGTGGAGAACATGAGAACATTAAGCAATTTTGTACTAGTCGTTTTTTTTTGTGGTACAATTAATTTGAATTCCACTATGTTTTCAATACAGTCACGGATGGAATGTTGTGGGGTAATGTATTATGGTTCTTCAATTTCATAAATCGATTTTCTTAACTCGGAACTCACAACTGAAACCATTCATTAACAAAATAGATTGCAATAGTATCTTTTAGTAACGTATGGAAAACACGTGAGATTGATTTCTCACTATACGTAAAACGAACCGACACATACACTTACAGTTAACCCGTGTAGGAAACATTTTTAAAATGTCTCAAGACATTTCTAAATGCACGTTCGATTACGACCGTCTGTTTCAGTTTGTTACATCGATCTTCTTGAGGCAGTCTAACTATTTCTTAGTATTTATCACTGCTCTCTGGACATCCAAATCCCATATATATCTATAACGACAAAACACTAAATAATACCCCAAAACGCCTATAGTGGGATAGAGGTACCGCCAGGTCCCCCTTTGTATGCATAACTAATTGTCTCTCCCTATAATATACTAACACTTCACCACTGGTCACGGAATTACTATTAAGGTTGGGTTAGAGAGGGATAAGGGGGGAGGGGGGGTGGGGGGGAAGGGGTAAGTGTTCGCCGGAAATATTACTATTCCCAGCTAGTAAAGTGGCTCGACAGCGACCTTGTGAATGCCGACCTCATAGATGAGTGAGCCTGAGCCAATCAGCGAGTAGCTTGTTCTACTACTGACATCTGTCCCGCCAAGCATCACTCGTCTAAGCCGTCAGCTTCCACAAGATTGCTGTGGAACCGCTTTATACACATGTATATAAATTTGAAGTCGGATTGCTATAATTTGAGGCGTATCGTATACGTTAAGTCTCGTAGGCTACAGCAGTTCTAGTTCAATTTATTAGTCAAACAGAGAGGGATTCATAATTTTGTTCGTTATGAGTTTCAGTAAAACCGCTTCATTACGTTCAACAACGTTTATTCGTGGTAGGTAAGATTAGTTGAAATGTGTGTGTGTGTAGTGTGTATGGGAACGACGCAGCGCCAGTATCAGGCAAATTCATTATGAGTTGAGCAACGGTTATTCGTAAGCCAGCCTAAACTCGGTCCTCGGGTTGAGAAACGTGAATGAAAGGAGCCGGGGTCTATTGTTCCTGTCCAAAACACGTGTCTACCCTTTGTTTGAACGGCGTCTAGGCCACAGGTTCGGCCGGGTACAAAAGACTCCGAGCCCGCTCACCCACTGTGAATCTCAACCCTGGACCAACTTTAGTCTAAAGGTGTATGCGCACTCTTTCTTTACCTTATGTATGCGGACCTTTTAAAGGGACTCTAACCAGTATGTTCCAGGTAACTAACCGAAGTCATCCGTAATGTATCTGTCTCAATTAGATGGTAGGAACTCGAGGAATAATTTGGTACTATACTGGGCTGCACTATTTCGTAAGCATTAGCATACTTACGTTGGGGCACCTTTATGACTAGTCTAAATGTATGTATGCGTGCACGTTGTAGGAGTGGAAGAGGCGATTGCAGCAGAGTACATGGTAAGCCAATTTATTCTTTGATGCGCCCTAAACAACTGCGTCTCCCATTAAATCTTTGTATTGATTTTGTAAAATTTATTTTTACAAGAGTGATTCCTATTTCCTTACTATTTTCAGCCCCTCTGATCAAAATACATTTAGGGGGAGTGAAAACTTCAAAATATTCTCGTTAATACGCTTTGAAAGAGCAATTTAGTCACACTCGAGAACATTTTGTCCTAGGTTGGATGTAAAATATGTTCCCAGTTCACGTTTTCGTTTTCGTTTCGCCTGTTGGCAAAATCGTCATCTGCGTCCGTATGTGAATTCTTTCTTCTTCGTTTTGTGAAAATGACTAAATAAGTTTTGTGAAGAATTGGGAAAATTAATGCTTATTGAAAACTTTTGCTTTCTCTCGATTTGGTTGTGACAACATTAGCAGGCACGAATCTTCGCATGAAAGAGAAAATTGGAAAAAAGTTTCCTGTAAACGTTGAAGTGAAGTGTAATGTGAGCAATTTGTACCATGTGCTGCTTATTTAGCTTAGCTAGTGAGTTCCGGTCTCTCCATCGTGTAATTAACATTTTTTCAAGCGTTTCTCCCGCAATATGGGCCTATGTCGGATCGTTATGTTAAACCAGACAGATGAGTTCTCTCACATTCCATGGAAGCTTACTTAATTGAAAACGACATTAGACAGAACTTGAATTTGTGATGAATTCAATTCAATTCTTTGTGGAATTCTTGCTACACTCGTAACCTGATGAAATGATGTAAAATTTTACACGGAAAATGGAGATGAGAAGCCTCAATTGAAATTCATCCCCGGCTCAAATACGCTCAATATGTAATATATCCATGCAGTGCCATTTATTAATTTGAAACTCCTTTTAAAATGTAATCATAATATTATTGTGTTTATTTCTTAAATTAGAGTGGCAATAACAATTCAAAAACAAATTGAACTTCAGGAGTTGTATTTTAACTCAATATTTAATAAAAGTAAAAAATTGTTATTACATGCAACATTTTAACTCCCAGAATGCCCTATATTAAGCCCCATCTCGCTTATTCTTCAGATGACTTGGTTTGGGGGGGGGAGGGTCAGCCCCCATTCCTCCCATAATCACGCCTGTACCTTAACTTAATGGATGATAAGGCTGGACTCCACACAGGTTCCACCTTTTTTCTTCCGAGAGCTGAAATATTGGCGTTGGCCTGAATTATTAGAATCCAAAAGGAAGGTAAACGAAATGTTGCGGAAACCTTTGGGTTATGGTGGTTGGGGGGGTGAAGGGGGGGGGGAAGGTGGAGAGAGAGAGAGAGAACGTTGTCGGGTGTTGCGGGTGGAGGGGGAGGGGGGGGGAGGGTAGGGGAAGCAATCTCATAATACGAAGTTCAGTTCGTAGTCCGCTATTTCATCTTCCTTGCTCTTTCTTCAGCCTTGTGTGCATAAACCAAACGCAAACCACATAGACGGAGAGCCTGTGACAGTTTGGTTTACCTCATAAGGTACATAAGGTTTGACCAGTGGAATATATGCGGATTTATATGGGTTTTTTCAAAAGCCGCGTCTTGCGCGTCAACTTGGGGGCGTTTGGGCCCCATCGGTGGCCAAAAAAGGCCAAAAAGGGCCGTGGTTTACCTCATAAGGTACATGATGGGACTAAACGCCAAAATATGCGGAAACTTGTCCAGAAATTGGAACCGTAACGCAAGACGCGCTACTTGGGGGCGTTTCCGTTTCAGACGCCCCTCAAAAGGGCCAAAAAAGGCCCTGGTTTACCTCATAAGGTACACGATTGGAACAAACGCCATTTTGTGCTTTGATATGTACAGATTACGAATATGTATTATAAGACGCGTTTTCAGGGGGCTTTTGGCCTTTCAGACGCCTATTTTATGAAAAGGGCCCTTTTTTGTCCAACAAGGTACAGACTTGAAAATGGTGTCAAATTAACCGGGACGGTGTCTAAAGCTCAAAAATACGTAACAACACGCTTAAGAGAGAACTATTACACATTTTAAGCACATTCAAACAGAAAAGGGCCAATTATTAAATACATAATATCACAACTGTAACTAACTCTGTTATTTCATATTTGTACTACGTGTCTAGATTGCAATTAACATATTAAATAAACCGACAGATGTAGCTCAAGCGCTAAGGCCAGAGTCTCTGATTCGGGAGGTCCCGGGTTCGAATCCCGACGAGACCCGCTTACCTTAGGCTGTTCAAAAGCGTTTGCCTGAATTAGAGATATTCACCGTTTTGACTGTAAGTAGAAAGTTGACATTGTCCACAAATGAATTGGCGAATTGACAATGGAAGGAATACAATTTTAACATAAGTTATATGCATTCCTTTTAAACTGGATATATTTATAAGAAAACAAAGTTAACACAGTTATTAAAAATAAAATACATTGGTAAACGTTTAAACATTGGTATTCATCTCCTTATACATTGTTTAAACAAAAAAATAATGTTCCACGTTGATAAATTAAATTGTCGATAGTGTTACAAAATACATTTTTAATTTTATCATAAGTATTATTTGTAAACTAAACAGATCACAATAACATTGGCGTAACGAATAAGGAATATGATTAAATGTGTCCAAGCATTTCAATTTACCTGGTGTATATAATACACTTACACCCAGGTGATAGTGATTTAACTTCTAGTATGCTATACCACAGCTGTTGGAAGATTTGTAAAAAGGTCAAGTATAAGAGTTTAATTAAAAAGTATAATAATAATTGAAATAATAGTATATAACAATTAATAAGTAATAAGCATAATATGATATCAAGCTGTGATTTCATTTCTAGTATGCTATACTATATACTACAGCTCTTGGAAGATTTGTTAGTCAAATATAAGAATTAAATTAAATAGGGAATTTAAAAAAATACGTTAATACAAATGTGCAACGAAATAAGAATAGTATGATTCCAAACCATATGCTGATCTACAATGACCTAATAATGTAACACGTGTGTGTGTATATATATATATATATATATATATATATATATGTTGATTTTCAAGTTTTCGCGGACATAAGTAATGTTATTGTTCACCATTTTCTGGGTTTCGTCACACGATATAAATTGAGTAGGTGGTTTAAACTTACCCCACCTCACCCGACGTTTCGAGGGAATAACATCCCCCATTAACCAGGGTCACCACGACGCGTTGTTCTCCGTTCGGTACTCTCTGCAAGACCGTGCAGGTCGTGCAGAGAGTACCGAACGGAGAACAACGCGTCGTGGTGACCCTGGTTAATGGGGGATGTTATTCCCTCGAAACGTCGGGTGAGGTGGGGTAAGTTTAAACCACCTACTCAATTTATATCGTGTGACGAAACCCAGAAAATGGTGAACAATAACATATATATATATATATATATATATATATATGTAGGGTGTACATGCATACTTTCATCGATTTATGACAAATATTCTAAGCATTTTCATCATCATCGCTCACGTCGTCATCACTTGAACATTGAACTGCAGCATCTTCATCTTCATCAGAGTCTGGAAGTTCAATAGGAGTAATTTCATCTACTGACGGAGGTGACTGGTCACCAAGGAACCATTGAATGTGGTATTTTCCGTCCTCTAATAGGCCTACCCAGTTACTGCTTTCTGGTGGATATGCAGGAGCAGTACCTTTTGTAGCATTTCTCCAGATACCGCAAATTAGGTTTGTCCTGAGAATCTGTTGGGCGACAACTGCACGACAGGGCGGTAGTGTACTGCCATCTACTCCTTTTATTTTTTCAAGTGGGTGATTTCCTTTAGGTTTGTATACTTTTAGGAACGTATCCAACCGGGCTTCATTAATCGGCATGTCTTTTTTCCCATACATGCAAGATACAAATTTCTCAATTTCCAAAGTAACTCCATCTTCTGGTGCCTCTTGCGATCCAAGAGAGGCAAACGCATTCTGAACGCTTACATTCTTCTCAAGAAGAGAGAATGGACGGACTTTCCCCTTCCTTGCAAATGCTGCAGTGTAATCACATCCTGTAAATGCGTGGAAAGCGGGGACGGCACTAGATAAAAGAGGCCCTAGATTATCATACAGAGAAGACATATTTACGTACCTCAAGGTGTTTTTGCTTAGAAGTCCCACTTCCAACCATACTTTGGTCAAAGTGTTGATCTCATTCAGATTACTACTCTGAGGCAAACGTGGAACCTTTCAGTCTACAGATACTTTTTTCAAATCTGCTAGGATCTTTTGATACTTCATCAATAAATTCATCTCGAGCTTTCTCTCCGATTATGAACACATTCAGCAAAAACTTTTTGAGTTGGTTCAGATGCCGCTTTACCAGTCGCTATGTTGAACAGCACACTGTTCTTGTCCATGTCAAACGGGTTGAGACAGGATTTGATCTGATCCATTATTGCAGCTAAATCATGTGTGTCTTTCTCCACTTTGTGAGGTAAGGTCTCTTGGGAAACATCTTCTGAGCGTTTCAATCCAGTTAGATTTAACAAGCTAGAAACAATGCTTGTACGGAGGTAGTGGCTTTTGGCCCATCGCTGCCGGGATGATATCGAATTAGTAAACGCTGATATTCCTGTGAGCTTACTTGCCGCGTCCGCATTTATTGACTGTTCCAAGCATAGATCTATAGGACTTCTTGAAAAGTTTTTTTCAGTTCGACGAAGAGAAAATCCCCCGTTTTTAAACTCTTCTTCCAATCCTGGATGCGACTCCTTTATTTTTAGAATATTGTCATGGAATAGCACAAGCCAGCGGGAATAGTTCTGATTAGTGACTTCTGCTCGCTGGTTGCAAGGAATGCACGAAAATGTAATACTTCCATAGCACATGCAAGAAGTGGGTGAAGCCGTTTGCACCTATTGAAGTGTTTTCCTGATATAACCCCATTAAGAGATCCTTCAGCCAGCACACCGGATTCCACAAGTACATGAGGGCCACCCGACCCATCAATGAATTTACCCACAGTCTTAAAGAAGGACATTTCAATGTGGAAACCTCCTAGCTGAATGAAGACGTTATCATATAAGGGCGATTCTTCAGATTGGATTTGGAGTGCCATTTTTGCTATCGCCAGGTCATAAGTAGCCATGATGTATTTTTGGCCACACTCTTTAGCGAGTTGCTGTGCATTCAACAAAGTCTGTGCCACAACGGCTAAAGATGTTGGGGATACGTTGATTTGTGGTAGATACCAAATCTTTTGTTTTGGAAGTGCATCTAGAACTGCTCTTGCATTCCATCCTACCCACATTGGAGTATCCTTTATCTGAAGTGCAAGCGACATCATCCACACAATATCACGGGCTTTTATGTCCTTAATGTTGAAGGGAACAACATTTCTTTTTGGGTCTTGCGATGAATACAATGGCGAGGTAAGCATTTTTGGTTTCTTTCTATATGGTTCTATCTCCAGTCCACTTGATTGAAACGCTCTTCGTCGTTTACGAGAAGTAGAAGTTGATGGTACATTAACAACCTGATCATCAGTATCGCCTCTTATATCTTCTGTGATGTTTTGGTATGCTATACCAACAGTATCATGAAGTGTGTCCTTCCCTGTTAGAGTTTCCACAAACCGATCGTAATTGTCAAAAGCAACACCTGTTGAAAAGTGAGGGAGTTGAGACATACCTTCGGGAGTAATCTTTCCCTCGTCTGTTGCTGAAAATGTTAAACACATCGCGCATATCGTCTATGATACAAAAGATGGCATGTCGGACACTTTACAATAATATAATTTGCCGTGCATCGCTGTCTTTCAGAACCAAGTTTCGAATGATAATTGTAATTGGTAATGATCATTTAGAGTGAAGTTAAATGATTAAATTAGACCACCCCGAGATAGATTACAAAATTAGACACACACACAGGTATTAATACAGCACTTATAAATCTTCACTTTCTACACAATAATGAAAATAAGGGAACATTTTTTTTCCCCAAAAACCTATCCGAAACGATAAAGGCCCGCTAAAATTACGTCTTATACGATATATTCGTAATCAAGACACACTTATGCAAACAGTGGCGTTAGTGTTCGTCGTTTACCCCATGTAGTGTCATGTCCCCCTATTTGGGTCTTTTTGAAATGCGTGGTATGGTTGTAAGGGTCCTTTAAGCGTTATGTTGTTATATATTTTTGAGCTCTAGACACCGTCCCGGTTAATTTGACACCATTTTCAAGTCTGTACCTTGTTGGACAAAAAAGGGCCCTTTTCATAAAATAGGCGTCTGAAAGGCCAAAAGCCCCCTGAAAACGCGTCTTACTATACATATTCGTAATCTGTACATATCAAAGCACAAAATGGCGTTTGTTCCAATCGTGTACCTTATGAGGTAAACCAGGGCCTTTTTTGGCCCTTTTGAGGGGCGTCTGAAACGGAAACGCCCCCAAGTAGCGCGTCTTGCGTTACGGTTCCAATTTCTGGACAAGTTTCCGCATATTTTGGCGTTTAGTCCCATCATGTACCTTATGAGGTAAACCACGGCCCTTTTTGGCCTTTTTTGGCCACCGATGGGGCCCAAACGCCCCCAAGTTGACGCGCAAGACGCGGGTTTTGAAAAAACCCATATAAATCCGCGTATGTTCCACTGGTCAAACCTTATGTACCTTATGAGGTAAACCAAACTGTCACAGGCTCTCGGTCTAACAAGAATGTCTCTCTATGAAGAAATATATACAAAATTTGACGTCTAGGTTTCAACAAATTGGGTTCATGGTAGAGGCTATCCATGAATTCAACGTTTAAAATTTGACTAAATATAAAACCGAAATACGAAATAAACTTTTAAGTAAATCGCCAAGCGAATATTGTTCCCGACCTGAGTACATGATATTCGAAATCAAAATTACAAACCAGTCAGTACTAATGGCAGTAGTATACCGTCCCCCCAAAATCGGATTTTTAACAGACTTTGAAACCTCTCTCGTACAATTCATCCCCCATTACGAGCATTTTATTGTCATGGGAGACTTTAATACTAACTTATTATCTAAAAATCACACGGATACTAAGCAACTAATCACTATTTTTGAACCATGCAATTTAACTGTGTTACCTCTAGAACCAACTCATCATACTTCCACCTCGCATACCTTGATCGACCTCATGATGATATCAAACCGTGACAGAGTCCTCAATCACGGACAACTCTCTGTACCGGGCATATCTGCACACGACTTAATTTATTTACAATATTCCATCCGTGCACCCAAGCACAAGCCAAAACTAATATCAAGACGAGCAATAAACAGACTCCGTTTCTTTACCTTGGGACATGTTAGTAAAACTACCCACTATCGATGAAAAGTTGCATTTTTTCAACTCAATGATACTAAAATTATATGATAAGAACGCCCCCTTAAAAGTAGTTCGAGTCACCAAACCACCATCACCGTTGCTGAACACTGAAATAAGAGACGCAATGGCCAGGAGGGACGCCGCGTTTAATAGATTCAAATCCAGCCGCGACATCGAACATGAAAATATATACAAAAGCCTGCGAAATAAAACGAATCAAATGATTAGGACGGCGAAACGGCGACACACATATTCTTTGTTAGACCCCAAAATACCTTTGAAAGTAACATGGCAGCGTCTATCACACTTACGAATTGGTAAACAGAAAGAGGATGACGCCCCCATCGAAATACCCCTTGACAATCTTAACGCAAACTTTACTAGTCCACCTACAAACATCGACCACACTCTAAAAGACGCAAACATAAAGACTATAATAGACAGCTCTCGTACACCCACGCACGAATAATTTTTCTTTAAACATATAACACCAAATATGACTCTAAACGCATTCAAACGAATAAAATCTAATGCTGAAGGTGTAGATATTATTCCCATAAAACTCATCCAATTTATGATTAATCTGTCACCAATTTTAATAGAACCCATTACATATCTTTTTAATTTCTCGCTTGCACATCAATCTTACCCGACTATCTGGAAACAAGCTCTTGTCCGTCCTTAACCCAAAAAAGGTAATCCTAGTGTTGCCAGTGATTACCAACCAATCAGTATCTTGCCCTCGCTCTCTAAAGCACTTGAGTATATCGTCCATGAACAAATATCAGCTTTTCTAACTAAACACAGTATACTTGACCAATATCAATCAGGATTTAGATCCAATCACAGTGCATGTACAGCCCTCATTAAAGTAACTGAGGACATACGAACAAAAATGGACTCTCGACAGCTAACACTTTTGACTCTACTTGACTTCAGTAAAAGCTTTTGACTCGGTAGACATCGACATACTAATGACTAAACTGAAATCTATAAACGTTTCACAATCTTCACTTAAATGGATGTATTCTTACCTCAGCGAAAGACAGCAATGCATAATCTCAGGTGATAACAAATCTAAATGGCTGCCGCTCAAGACTGGGGTGCCTCAAGGCAGCGTATTAGGGCCTTTATTGTTCTCTCTTTATATTAATGACATATCAAAGTCACTGAAATATTGTCACCATCATTTGTACGCAGATGACCTCCAAATTTACTTACACTCCTCCCCGGCCCTAATAAACCAAGCGATCGAATTGTTGAATAACGATCTTGAAAAAAATTGCTTACTCATAAATCCTACAAAATCACAAACTATGATTGTGGAATATCATAAACTGCTAGCTAAAGTAGACCAATCAACAATAAACAAGGTAACATTGAACGGCGTGACTATACCCTTTCAACGTAAAGTTAAAAACTTAGGACTTTTTATGACTGATGACATGACTTGGACAGAACATATAAAACATGTATGCCAGAAAACCTACGCTTCTTTACACTCTTTAAACCGACTCAAAAACTTCCTCCCGACGAAACTAAAAACAATGCTCGTACAAAGTCTTGTAATACCCCATTTTGACTATTGTAACGTTATATACAATGACATGACAGAATGTCTCTCTATCCGCCTGCAAAGGGCTCAAAATGCATGTGTTCGCTTCATTTCCGGCATAAAAAAATCTGACCATATTACTCCCGGGTTCAAAAATCTTGCTTGGATTCGCTTAAATGACCGTAGAAATCTACTCGCTGTCTGTTACGTAGGGCCTACATCGGAAACTCTCGAAATCCTCACCTTCTTATCTAGCATCAAACTTTCAATACATTCACTCTAATAATACCTTTGACACAAGATCCAGATAAGGGACACAATTAACATTCCCAACACACAGAACTAATCTACTTGACCACTCTTTCACAATACACGCGATTGGAACCTGGAATGCTCTCCCAACCAGCATCAGGGACGTCTGTCAACATTGTTACTACTCTTTCAAGAGTAAAACATACAATTACTATTTACACCATTAAAAATATCAGCGACATTAAAGTAGCCCATTAACCTAGACACTTTAAATGATTGAATACCGAATAATCTCATTTACCCTCGCTAAACCGTGTGAATGGGATGGATGAATGCGATATTTTTACATTTTTTTGTTTGTTGTTTTTCCCACTTTCTGCTATATTATCGCACAATGCGCATATGTTTTTTACTTTAGTTCATTAGGCCTATTATTATTATTTATTATTATTATTATTATTATTATTATTATTATTATTATTATTATTATTATTATTATTATTATTATTATTATTATTATTATTATTATTATTATTATTATTATTATTATTATTATTATTATTATTATTATTATTATTATTATTATTATTATTATTATTATTATTATTATTATTATTATTATTATTATTATTATTATTATTATTTTTATTGTAAGGTGCTATTTAATGTAAGGTGCTACTATATACCTACGGAGGCGCCACTTCACGACCCATAAATGTCACATCTGGAGTAGCGCAAGGCAGCGTCATTGGTCCGCTGTTCTTTGTCATTTACATGCTTGACCTCCCGGCGTGTGTTAACTCACCTTGTGTACAATACGCGGACGACTTCACCATCTACCGAACAATAACAAACCTTATGGACGCGAAGGCCCTACAGAAAGACTTGAACAACATCGAAGTGTGGTGCGAAGTAAACAATATGCCCCTAAACTCAAAAAAATCAGTGTGTCTTAGAGTGAATAAAACAACATCAACTATTAACTTTGAGTACATCATACAGGACAATCTTATCTCAGTTACCAATAATATAAAACTTCTGGGTGTGCACATCTCATCAGATCTTAAATGGAATTATCACGTAAATCTTCTCAGAACAAAGACATCTCGACTTCTCGGGTTCTTATATAAAAATCTAAAAGACTGCAAGCCAAATGTAATCCGGACAATATACCTGACACGAGTGCGTCCCATAATTCTATACGGCACCCCTGCATGGCACCCCACAACTGAATCCAACCTTCTCACCCTAGAAAAATTCAAAATCGCGCCACTAAAATGATAATTCGCCAAGAAAAAAGCGCCACAGCTAGACTCTCCAAATGCAGGATGCCTTCAATTGCCAACGTGCTTAAACAAACGGACACAATCTTTCTCAACAATAGCCTCCACAACGTACTAGACATAGACCCGCAGCAGAGACTTGAAATCGATCGTAGGTACATCGATCTGGGGAGAGGCGATAAACAGGGGGTGTACCTAAGGCCCCCCACCTGCCGCACCGTCGCCTACCAAAAATCTTTTTACAATAGAGCTGCCCTTGCCTGGAACTCATTACCTAATAGTATACGCCAATTAAGTGCTTCAGCCCCCCGTTTCAAATCAGCCATAAAAAAACATTTTTCATAACCCTGCCAAGACATACCAGATAATAATAAATCACATATAACAACCGCTATGCACACAAGGATCACGATACGGACATGGACTGGACTCTGGCAGCTTTTAACTTATAAGTAATATACATTATAATAGGGACCCATCGCATCAGTGTATCAATATAAATATTCATAACATATTCATAATCATCACTCATAAGAAACTAGAATAAAGCAAGGGGACAGGACATTATCTGTATGGGCCGCTGTGGCTCGTTTCCTGTCCCCTCTCTGTAATAACAGTAACACACACATTGTGCTGTAATGGTTTAACAGAAAATAAATAATAATAATAATAATAATAATAATACTATTTACCCATCCTTACATATGGTTCAGTGACCTGGACACTAGTAGCGAGAGATGCAAGTAGGATCCAGGCAGCCTCCATGAAGTTTGTAAGAGCCATAGTTGGAATATCAAAGCTAGACAAAATTAGAAGCCAGAAAATCAGGACAAAAGTTAGAGTTGAAAAGCGGTTATATAAAATAGGACGAGAAAGGTTGAGGTGATAGGGACATGTCAGAAGAATGGGAGAGAACAGAATCCCAAAGACAGAATATGAAAGTGGAGACCAAGTTAAAAGAAGAGTTGGTAGACCGAGAGAGAGGTGGCAAGATCAAATAAGAAATGATGTAGAAGATAGAGGTGGAAGTTGGCAAGAAGTGCAAGCAAAAAGACTGTGGGAAGACAGAAGTGGATGGCGTGAGCTGGTGGGAAGAAAAGAGAGTGAATTTGAAGAGCACATGACAGGCCTGGCAAGCCGGTGTTAGGAGCTCTTGAAGTGCCCTAGAATCCTGGTGGCTATAGCCACCCCCTGACCTAACTTAAGTTGGAAACAGGAGCCAGAGATATATATTATTATTATTATTATTATTATTATTATAATTATTATTATTATTATTATTATTATTATTATTATTATTATTATTATTATTATTATTATTATTATTATTATTATTATTATTATTATTATTATTATTATTATTATTATTATTATTATTATTATTATTATTATTATTATTATTATTATTATTATTATTATTATTATTATTATTATTATTATTATTATTATTATTATTATTATTATTATTATTATTATTATTATTATTATTATTATTATTATTATTATTATTATTATTATTATTATTATTATATTATTATTATTATTATTATTATAATAATTATTATTATTATTATTATTATTATTATTATTATTATTATTATTATTATATTATTATTATTATTATTATTTTTATTATTATTATTATTATTATTATGATTATTATTATTATTATTATTACTATTGTTAATATTTTTAATAATAACATTACTTTAACTCTCAATATGTATCATTACATATTATTATATAACATGTTTCTAACATAATTGTATTTAAGTTGACTTTATATTAAATTTTCATATTTTCGATGTTCCATCTTTCTTGGAATAATGTTGTGCTTATAGTCTATGTTCATGTATTTAAAACATGGTTGGATGGAAGAGAATGCCTAACAGGCATTAATCCCGCCATCAATAAAGACATTAATCAATCAATCAATCAATCAATCTCTCTCTCCTTCCTCACCTCTAGCGACGCGTTTATGGACTCCCCCACTCTCTCTCTCTCTCTCTCTCTCTCTCTCTCTCTCTCTCTCTCTCTCTCTCTCTCTCTCTCTTTTTCTCACTCTCTCTCCTCACCTCTAGCGACGCGTTTATGGACTCTGCCTGCCTCTCTCTCTCTCTCTCTCTCTCTCTCTCTCTCTCTCTCTCTCTCTCTCTCTCTCTCTCTCTCTCTCTCTCTCTCTCTCTCTCTCTCTATCTCTCTCTCTCTTTTTCTCACTCTCTCTCCTCACCTCTAGCGACGCGTTTATGGACTCTGCCTCTCTCTCTCTCTCTCTCTCTCTCTCTCTCTCTCTCTCTCTCTCTCTCTCCCCACCTCTAGCGACGCGTTTATGGACTCCCCCACTCTCTCTCTCTCTCTCTCGGCTGGCATGGCGGCAAGTGAGTAGCAGCGTGTGTTTGTGTATCCGGGGAAACTTTATATTTCGGCCTAGCTTCACATTAAAAATCATATTTAGCAATACTAAGCCGTGCCGTAGTAGTACATCTATCCACCATAGTGCTTGTTTTGGGTTCTGATAGTTTCATCCACGATATATTCCTTGTTTTCTATAAGGTGACCATATTTACAAATCGAAATTCCGGGACAAACATAACTTCCGGCGACAACAATGGGGGGTGTGGGGGGGAGGCCCCCCACAACAGCGCCGCAGGCCATTTTTTGAAAAAGTGTGTTTTTTATGTGGTTTTAAGCGTTTTAGAATGAGTTTAGAGTGAGTTGTTTTTTTATGTTTTTTAATTTTAAGATGCTCTTTAATGTCTGATATGGTCTGATCGTCCCCCGTGCGCGATAGACAATGTGGATTGACACTGACTGCAATAAACGTCGGAATCATCCTTTGCCCGCAATTGCTTTAAACATGGGAAGTCTTTTTGTAACTCACTGTTAAATTTACACTTCCTTTTTGGTGGCGGCATTGTCGCAGCACAAACAAACTCACACACAGTATAAAAGTTCAACGGCGACTAATTACAAGCCAAATACAACAAGTCAGAACCTGTGGGAGGCGGCGAGTCAAAGCCTAGGCGGTAGGGAGACGGTAGGGGGTAGGAGTAGGGTAGGCCGGTCAGCTAATATGGTATACCGGTAAGCTACGTGTACAGCTGCCATCACAAGTAACTCAATATATCACGCATTTTGTTCTAATACTTGCCGCATCGATAATTTTCGGGACATTATAAACGTGTATCACAATTCCGGGACATTTAAGACCTTTTCAAAAAGTCTTCGGGACGCCGGGACAGAGTGTAAAAAAACGGGACTGTCCCGGGAAATCCGGGACGTATGGTCACCTTAGTTTTCTACAGTTTACGTTGCTAGCAGCGTGTCTCGTTTAGGCCTACGTGTTGTTTGCCACGTGTTCGCTTCACTCCACCGACATGTCTTCAGTCGGCGCCACTCGGCTTCACTCGGCTTCTCTCGGCCACTCGGCGACCAGTACCAACACTGAAGCACAAAAAGCCCCCAAAAATGTGAAGGAGCTTTCTACGTACTGTACCTCATTAGAAAGAGCCCTTGTGGAACGTCTGGAGAAGCTCGAAACCTCAGTCAGTACACAACTGGGACAAATGCAAGAGTTCCTAATGTCGTCGAAGTCCGCCAACGAGGGCGTCGCGAACACCAACGACGCCCAAGTTTCCGCCGCAATACGGGAGCTCCAAGAAAAGCTGGAGGCGCAGATCGCCGCTGTTAAAGATGGTCTCGGCAAAGATATGGGGGCCCTGCGTCGTGACATCGAGGAGGTAAAGGACGCAACACTCGAAAACAGGGACTTGATCGATGCCGCCGAACAATACAGTCGGCGGAACTGCATCCTGCTCCACGGTGTCCCTGAGAGCCCGGCCGAGGATATCGTGGACACTGTGTTAGGGTTGCCAACTCTCCCGTATTTCCCGGGAAATCCCGTTTTCCACTGTGATTTCCCGCTTCCCGTATCAACTCTACACGGGAATCACTTTTCCCGTATTTTCACAATTTGTTTTAAAATACACATTTCGTGAACTTCCGCCTACTAACAGTACACAGTTTTCAGCATTTGAGCATTTTGAACATAGTCTAATGTTGAGACAATTGTTTCATTATTAATGGTACATAAATGGTTAGACAATAGAAACAGATCAACCAGCTGAGTTACAAGTTGTTGGTATTTATTCTCTTTCGTGTCAAGAATTTTATAATTATTTAAAACAGGATATAAAGATTCTATACTTGATGCAAAATAGCTTGACAAAATGTAGAAGGTAACCAGCTTAAACTCAGTTTACCCTCCCAAATTATTATAGGAAAACATTTTTTGCGCCTGCGGCGATTTGGCCTTCGGCAACTGGGACATCGTTGTCCTCTTTCCCTCTACATTTCACATCAATTTTAAAATTCCCGTATTTTCATATTCAATAGTTGGCAACCCTACACTGTGTTGAGATTCTCACACACCAAGCTGAACTTCGGCCTACGTGCGGAGGATCTGGACCGGTGTCACCGCCTGGGTCCCGCTAGACGCAACACAGCTGAGGTGGTTGCGGCGGGCCGACCCAGGCCAATAATAGTCAAGCTCGCCCGATACTACACCAGGGCCGATATGTGGGGGCGAAAGCGAATCTTAGCAAAAACTGGCTATTTGCTGACTGAGTCCCTCACTCGAGCTCGGGCGAAACTCCTCGCTGAAGTGAGAGGCCTCGTCGGGACCCGAAACGTGTGGACCCAGGATGGGCAGATAATCGTCGTGGGTCTAAATAACCGCCGCACATACATTAACTGTGAACGTGACATGTCAAAGTTACAGAACTACCTTCCCCCTGCCTAAACATCCGCTATGGTGATTTGTTCTCAAAAGATCCCCTCACGATACGCCGTCCGTATACATTGAATTGGTCAACGTCATGGCCGTTAAACTGTGTTGTATCTCACCTTGTAACTTTGTTTCGGTTATAATTTTAATTTTAAATTTATTATTTAAGTATATTAATTTTACTATACAGTGTGAACGTGTGTGTGTGTGTATAATCATAATTTGTTCAGAAGACAACACTCCGGGTAAGTTCCTTTTTAATATTCAGTCGCTGTATCCTTTACTGTCAAGTTGTTGCTACTCTTATATCACAATGTGTGAACCTATGTCCACACCGTACAATTCCATTTTCAACCTATCTCGCAAAAATGCCTCGCAAACAAACTAAGTTAGTAAACCTGAGCCAGAGCATTACAGCTAAAACACCATCCACTCCAACGACTTTCACAAACCCTTTACTCGCAGTCTCGCCCACCCACGTAAATTCACCCCCGCCTTCCCCTACACACTACCCTTCAACTGGTTCTATTCTTAAAACTCGTCTGGCTGGCCACCCAAGGTCGCTGAAGGTTATTCACCTGAACGCGTCATCCCTGATGTCACACTGCGTCGACCTACAGTTAGTAGTAGATGAAAGTAGACCTCACGTTATTCTTATCAGTGAATCGTGGCTTAAACCAACCCTTCACTCCAATCTAGTTAAGTTAGATGGGTATAAACTAATACGTAATGATCGTACCAAGCGTCGCGGAGGAGGTGTCTGTGCGTACATACGTGAGGACATAAAGAGCAAAATTCTATCGAAATCGCCAGGTGAATACTGTTCGCGTCCAGAATACCTTATCTTCGAAATCAATCTCGCGTCCCAGTCAGTACTTCTTGCAGTAGTCTATCGTCCCCCCAAAATAGGTTTTTTGACAGATTTTGAAACTTCTCTTCTCAAATTTATTCCCCACTTCGAACATGTAATTGTCATGGGAGATTTTAATACTAATTTAGATTCTTCTCATCACACCGACACAATACAGCTAACAACTATTTTTCAATCGTGTAATTCAACCGTGCTTCCACTTGAACCAACACACCATACGGCGACCTCACATACCTGGATAGACATTATGATGGCATCAAACTTTGATAGGGTGCTAAACCACGGACAGCTCTCTGTGCCTGGAATATCATCGCACGACCTAATATATCTGCAATATTCTATCCGCGTACCCAAATTTATACCTAAATTAATTACTTTGCGAGCTTTAAAAACCATCGATAGGGAACGATTTAAAGAAGATTGTATGTCATTAAATTGGGAAACGCTAATACATTTACCTACCATTGATGAAAAGTTATCGGCTTTTAACTCTATGATTTTAAATTTGTATGATAAACACGCACCCTTGAAAGTCGTCAGAGTCACTAAACCGCAATCACCGTGGCTAAACACTGAAATACGGGACCTTATGGCCAGAAGGGACGCCGCATTCAATAAATTCAGATCCTGCCCTGACGCTGAAAACAAAGAGAAATATAGATATTTACGAAATAAAACGAATCAAATGAAAAGAACCGAAAAAAGACGTTACACTTACTCCTTATTAGAACCTAAATTACCTATAAAGACAGTTTGGCAGCGACTGTCACACATGGGCCTTGGTAAGCAAAAGGATGAAGAACCTCCTATAGATATACCTCTAGAAAACCTTAACGCATATTTTACCACTCCTCCGACAAATATCGACCCCACTGTGAAAGATGCACATATACGCAGCATAAAGAACCACACTCCAAAATCAACCCATGAAGTATTTTACTTCAAACATGTTACGCCTAAAATGGTCTTACACTCATTAAAAAGAATAAAGTCCAATGCGCAGGGCGTAGATCTAATTCCTATAAAACTTATACAATACATGATTGACTTAGCCCCCATATTAATCGAGCCAATAACCTACCTTTTTAATTTCTCTCTCACACATCACTCTTACCCCGCCATATGGA